>JAUIMM010000389.1:10000-102500 GCA_031769625.1 Taudactylus pleione
ATTGGTTGCCAGAAGTTGGTGTTTGTTTTTGGTAACAATGGTTCAAGGCATTTTTTTATTTTTTATTTTGCTGTTCATGTTTTCTACTGCTGTCTGTTCTTTTCTTTAGGTTTTTTTCCCCCTTCCCTTCAGTTGTTTTTTTTTTTTTTTTTTCTTTTTTTACTCTCACTTTTGTTCCTCATATTAAATATCAAAAATAAGCGTAGGACTATTTTGAAATATATTTTTTTCCCATTTTCAAAATTTTTAATTATGTATTTTAATTCCTTAGGACAAAATTTTATATAGTGCTTTTTTCATTATTAATTGGTATACAGTATTTGGTGACCAAATCTGATGTTTTCATCAATAGCACAATTTTCCTACCCCCAAACCCCCGCCGCCCCCCCCCCCCCCCCCCCCCCCCCAAAAAAAAAGTTTGATGATAACCTCAATGTTAGAGCTGTAAATATCCCAACCCTACATTGCCACCTTTTGATGAGGCCCCTCCTAAAATAATAACTCTGCATTTGTCAGCGACTTTGGTAGTTTTATGTTATAAGCACCATTTTTTCATATTTTAAATGAGGAGTCAACTGGTGTGTGTATTTATTTCTTTTTTTATTTCGCATTAAGCTGAAAACTAACTGGACAAGGTATTATTAAAATATGAATTGCCTCATATTAAAAGCTTCTAAGCATATTTTAAAAAATACATGTATAAAAGTTCCTGATGGAGAGACAGCTTATAAAACACACTTCTCTTACTCTTCGCCGCTCTGACACTATTATTGGCAGAGGGAGATCAATTTCTGAACTCCAACAGCCAATTAGGATTCATTGCAGAACAAGACTGACAACGGACACATGCCTCACCTGGGCTCGCAACATCACTAATTGGACCAGGGCCATAGCTAGGGTGGTGCGGTCGGTGCCTCCACACAGAGCGCAACACTGCTGAGGGTGGAACACCGACTGCCCACCATCTCTCTCTGTTGTTCACTTCTTTAATCTAGTGCCGGGTGGCCGCTGCTGCTTGTCCGCGGCACCCAGCACAGAGGAGGCAGGGCAGAAAGACGCAGCCTCCCCGCCTCCTTCTGACGTCCCGGCTCCAGAGGCAACCTATTAGGGCAGGAGAGACGGAGACGTGATGACGTCATGATGTCTCCCCGCCCAAGGCTCCCAGAGGTCAATGAGGAGCTGCTGGCTGCTGTGTGGTGGGGGCTGGCTGGCAAGGAGTGGCGCGGTGGACACAGCACACAGGACTGGATGATACAGGAGTGAGGACCTGCCAGTGCCAGGTGAGGTCTGACTGGCAGTATTAAAAGTAGCCTGCCCCAGACCCCATCCATTACAACTCCTGTGCTGCTTGATTTATTAATAAAGTAAATAGATAAATGTATATGCAGTATATAATACATATATACATACATACAGGCAGTTGGAAGGGGGGGCACCAAAATGTCTAGCTATGGCTCTGAATTGGACCCTGGAGGACTGGCAACGTGGTGTGGTCCGATGAGTCAGTTCCAGTTGTTTCAGGCAAATGGTAGGGGTAGGATGTGGTGCAAACCCCATAAGGTCATTGACCCCAGTTGTCAACAAGGCACTGTGCAGGCTGGTGGTGGTTCCATAATTGTGTGGTGTATGTTCATATGGCATGGATGGGTCTGCTGGTCCGCATGAACACATCATTGAACAGTAACGGCTACATTAGATTACTTCATCAGCATTTGCAGCTCTTCATGGACTTCACGTACCTCCATTATGGAATATTCCAGCAGGATAATGCAATGTCATGGGTCCAGAGTTGTCCAGAATTGGTTCGAGTAACATTCCGAGGAGTTCAGACGAATGGTGTGGCCACTACATTCACCCAACTTGAGCCCAATTGAGCATTTATGGGTGGTGGAGAGATCCATTCGCACCCAAGATCCTGCACCTACAAATATTAGTGAGCTACAGGAAACTATCCAGACAGCATGGATCAACATCTCTGCAGAGGTCTTTCATCCGCTTGTGGAATTGATGCCCCATTGAGTTGCTGCACCTCATCGGGCTAGAGGAAATCCGACACGATACTAGGCATCTTTCCCATGACTTTTAGCACTTCAGTGTAGTTCTCATGCAGGCACATCTAACAAGTCCTTTGACAGTCTCTCCTGTATAGTACAGTGCAGTGGCCCTTTGGTCTCTCATTAATTACACCACTGCATTTATTGTTTTTATTAAAGTTCATTTTTTATATATCTTTGCTTAGTGGGACTTGGTGATTATATCAGTGTCCAAGACCAATATACTACTAAAATAAGCTCAAACATTTAAGTTGCTACTTTGAATTTAATCTAAATGGTAATTTAAGGCTTTTAATTTAGTGGTATCTTAGGGAATCTATTTTGTTGTGTGAGATAGATATATTACACACATTATTATTCATTTTATTTTTTTATTGTATGCTCTTTGAATACATGAGGTATTGTGTGGAATTCCCAATGTGCTGGTGTTAAGACTAGCAGATGAAAAAAAGGTTATTCTAGATGACTGAGAGCTTACAAATGCTTCTCCTTAAATTACCTCATTTATGTCTGTCGGCACATATTACTCAATGTCAGGAGCTCAAATGGAGCTGACACCTTTTTGAAACAAAACGTAAACTTAAGTTTAATTCAAGATTATTCCTTTATTTGTGAAAATTATGCCCTTATTCTTTCTATGCATTACATAACAACAGTAAAATCTGTTTAATCAGTAAGCTTAGTCCTGTAATGCATAAATACAGTATTTGCCCCATGATCCCCAAGTACATTGTCCTATATTTTAATAGAGCACAAATGCATCACATGGTACTATCTCAAAAATAGCTAATTAGTGTGTGAACTAATTTTTTTTCCAAGTCAGGGGCGTCTGAAGCTAAAAGAATGGCACAGATAATGGAATTTACTTTATATAAAGCAGATCACAGAATACATTCTGGTAATACAGCGTTCTGGAGTGGGTGAGAGGGAGTAATATTCCTTTGCACACTAGACTTCCTGAATAGACAAATCCAAGGAGGAAGCTGAAGAGTAGCACAAAATTATATTTTGAGCTCTGTTTTAACGTTATCTAGAAATTAAATTATTTACATTTGAGTCCATATACTGAAACCTCTAATGGTTTTTTTTCTTTCACTATGCATTCATGATTGAGAAATTTAATATATTAATTTGTTTTTTTTCTTTTCTTTTCTGTATTATTTCCCTCCCAAGCCCCAGGGTTTGGAGAAATAAATCACTTCCTGGCTCAGGTTCCAAAGACCCTTATTATTCTTACATCATGGAAGAAACATAATTCCTAGCTGTCTGTACTATGGGCTCAGATATAGCAGAGAGATACCAGTATCTGCTGTACCCCATGCATATTATCATTGATTCTCATACCTGCCATGTCAAACAGTACAACAAGTACGCATGTAAGTGCTGTTGGTGCATTATTTAGTGTATGAGACGCATATTATAATAGGGCAAGTGCATTTCAATGGTGCAGTTAACATTGTACAACGGGCCTCAAGCAGTGTTGTATGCTATTGCACAGCTGTTGCATTGAGACTCCGGGGTGCGATTGAGCCGAGATGTGTAGCATAGTGGGGTTTTTTCTTTAGATTTTGTGTATTATTCATATTGCAGATGCAGCAAAACCCTCAATCTGTGCCAAAGACACCCGGCTGTGACTTTAACCACACAGGAATCTGTTTTAAACATGCACGAAGTGGCAGACAGTGGCGTAACTAGGGTATTTGAAGCCCAGGGCAAGTAAAAAAACGGAACCCTCCCAAGTAAATGCGCACGCCAGAAAAGTGGGTGTGGTCACATGCCACAAGGGGCGTGGTCACTGGAAAATGTGGGCGTGTCAACACCACAGTTTCTCATCTCTCTGGGAACATTCCTTTCCATTCCATATGCACCTTAATGCCCCCAGTAGTAGAGCCCCTCTTGCAGTGCCCACTGTAGTAGTGCCCCTAATGCAATGTCCCCAGCAACAGTGCCCCCTGTAGTAGTGTAGCCTTATACAGTGCCCCTTATACAGTGCCGCTAGTGGTCCCTCCATGCAGTGCCCCTTATATAGTGCCCACGGTAGTGGTTCCCCCTGTGCAGTGCCCCCAGTAGTGGTACCCGCTATGCAGTGACCCCAGTAGTGGTCTCCCCTATGCAGTGCCCCTTATACAGTGCCCCCAGTAGTAGTTCCTCCCCTATGCAGTGCCCCTTATACAGTGCCCCCAGTAGTAGTTCCTCCCCTATGCAGTGCTTCTTATATAGTGCCCCCAGTAGTGGCCCCCCTATCCAGAGCTCCTTACATATATATGATGTATTGAAATGTTCTCATACATGTCAGTTTCTGGATGTATAATGGAAGCTACGCAGTGTA
Organism: Taudactylus pleione; assembly: GCA_031769625.1. Lineage (NCBI taxonomy): Eukaryota > Metazoa > Chordata > Amphibia > Anura > Myobatrachidae > Taudactylus > Taudactylus pleione. The sequence continues at coordinate 14,384 of JAUIMM010000389.1, forward strand.
CGCAGAAGTGTAGTCTATGAACCGGGTCGGAAACCAAACTGACATGGGGGTACCAAGGATCAGATATAAACGGGTCACCGGAAATAGCCAAGGTCAAAACCGGAATATCTGGCACTGTACCAGGGATGAGACGGAATCGGGTCACGAACAAAGCCGAGTTCAGGAACGAACAGTAAGGGGTCAATCCTATTCCGTGAGATTGATCTCACCAGTGCGAGTCACCGTGGCAGTGGCCGCACTTTATGGCAGCCCAGATTCGCCAAATTTTGCTCGCAACCCCATAGGACAGCGAGCAAAGTTTGGTGAATTCAGGGTCGAGGAAGGCTGCAACGTGCCAGTCCGTTGCCGACATTTTAACCCCGTTGCAACGACACATCGCACACTTCGCACGGAATAGGATTGACCCCTTAGTATCACTAGGGAAGCTGGAGTATGTTTTGAGAGCCTTTACTTTGGTATTGGATTGTGCACAGGAACCCCTTATGTTTTACACAGAACGGAGAGCGCGTCCCTATGTGAACCACCGCCACCTGTGTTCCGGACGCAATGCTGGGGAAGGAAGGGGAGGACCGGAATCGAGGTTGCCAGCAGTGGGCATTGGCTGCCCACCAACAGCCAGGCCCCCAGCTGCGCCTGACCCTGTAAGTAACAGCTGGTGTCCGGCACGCTGCGTGGGATTAGATGGCATAGATGGGCAGAGGGAGAGTGGTTGATCAGTATTGCTAAAAAATATTTTTATTTATTTTTAAATGTTTCAAGTAACCTACAGTAGCTGATCAAGTATTAAAAAAGAGAACCATCAAAATACGAAGATTTTTTTTTTTTTTTATTAAGATTACACAGTGACCACACCAAGAAAACCATACTAGCAATGAACTCTGCTGTGATTTTGCCCAGGCAGGAATGTGTGATGCAAAAAAGATCTATGAATAATTGACTATATCAGTTGTGATAACACTTGTGGTGATATACAAGCAGTGATACAGAAAAGCATCATTGTGTTTTTGTATAATATCTGCAATAAATTACAGATTGCATTGCATGAGCGAAGAGTCGACTGAGCAGTACTACTGTGCGACCAGTCTTAGCTGTATAGCTTGTCTATGGAGTATACACGCAGTGGTTACATTTTAAACAGTATTTTTTAAACCGCACTTTTGAGTCTGTCAGGCTGCGAGAACCATTGTTCTGCAGGCAAAAAGCTTTGGTGTCAGCCAGTAAGGAATTGGTATGAAATACCGTCGGCCGCTAACCTAACCCCCCTAACCCTAACCCTCCTTAGGGGTGCCTAACCCTAACTCCCCCACCAAGTGCCTAACCCTAACCACCTCCTTCCCTGCTGCCTAAACCTAAGTCCCCCCCGGGGGTGCCTAACCCTAACCCTCCCTCCCCCTAGCCTAACTCTAACCCTCCTGGGGGGGTGCCTAATCCTAAGTCCCCCCCCCCGGGAGCCCTAAACCTAACCCTCCCCCCCCCCCCCCGCGGCTGTCCGCTCGTGGCGCCTGGCATCACTACGATCGTGATGCCGGGCGTTGGTCTCCCGGCGTCGGGGAAATGCGGGTGTCTACATCTAGACGCCCGGCATTTCACCCTTGCCAGGATATGACAGTCGGGAAGCCGGCTGCCGGTATTTAGGCATTCAGCTTCCCGATTGCCTCCCGCCAGTAATGTCGGATTGTGCTAACTCTGTAATAGACATTCATTTCACACTAGAATCCAGGAATATTCATCAAATTATGCTTGGAGAAAACTGTTGAAGATGTTCTTAGAAATAGCATGGTTTTTATATTGCAGACCACAAATTAAACAATTTGCATGTAATTCAAAATATTATTGAATTAGCTGTCTTTGTAATATAACTGGTTCTAATAAGGTAATGTAAACTACAAGAAAAAATTAGAAGTTGTAAGTGAATGAACTAATCCGATTTTATCGGTAGCTGTATATTCATATGAATACCGTACAGCTCAAATGGAATTATGGAGGGCTGTACCTCTCCGGCCTTCTACTCATTAATGCCACATGAAAACGGGTCTAAAAATGGAATTCATTGTTTTCAATCAACCCATACCCATTTTTGATGTTCCTCTCGCAAGGCAGTACCTGTATTAATTGTTTTTCCATATACCATCTTCTCCATAAACTTGGGGGGTCTTAGTTGACCCTGATAATCTTCCAAACCTGGGTAGAACTGCAATTACCAGATAAGTGTAAAATGTGCTTGCCTAGGGCATGCTGTATTACTGGTATTTGCATTAATTTAACACAAAACATGCTGGTGGGCATAAGGTCTTGCATATATCATTTTTGTAACTTAAAGCTTCACAGCTTCTGTGTAACAGATTTACAGTAAAAACAGAAAGATATACAGTAGAAGGTTGTAATGATTTATTGGATATTTTCAAAGATTTAAAAAAAAAATCTGTCTGTACAATCTATGAAGTATAAAGACAAATTTGGAGTCCGTTTGCATTTAATGACCTTTTACTATGCAACTTTTTTGGTTCTTCAGGCTGAAGACTATTGAAGCACATTTTTGGGTTGAACTTACTTTTACAGAAAAAATGCCATAGTAACATTAACTATATACCTTTTTTATATAGGGGTGGCAACTGATATAGCTCCATTTTCTTCATTTATGATGCAGACTAACTTAAATATTGTATGTGTGCTAGATATATAGGGCATAATTATGTTTACCTACCAGGAAAGCAAAAAAAAAAGAATTAATAGTTATTACATAGGAATTGTCTATATTTTGCTTTTAGAAGTCCATGCTATGGGAGTTACCCTTGTGAATATAGTTTAGGAGGTTATCGAGTCACGTGTTCACTTCTGAAATTTTTATGGGACTGTGACCAACTCTGAAGGGGTTTAAGTGTATCACAAGATACGTTAATACAAAGGATGTGAAGTTAAGTGTCATAACTGCTTTAGACATAGTAGTATAGAATATATGGGATGTTAAAAAATTCACAATTATGCTGTCAGTAGTCAAAATGTCAACCGGAGAATGCAGAAGCAGTACTGTTATTTAGAAGATGTTAACCATATCTGCATTAAACTTTTATACCTGATGCTTTACTATCATGTTTAATGATGCCGACATGGTTAAATGCTTTAAATATCATTAGTGCCATGTCGGCATTCTCTCTCCAACCTTATGCGAAGGACAGTCAAAACATCGACCGCATAAGTGTCAAATCATATGTATCACAATAACACTTGTATAGGCATCATATCATAGACTCCTACAAAATCACAGGCAATCTCTAAAAATTGTCTTGTGTCTATGCATGTGACAAAGCTGGACCTGACTACAGGAGAATATCTGTAGTATGTAGCAGCAGTAATAGCAACTGTACTGCTGCTGTGAGCATGGGGTCTAAGTTCAATTGTTCCTAACCATCAGTGCCCATGGCCTTGCCTGACTGATGTACAGGCTGTAAAAATTCATCCCATGCTTAAATGCTTAAAAGTTTTCAGCATCATCTTGCAGTTTAACATTACGTCTAATTACCAATAATGATATACTTCTTTTGGATAAAAATACTCCTTGAAAATGTGAAGAGGAGTATTATTACTTTGCCAAAGAAATGTAGCGTAACCACTGAGCCACTCCCCCATTGCTTACTGCCTAAATAAGACTATCCCTTAACACTGCTACTTGAGTACAACCGCTTCCTCTTACCCCCCTCTTATCTCTACAAGGCACATCTGTACCTTCTTCTAATTTATATGCTTCCAACTTTGGCAACCTTTAGTTTCTCTATATTTAAGTTGTCACTTAGTTTGTTATTTGCATTGTCCTCTGATTGCTCTTATGTTTGTGCCTTTATGTCCCTGTTTCTTTTTTTTTTTTTTTTTCTTTTTCTTTTTCCTTTTCCTCTTCCCTTGCAGTTTTTTTTTTTTTTTTCCTTCGGTAATTCATTCTCATTTGATGTTTCCTGTATGGTGCTGAGTTCCCCCTGTTTTGCCTTGTTAAATGTTGATAAAGATTCTTATAAAAAAAAGAAATAGCTTCAAGGTATAGTAAGGGGTAAATTTACTAAGATTCGAGATGGTCACGATTTTCAAAGTGATTTAATCCATTTTTTTTTTTTTTTACTAAATTTACCAACCGGCGACTTTAGGCTAAAAGAGTTTGCCGATTTGAAGCAGAACGAGATATCTCCCCCGAGTAACATATTTTGCAGGAGATTACTCACCCGAGATTGCAGTGTTTTCTCTCTGCAGATCTCTCCCGAGCTAGCAGCCAGCACATATCAGTGAGATATGTGCTTGCTGTTGTGTGTTAAGACTTGTAAAAAATAGATAAATGTTTTTATAAAAAAATGACGCGAGGTCCCCCCCAAAGGACTAACCAGCCTCGGGCTTGCCAGCCTGTCCTGGTTCTTAATTTACAGGGAAAAAAATGTGTAGAGTTCCACTGTAAATTACGAAGCAGCAACAGGCAGCAGGGACAGAGCTGGTTTTAAATATACGGTGAAAAAAAATGAAATGAGGTCCCCCGTATATTTAAAACCAACCCTGGACCTTTTCTAATGGAGGACTGATGCCACAGGCAGGGGTGCCCTTTCACCGGGCCCCCCAGCCGCAGCATCAGCCCTGACCGTTAGTCAGCCCGGCCAGGGATCCCTGGGGAGTTGGGACCCCCCTAATAAAGGGGTCACCCTCTCCAGGGCACCCCTGTCCTAGGCTGATAGCCCAGGGCTATCCCCGCCACCAGTGGGTGGTGGGTGGCGGGTTGATAGTGTCTTTGTTTTTACAGTGGCACTACAGGTCCCAGCAAGCCTCCCCCGCATGCTGGTACTTGGAGAACCACAAGTACCAGCAGGTGGGGCATTAAGGGCCCACTGGTACCTGTAGTTCACCTGTAAAGAAATGGTTAATAAAACATACAACACACCATGAAAATAAAGCTTTATTGCATCCATAAACACACTTACACATACTCACCTGTTTCCAGATGTTCATGTCCCCTTGTCAACGTAAAGTATCCCAACGAATTACCTGTAAAAAAAGATCCAATACTCCCCTTTATGTCCCTCAATGTTCTCCGCAGAAATCCAAAACGTGCCCGGGATACAGTGTAACAACATGCTTCTGCGTGCTGTTACACTGCGCTAATGTCAGCTCGTGGGAAAGAGTTGACATCAGTCCCGGGCCACCGGCCAATCAGCGGCGGCTAACATTAGCGGCCACTCATTGGCTGGGACCCACATGGAGGAGCCGCTCATTGGCTATTTGCTCCACATTTGCTCATATAATAAGACAAGTACTTGTAAAAAAAGAAAAAAAGAGCAAGAAAAGGGGGTGGCCTTTGCTGTTTCTACAGTGTCTGTAATGAATGGAACTCGCCTGATGGGGTGATTTGAGAGAGTTCAGGTGAAAGCCAGGAGAAAAGTCTCCAGGATGCAGCAGCTGGTGCTGAGGAGGCTGAATCACTAATGTGATGAAAGGAACACTTTGTGGAAAGGCTGGGTGGCACTCATTGTCTTTTACAGTACATGGTTCTTTAGAGTTAAAGATGCAGAAATATTATCTACTGAATATGGCCAACTACTATATAACAGACCCCTCACTACTTGGATAAAGACATTTGATTAAATAATGAAGAGAAAAACTTATTCATCTACAATTCAATAGTAATCTTGCCTTATGCTTGAAATAAGGGATCTGAAGATCTATTATAGTTGCTATAGTAATTAGGCCATAATGTGCAATTATTTGACACAAGGGAAAACCCATATCCATCATGGCTCTTCTATCTTAAATAAAAAATACACAAAATAACCATACATGGCTTTGTAGACGATTGTGTAACCTGATCCATATAAAATATGTATGTTGCATTTGTTTTTTGGCCATACCAGTTATTTTCAAGCTCAGGAAGGAAGACCAAGCTCTATCAGTGCTGCATTCCCTTTCATCACTGACGGCCTGTCCACCCACTGCAGATTTTACCATGGGCTAGGATACAGACTAGGAATATATGGCTGTTAAGTGAAATCTCTCTTACTGTATGAATAACATGACTGTTTCTGAAGATGGAGGGCAGTAGACAATCAGCTCATCACAGATAATGCATTTTTTTTTATTTTATAACCCAAATAATCTGTCTGTGTATTTTGAATTTGTTTAGGGTCTATGCTAATGCCAACAAAAAGAGAATTCTATCAGTTATGGTCCAATAATTGTCTCTTTACTTATATAAGTAATGAACCCTTCTAATTCTATCTCCCAGGAAAGCAAGACTCCGTATGGTTGCTGGATTGCTTGATAGACATAGGTTGATAAATAGATGGCCGCATTCAGATAGACAGATATAGATATCTAGTAGGAAAAAGGTTATTCGGTTCTAGCATGCAGGAGGTCCTGTTGCTGTCAAGTGACTATAGCAGATGGAATAAAGCTTTTTGTATTACATGACAAAGGCATTAGTTACTGCAAAGTCCATTTACATCCTCGCACTGCACAATAGAAGCATATACACTGCAGACACACGCTCTCCAGAATGCCTTTCTGCACCAGTAAGCAGAAGCATATTGAGCGTGTACACCCTGCATACTGTATGAGCTCCTACAGGCTCAGCTGCAGTGCTCCTCTCTCATGAGACCAGGCGTTGAACTAAAAGGAGCTCTCCTTAAGTGGCATCCCCTGATTTATTCAGAGCATGAATAATTCATTAAGGCAGCGTGCCACGAGGTTTCATTTCAATCAATAGACATGAGGATAGGATGCACGCGTGCTGGTGTTTGTAGACTTTCTATGGGTAAACCCTCTGATTGTACTGAGCACAGTGTCATAAATACTGCAGAGAACAAATTGGCAATCTCTGATAACACAACAATGCTGTAGCAGTCTATTTCACAGCCTAAAATGTTAAGCTTGTAAATAAGCATTACACTATTCTTTTAAAAAAAAAATTAACATCTATTTTTAGAACGCAATTACTGATGTCCTAGGTTTTGGTACTTTATTTACTATGTTCCTGGTGCCTGCTGTAAGCATTGCAGAGATCCACAACTTGTACTAACAAATATATGTCACAATTAAGGTGACCGTGTCAGATGACACCTGGACTAAACGGATCTACATGCTGTGCTAATGAATAGCAGACGAAGCAGAATAAAACCATATCCTTATACTACAATTTGCTGATAGCATATATGCTACTTTCCCCTGTAGTGAGTGCTGTAATGCATTTCATGTCTCTAAACCTATATATAACAATGATGTGCGATCAGGTAAGGCAGAGCCTTTCCTGCCATACCTGGGTATACTCCAGAATTTTGACTATAAAAATTATAGGAAAAATTTCAAGAAAATGTGTGGAGATTTATATCTCCTTAGATGGTTTTTTGGGGTATTTGACATAGAGTATGGCTCACTACACTTCCTGGACGGTGACATGCACGGAAGTGTCTGGAGAGTGGGCGATGGCTGATGACGCATAACCATGAGCGGGCTTACACTGGTTAGTCTGTGGGAGTTCCCTCCCCGTGGCCAGGTGCCCGGCTGGGCTAACTGGATGCAGGTGGACATACCTGGGTGTTCGGCAATAGTGAGTAGTGATTGGTTGACTAATTTGTTAAGGTGGAATGGTGATTGTATTTAAGGGATCTCTGGTGGTCAGTTTAGTATGCTCTTGGTCAGCATGCTGGATGGATGACACACAGTGACTTGTCTCTTGATAAAGACCTGATGGGGTCAAAATGTTGATTGAACACATTGTCTTGGTAAGATGTATCATCTATATTTAAAGCATCTTTTTATCACCTAAATGCGGCGAGTGCCCTCTTTGACTTAAAAGTTATTTATATATATATATATATATATATATATATAAATAAATAAATCTTCATAGTATTCCAATCCATTTTTATAGTCCAAACTCTGGAGTAAAAAGTGTATGGCAGGTGAGGCACTGCCTCCCCTGCCTACCTTTTCTGTGCATCCCTGATCAAAACACACCAAATTTCCAGCACTATATACTGCTGCACCTTTGTATAATGCCCTCATGAACCCTGTAAATCTGGCTCTGATACCAGCCAGTGTCTCCCCAGCCATGTACCTCACGGCACGTCACTGGTGATAAGTGTCAGGAGGAAATGGAACATCTGTACTGTAGTTTACTGATAGAACACCCAGCAGTGTAGGATTTTTGTTGGCGCCAATTCAATAAAAACTATTTTATAAATAGAAAAACATGTTTGTAAAACAAAGTAGATATTCCAGTATGTAATGGACACAACTTCTGGAAAGTTAATAGTGTGCATCATCCATAATTACAACCACTCCCGGATGCAATTAATATTTTATTACATTGGTGCAGGGAAGTATTTTTAGATCTGCCAAGTGAAGAATTTCATCTCACTTAGTTCATTAACATGACCATTTAGTTATGAAACCTAATGTGCACTACATCAGAAAAGTAATACATTCAGCATATATGATGGGACTTTTATTTATTTATGAGAATGGATGCATTCATTTGGAAGCTTATTAAATGTTCTATTCTATGAAAGTAGTGTTTCACAGTTCCTCTTTTTTTTTGAGCTACTACCGCAAAACTCTAATATTGAATGGATTTACCCTTTACACATACCTGTGCCATGCTATTCTCATTATGCTTTCTGTCACTAGGGGGTTTATTTACTAAGCGGCCGGTTTTAAAACCTGGTGCTACCGAACGAGTATATGCCCGATATTTAAAAGGGCAGTGTATTTACTAGCCGTGTTTTACATGGGGTAGAACTTGCTACCCCATGTCCCCCACCCCTACCGACCACTCATGATTGACTGCCTCATCATCAGTCACTTAAATTTTTTAAAATAAATCAATTTAAATATTTCACACAATATCCCAGGGAACCCTAAAGTTACCATAGTACAGCCATGAAAAAGTGCAGACAGTGTGGCTGTTCTGGTAACTAAGGACCCACAAAGTCAGAGCCATAACTAGACTTTTTGGTGCCCTGTGCCAGAGAGAGCATTGGCGCCCCCCCTCCCCCATTTTTTAAATAGGGACATAATATAGTGCACCTGAAAAAGGGCCATGGCCTCATGGGAAAGGGCCAGGGAAGAAATAGGGGCAGCCAGGAGATGCTGGGATAAAAGAAGAGGAAGCTACAAGTGAGAATGATACATACATCGGGTGCCGCTCCCGACCTCCCGGAAAAGTAAGCATGTCTCCCGGCCCCTCCAATCCCCCCCTCCCCGCAATATCACCTGAAACACCCGAAGCGGGGGGGAGGTGATGATGCGTTTCTCGCTGAATCGCGTCATCATGACCCCGCCCCCTGCTCCACAATGCCGGATATCTCGGCATTGTGTAGCGGGGCCAAAATGATGTGAATATGTGACTCCGCCCATAGCCCCGCCCCCAAACGGCATGTGTCATCCTGGTCATGCCCCCTTTTGCTGAATATATGAGCCTCTGATGCCGTTTTTCAGGATAGAAGGGAAAGGTACAACTAAACACACCATAATCTCTTTCCCATCAAAAATCACAATCCTGCATATATCTGTAACAAGTGCACTGCATCAGTAAATATCATATTGCCCTTGCTGACCTGGCATCATGCCACCCTATCCCTGGACCATTGGGGCATGCCCACAATTGCAGACCTGCATATGTGGTGTGATTACTAGGTTTGTGTTTGTGGAAAGGCCTGAGTGATAGAACTTTTCTTCTCTTACTTTTCCAAGATGGCGAATTGATCTTATGGTCATTCGTTGTTCAAATACACGTTTTATTTTAGTTACATAGGAAATAGAGAAATGTTAACATTTAATACATATATAGTTCAAAGGTTTCCAAAAATGTTATATTACAAAACATTTTATTGGATAATGATTATTTAAGTTATTAAAGGGCTGTGGTAGTCGTCATGGAGGTTTCTAACGTTATAGGATGGGGGCATAATAAAATGTGCTTTTGGGGCAAATAATCAAAATGCTGGCCTAGTCCTTGCTCTCCAAATTTGGAATAGAGGGGCCAACAATACTGTGTTGTGGAATGAATGCGATATTGGAGTCTTTTCTGGTATTAGGTCACTGATTAAGCATGTGTTTTTCAGAGCCAAGCTTACATCTATAGGTGTTAGCAGTTTGTGGAGTAAATTATGACTGTCTGTGAATCTAGTATAATTATACGTAAAGTGTGGCTTAATATAGATTTGTAACACTAATGGTGACGCTTGTGTGGTTTAGTAAAGCACCTTCCATGTAAGGGCGTGTTACAGAATGTCACCACACACTTTTATGCCAACGCTATTTTGATCAGCAGCTGAGCATCACTTCCAATAGTACTGAAGTCTTTCTACAGTGTCCTTTCCTGCGGTCATTGCCAAGATAGGCCAGACTAATTAATTATCATGAATAATTAATCACTGGATTTGGGCTGAAGTTCAATGTCTGAGCAGAAAAGGTTTTAGTAGCCCACAAAATATGTGGTTTTGAATGACAGGCTGTTTAGGCCTACAGTATTAATAATTTTTATATATATATATATATATGTGTGTGTGTATGTATGTATGTATGTGTGTGTGTATATATATATATATGTGTGTGTGTGTGTGTATGTATGTATGTATGTATGTGTGTGTGTATATATATATATATATATATATATTGTACACACACTGACACTTTGCATGTATTGTATATGATGCTTTGAATACGGAAATTGATTTTTTTCATCACCAAGGAGTGCTGCCTTTTTTCCTTTATATATGTGGGGCTGCCAGGCAACACTATAGGATATTGTCTGTGTGTGTGTGTGTATATATATGTATATGTGTGTGTGTGTGTGTGTGTGTATATATATGTGTATATATATGTATATGTATGTATGTATATATATATATATATATATGTGTTGAGACATTTATAGTAAGCTGACATAAACTAGTGTCATGGGCCAGCACTGTAAAGACAAGTACTGATATGTTTGTAAGTTTCTGTCTGAGTTGACACAAAAATAGAAGCCTGTAAGTGTAGTCACGAACAAGAAGTTTCTAGAAATATAATTTTACTAGTTCAGATGGATTGATTGCGGGACCTCATCCGACAAAGCTAGCAGTTTATTTTCCTATTGGGACTAAATAGACTTCATATAACTCTCGCTCTGAAAAAAGATATCCATAGAACAATAACATACCTCTAAAACAGATAAAGCAGTGTTCAAACAAAGCAGACCATATGAAAGGGTATATGGAATAATGGCTGTGGGTTTGTTATTGCAACTGCTACGCTCCCACCAGGGGAACATGCAGCTTTCAGGTGGAGAGATGCATAGAAAAGGGAGATACCGCCCTGTGTCTGTATGGTATTGGTTTCATCATCTTTTCATCTGGCATGTAAAGCTGGTAACTTTCTGTGCGTGGACACAGCTGAGTGTCTCATGGGAATTCATGTGAGAAAGACTTTGAGTTAGAGGAATAGCTATGTATTGTGACACACATACTTTCTCTATAAAGAAACAAGACATGGGGAAAAAATGTATCTGAGTATTAAAAGAAAGCAATTTGTGAACATCTGCTGTAGGGCATATAATAAAAATAAAATAAATTTAAATATAAAATAAACTAAATAGTTCTTATAAATAATGTGGTGGTCACTGGTTTTCCCTTCGAGCGCCAATGGTTCTAATGAGCTCATACCACATTCCTCCTTCCTTACTGATCTCCATGTGTTAAGCAGGGTGTGTGCAGTTTATGGCATTATTGCATCTACACCTGTTTATCCGTTTTCAAAGAGGGCACTTAGTCAGAGAAGAGCGGAATCCAGCTTGGGTCATTACACCTATCTGGGACCCCAGGAGATCTTGGCAAGCAGCGCATTTTTGGTAAGTACGATTTGGGCGGATGTACCAAGACTAAAATGTGACCAAAACCCTGAACACTGCAGTTTTCAGAGTTCTTGCCACATTCCCCATATGTACCATGCTCCAGAATGTGATACTTTCCGGAGCTTGGACCCGTTGGGCAACTCTGTCTATAGATAGCATTGCCCAATGGAAATATATGGGCTTCTCTTCTCCAATCTCTCCCAGTTTCCCCACTGCAGATAGGACTCCAGGGTCCTGTCCACCGAAAACAATATTTCCAAACCTATAATACACATAAGCTACTGATGCATGTTTCAAATCCTAAATAAGGATTTGCCTAAAATGATTGTGTGCTCAACCTTCAAAACTGTATAATGTTTTTCCTTACGTTACTAGAATTCTATTGAGTTTGCCTTCTATTAATTTCACGATGGAGCAACTGGTGTTAGGAAGGAAATGCCAGCAGGAAAAGGAGGAAGCGGTTTTAAAAATAAACAATTAAAGAATCATACGTTTCTGGATCAAATGGGAAATAGTCTTAATTTCTTTGAAATTTAATTGGAAATAAAAAAATATATCGATTTTTTTTTTTTTATGATCTTTAAATATATATTTATTATATTTTTTACTGTAGATTTTAATTAGAAGTTTCTCCTTGAATACAAGTATTTATACAGTGATAGCTACTTATTACTCTACAATGAAATAAAAATACCTAAAAATGTTTAGGCTTTAGAATTTGTTGATACCTATGTAGTCATGATACTGAATATAATTTTGTTATATTCTTTTTGTAATCTGCAAGTTTTCTCACAAAATCCTCTGTTCACCAGTCTGAGGACAATAATTTAGGCATCGATAATTCTCTGCTTCTTAATGCTTGGTTCGCGCATTTCAATCTGAAAGACCAGCGGACTTGTGTAATAGGGTGCGACTTGAAACCGTTGCAGGAACTCCTGCAAGTCTTCCTGGATTTTTAAAGTGGCAGTTATTTTAAAGGCAAAACCAAGCTGGTTTTGCCTTTAAAATGATTGCCTCTTTAAAAATACATAAGCCCTCAGATCTGCCAGCAGTTTGGCTGTACACTTCATTAACTTATTTTACTTAATCATTGTAGAAGGGTCATTTTTCCACCAGGGTTGCAAGCGATGTAATATATGAATCGCTTTATGTCATTGGCTGTGCTGGTTATAAATATTGTCCAAAACAACCACACAGTATGCAGTGATCTGCCAAGTGAGCATAATAATATACTGTACATGTTTGTTGCCAGCATAATATTTGAAAAATTATCTATTAATGCCATTGATAGAATGACCAAAATTCCATGAACAAAAATGAGGAATACACATTTCCTAGAAAGAAACACTTTGGGGCCTCTTTAGCAAGCAAATGTGTTACCTAAATCATCTTCAGGTTTTTTAACGCAATTATCTTGTAAGTTAGTGCCAGGCTTCTACTTCATCACATTGTAGAGAGTAAGTCATTGGTCTCTACAGCGTTTAATGTTTTTTTTTTTCTGCTATGCAGGAAGCAGGTTTTTTCTTAATGTTTTCCTAAGTGCCTACCTTGGTTAACGCTATCTTCATGTGAATCTGTAGGAAATACATGCTCCTTATAAAACTGCAGGGATGGATATTTTTTTCCCATCAGTCCCTGCATGCGGCTGAAATTCCTCCTGCTCTCCTCCCATCAATCTGTATAGTGTGCCCAGTGTGTGTGTGTGTGTGTGTGTGTGTGTGTGTGTGTATATATGTATAATATATATATATATATATAAATATAAATTTTATATTCCTCTTAGTCTCTTGGTCTACGTGCCACTGCCCTCTCCTGGCTGTCCTCCTACTTCTCTGATCGTTCCTTCTCTGTATCCCCTCATGACCCCCCCCCCCCCTTCCCCCCTCCACCCCCACTTCAACTAACAGTAGGAGTTCTCCAAGGTTCTGTTCTTGGACCTCCTCCTATTCTCCCTATATACATCCTCGTTAGGAGAACTCATGAACTCTTTTGACCTCCCAATATCTCTGTGCTGATGATACTCAAATCTACCTTTCCACCCCTGACTTCTTTCCCTCTCTCCTTACCCATATCTCCAACTGTCTCTCTGCTGTCTCTTCCTGGATGTCCCAGCACTTTCTTAAACTTAACATGTCTACGACTGAGCAGCACAGACGGTGTAATGGTTAGCGTTACTGCCTCACAGCAATGAGGTCATGGGTTCAATTCCCACCATGGCCCTAACTGTGTGGAGTTTGTATATTCTCCCTGTGCTTGCGTGGGTTTCCTCCGGGTACTCCGGTTTCCTCCCACACTCCAAAAATATACTGGTAGGTTAATTGGTTCCCCACAAAAATGAACCCGTGTGTGTGCGCGCATGTGGTCGGGAATATAGAGTGTAAGCTCCACTGGGGCAGGGACTGATGTGAATGGCCGAATATTCTCTGTAAAGTGCTGCGGAATATGTGTGCGCTATATAAATAACTGGTAATAATAATAATAATCATCTTCCTACCCTCTTCCATTACCTCTCTTCTCACAATTTCATTATCTATTGATGTCACAACTATCTCTTCTAGCCTCAAAGTGTGCTGTCTTGTGGTTATCCTAGACTCCTCCCTCTCCTTTAAACCACACATTCAGTACCTCTTGCAGTCCTGCCATTTCCATCTCAAAAACATTTCCAGAATTAGACCCTTCCTCACCCTGGTTGCTACTAAAACCCTCATCCACACGCTGGTCATCTCCAGATTGGACTACTGTAATCTCCTAGCTGGCCTCCCAGTCTCCCACCTCTCTCTACTACAATCTATTCTAAATGCTGCTGCTCTGCTCATCTTGCTCTCCAAAAATTCTACATCTGTTTCCCTCTTCTTCAGCCCTGCACTGGTTCCCCTTCCCCTTCAGATACCTATTCAAGGTTCTTACACTCTCCTACAAAGCCCTCACTTAATCCTCTCTCACTGACATCTCTGACCTCATCTCCCTTCACACTCCTGCCCATCCACCTCGCTCAACAAGTTCATGCCGTCTCTCTTGCCAACTGATTACTTCCTCCCACCCCCGCCTCCAAGATTTTGTCCATGCTGCTCCCTATCTTTGGAACTCTCTCCCCATCAGACTCTCCACCTTTCAACAAAGCTTCAAAGGGGCTCTCAAGACCCACTACTTCATCAAGGCCTTCCAGCTCTCATGCTAACCCACTTCTTGCTCTTTCTTCCCTATCTACCCTTACTGTATCATGCCTGTCTGTCTGCTCCTCTCACGAGCAGGGTCCTCTTCCCTCATATGCTTCTTGCACTTTCTTCTACTCCTTACTCCCCACAAGGGCACCTAACACTTAACTGCTAACTCCCTGCTGCTTATTGTGAGTGTTTTAATCGCTTGTGAAGCAATGTATATAAACCATGTCCTTGTCCTGCACTGTAATGTACTGTAAGTTACTCGTTTCTTGTTCACTTATTAGTGTATGTACTCCGCAAGGCGCGGCAAAACACTTGTGGCGCCATATAAATAAAGGAGATATATATAAAATGTGTCCTCATACATCTAGCCTCCTTGCGCGTTAAACAGCCCTTCTAGTCGTGCCATGCCGTGGCGTGACTCTGTAGCGCCAACTTTTTACCTTCAAATGCATCTTATTCACAAAGTGATGCGAATAGCTAGCACAAGCAGTGTCTGCTGATTAAAATGATATGCAGCATGCCTATGTTCTGTGTGCATCTGTGGGTGTATCTGCATGCGAAACGCTACGTTACAGTGTCACAACCGCTGACACTAACATAGCATTTCACATGCAGATACACCCGCATACGCTCACAGAACATAGGCATGCTGCATTTGAAGGTAAAAAGTCGCACGAAAGATGCTCGCCGCTACTGAGGCACAGGGAGCTCCCGCGTGATGTGTGGCGTGACTTGTAATATAAAATGCACCATGTCCAAACTGAGGTTAGAGCATGTGCAATAGAGGATAGGGGAGAAAATTATTTTTGGTTGGATGAAAATAATGCTGGCAGGGACTTTGCAGGGGCTGCCTGTTTACGCTAGTTGTGAAGGTAAGTAAAGAAAGCTAATAATCACGTTGATATTGACCGAAAATATTCAACATCACGATTTTTGCTAAATAGGCCCTTTTTTATCTGTTTAGTACTGCAGAGAGATGACATACAGTTGTGGTATGGCCAGCAGGAGATCATGACGCCAGCAGGAGATCATGACATCGAAGTCAAAAGTCTTCTTGCCCAAGCAAAAAAATGATCTTCTTAGTCAGTAACAAATGACCACTGCAAAAGGTGCTGATCCATTTTTGTCTCATCATATTTTCCTTATCCGAGCACTAATGATTAGCAAATACTGCAGCTGTCACAAGTGATAACCAGATGCAGGAAGGGGGTCATTCCTAATGGTTTGACAGTGATAGAATATAGACTACTATCTTACATGGGCAGAAAGTGTGCCATTTCCAAGAAAACATCTGATTTGCAAGAAATACTACAAACTGTTCATCTTGTAAATAGCGTTTGCTTTTAATGGCATTTTTTTTTTATTTGAAAAGCTGCATATTATATAAAAAAAATATGGGAACATAGTTTAGTGTTTTTCCTCAGGAAAATAACTGAATATGGCTGTGTAAAGCACTTTATTAAATGGAAGGGGGATGCTATAAGTCTATTTGAGTTAGTCTCTTGTTGTGTCATCAGTCACTGTACTCTTCTAATAGAAGACCTACTTAATGCCCTGTCTGCAGTACAAAAGCAAAGGAGAATGAGAGCAGCAAAGTACGCTGGCTATAGATCTAAAACCACTTAAAGATTAGCGAACCCTGATTTCCATGCTACTTTTTCTTGAGCTGGAATGACCTAAATGTGGAACCATTTGGAAAGCAATTGGGCTCTTTTCTGTAGAAATGGTGCCTGACATGAGCATACTGTCTGCATCCACTTTCTCTTCCTCAATATTTGACTTGTTTGCACATTTTTATTTCCTTTTTAACGGTTTCTAAAAATAATTCTAACAATTTTGCTTGTCTAGTGTATTGCATGTTTTTTATTAAGCAACTATGGTTTGTTTTTGAGCTTCTAAAATGCTTTGCAATTATACCTGGGGATAGGATAATTGTGCCAGCATGGGAATGAGTATACATTACTAATTTCTAGGGATGTGCAGGCTCGGATAGGTTCGAGTTTGCACGTGGAGTTCGGATTTTTCCCTCCAAAAAAACGGAACTCAGAACGAGGCAAAACGTCATCTTACATGGACGAACATCATCATTCCTGGACAAAAGACCAGGAATGATGATGTTCGTCCATGTAAGATGACGTTTTGCCTCGTTCTGAGTTCCGTTTTTTTGGAGGGAAAAATCCGAACTCCACGTGCAAACTCGAGCCTATCCGAGCCTGCACATCCCTACTAATTTCAAATGAGTTAATTGTCATATAGATAAGAGATGTTAGAGATGTTAGTCTGAACATAGTAAATAGGCCTGGTTCTGAGTTGGATATGATGTCGAACGCAGTTGAGCAATTCCAGTTGTCTAAAGATGCTCAGGTGGGCATCTCAGTCCTTGCACATACACTGATGTACAGTATGCCAGGGAAAGGCTTATTGTGGTACTTCCATAAAGTTACAGAAGCAATACTGATAAAATGGATGCTGAATGCTGCTTATATTGCATTGATCACGTCTTATAACCAACAACAAAGATCACATATATTGTCTCTCTTTAACAGGTGTATTACTGGACATTCAGCAGCATTTTGGAGTCAAGGACAGTGGTGCTGGTCTGCTTCAAACAGGTAAGCTTCCTTGATGAAATGTCTGCAATGTAATATGATCTGAGGCTTGTTTCTATTGTCTGTCTGCTTATGCAGGGTTATGTCCTTAGCATAGACTGCACAGACATGAAAGGGTGTAGTATATTTTGTTGACATTCATCACGTCAACACCGATGAAATGTTGTCCCGATCAACAAATTTTCCATGTACGGCAGGTCCTGCAAGTCCAGCGGTGTCTTCCGGGTTCAGCGGTGACATCCTGATAGATTCCCAGCGGATCCTGCAACGCCACCGGCGATGCGTATTGCTAACCCCTGACCTTAACCCTCCCCCTAGTGCTCAACCATAGCTCTCCACCTCACGTAGCCTAACCCTAACATTCCAGTCTCTGCAGAATGCTCACATTCTGCAGATTCCTACATGTTTCAACAATCTCAACAATATAACGGTGGACATTATGGTGATGACATTATCGTCATTGTAAATGGTGACCTTGAGACTACATCCTGCCTAAGATTCTGCAGGATATATTAGTGCTATAAAAGGGTCATTTGGAGAACCACAGAATCTGTACACTCACAATCCATGTTTGTGAACAGATGAGCGCACTTGTCCGCCAAGCGCATTTCAAGGTGCACGCCTACTTTTCTGCCTTTGAATTCACCCCAGCAAAATAATTTTCTGCCTAGTCCTGTGGGTTGGCATAGAAACTGAAAATGTGCTGGTGGCAACATTAAAGGAATTGCACAAAATCCGGCCAACTCCTTGATTCATTTACACTTTTATATTTTTCTCCTAAATCTTGCTTGGTTTAGCCTTTTTTTTTATACCAAAAATTAATCCCAGCAGTGAAATTAGGTCTTTATTACATGTTACTAATGTGCTTTCCTACATAAATGTAACTGGAAGTTGCAAAATATGCCCCCATTATAATTATAGAGACAGAGCAAGGGTGCAAAAATGTGCGCTCGGCACGGAAGGTCCTTAGTTTGGGCAATCTCTCCTACTGACTGGTCCACACTTCTGCAACCACTCAGATACTGCCATCTTGACCTACAGATCATGCACGTTGGCAGGAAAGTAGGCACAAAATTAATCGCCTGACATCACCAGAGAGCATTTGCATAGCGGATCTGCAGTTTTGTAGTGTGTAAGTGACATTATTGTCTCTGCATCAGTTTCTAAGGATTTGTATTCCATAGGGTTTTGTTTTCATCTGGTATATAAACCACAACAAGAGTATATAAGTAATACCTGTAAATGTAATATTATAATAATTATTCATACTTTATTACAAACTGTATGCGGTTTTGATTGTGACAAGCAGGCAAGGGGTGAAATAATAAAATGTCATGCACACCATTTAAACATTTTTAAACATTTTTGCCTATGCATTGACTTTCACCAAGAAAGCCTGAATCTCTGAAGACCCCAAAAGCGCAGAACCCCTTACATACTAATATAAGGTAAGAATCACTCCACAGCATTAGGGTTCTACATTCCTTCTCCCTTTCAGCCTCATATGCTTTAGCCCAAACACAAAGAAAAGACTAAACAGGCGGCTGCAGCCAGTGCTTTTTGCCGACATATGGGATGCGACTGGGCCGCTGCTGCTGCAGTTCCATGTTACAGAAATAACACATCTGGTGGTCCCTCGCTGGAAAAAAACACATTATACATACCAGTAGTGATTGTCCAGAACAAATTTCTCTATTAATGTGTGTTTAACTATTTCACTGCTAGATCAGTGTGCTGCACTGTGATCTGGAATGGGCTAATTCAATTTAGATGTGTTGAAATATGTGAAGTTGCTGCTCTTTACTTAAGTGATTCTTCTGGGAGTATCCGTCTAAGAAACGTGCTCACTGCAGACATAACATAGTGATAATTTGCTCAACACTACAAAAGGGCTATTAGTATTACTGTGCAAATAGATTACTGGTCATTCATAGTATTTTTTATTTTAAGGCTTTCTTGTCCGTTATTTTGTTACCTTTTTTATTGTTTACAGCTGATGAATGTAATTGGGAATGTGGAATGGCGGATATGTTGTGTAAATATTATGTAGTCATTTCTGGGGTGTGATGTGTAGGTTAAATTGGAACAACCTCTGACGATTGCATGGTGACATGGAAATCATCATAGAAAAAGTTGCAGAAATATATAGTTAAACAGTCTAGCAGCATACATATCACTTTACTCTGTATCCAGTCAGAATGTTGACATTTAACAGGCCGACATACCAAATTGTAAACATGTTCATTATGTCAACATTGTGCATATCGATAGGGGGAAATGTCGACATAATATATTAGTGCTAAATTTAGGGTTAAGCTAAAAAAGTGAAAAATGGTATGCCGACACTTTGACTGTCAACATGCACAATGTCGACATAAATAACATGCCGACATTTTGATGACATTTTGTCGACACATAATACCATCCTCGTGTCTCACCATCCACTACTCTTATTCACTATTTACTTCCACCACCTTCGACTTAGGCTCTCTGGCCTGGGACTCCACTCCCTGTCTGTCCATGCTTTGCACTTCTTTCAGTGGCTCTAAATCTGTTAGCTGTGCGGCTGTGCCCTAGCCTTTGCACTCAGGTTCCAGCCTGCTATGAACATTTCCCCTACCCCACCTGCATCAAAAGCGGAGTTGAGTTTTATAGTGTTAATTTGATTTTAGTCTTCTTGCTAGGGCAGGCAGGGGGTAGGGCATCTGTAAAAGTACACTTTAGCGTGCTTCCGAAAAAGGGGTGTGGTCACTCCAGAAAGGATGTGTCCTTGATACACACCCCTTTGTGTCCTTTAGACATGCCCCCTTTTTGGGCAGCCCGCAAGATAGGCAAAATATACAGTTACAGTTGTGACTTGTGTGGACTGTTTTTGGTGAAAATGGCTGAAGTCACTGTATTGTCTATATTGCCTCATCCTGTGATGAATATACAGGATTACATTTAATTAAACATATTGATACAGTAGGGAATGAAAGTCGCAAAACTATTTTAAAGGTCCACTTGTGGTTGGAGGGTTATACATTGGACAGAATATGTTTTACCTTTTGCCAGTTTTAGACTGTTACAGACCAGTGTTCAATTATTATTACTATTATCATATGCATAATATATCATGTCAGTATAAGGTTACATAGATATGCCACCATTTACAAATTCCAAACCACGCTATATGGGAAACATTAGTAGATTTGGTATTTTGTAAGTAACCTTTGTAATTATCATTCACAGTACTCTGAACTGGGGCCTAGGAGTGCACACTCGGGTTCTTAGAGACATGACCGTACAGAAATCTTCAGGATTTGCAGATTGCATGATGTACATATGAAATGATCTATCTGAACATAATATATTATAGTAAAAATTAGGACAATGAAAAAAAGAATGCATTTTTACATTAATGTTACCTAAAGAAATGAGCGGTTCACCATGCTACTGAAATTTAGTTGTGTTATAGTCTGAATCGCCATGGGCCTTATGTAATAGCCTATTAGATGCAGGCATGGGCGTCATTCCTGCGAGTTAGTCCATATTTTTACAGCAGCAATAGTTTACAAGGCAAAACCAATGGCCGTGCCTGCATCTCATAGGTTATTATATAAGGCCCCATATATGAGAAGAGGTGTTTATAGAAAATGTTATACCTGACACTTTACGCAAAAAAAAAGTTTTCCCTTTTTTTGCACATTCAGGACAAGATAAGTCGTAGGCGTGCGCTCTAGAATCCTTTTTCTTTACAGCCGTTACAGTATACTGGAGATGCAAATTACCTTGTGACACAAAGATAAATAGGATATAAATAAATAGGATATATGTATGATAAAGTAGGTCTACATAGGTTTTAAAGGGATGCACTTCATTAATATAGTTACCTTTTTGTATTCGACTACACAGCCAATTCTTTTTGGCCACATATTAATGTGAACATAATTTTCATATAAAAGTATTAGCTGTGTTTTAGTTATTCTGAGCAATAATCTTTCACCATAAAGAACTTTGCATAATTAGGAGTCTGACTGTATTCAATTTATTTATCCAGATCCAGATTATGGGTTTTCTGCAGTCTGAAATACCATGTCTGTAATATGTTAGTTTACGTTTAAAAAAGTGTATTCCTTTTAAAAAGATATATATATTTTTTTTACTTAAAATGCATGGCCTATGAGCTTGAGTGCTACTATTCCCTTTCTTCTTTGTTTTTATGTGTGTGACACAAAACCTGGCCCTATCCCCTGTGAGTACTTGGCCTCATTCTACTCTGACCCTTTATTAGTTCACTTTGTTTTATTGGGTTATCCATCTTGTGTATCTGCAGTATATGACTAGAGACTTTCTATATTGTTTCTTAGTGAAACATTCACCAAAGCAAACCATACATGGGGTGTATTACTCCTTTAAACCATCATACAACATACCACTTCTATAGAAAAGCACATTTCCTCATTATTAGCCCACAATAGGACAGTGGTACATTGATCATTGGGCAAGATGAAATTATTTCTTCCTTTCCAAACCAGGGGCCCAGTTTGCAGAAATGGAAGTCCCATCTGCTTGCTGTGCCGCGCTGCTAAACACTGTCCGATACCTACATTGTACTGCAGGCAGTAGTTGAATATATGGACATGCTACCAGGAAGGACTATCCTGCTGATCATATGGGATATGCTATGTGTTCAACCATCATTTAATATCAATACAAGGCTGAGCAATATTTATGAACGTAAATTCAGCTAAATAAGAGTCTGGCACCATTGGCTATTGAAACAGTGATTCTGGCCTTCTGGGCGTATTTGTAGGATATTTTACCTAAGAGAATCAGCTAATGCTGAGACTATGGCCCTCATTCAGAGCCGGACGCTCTGAGCAGAGCGCTCGCTCTGAATGAGGGCCGTCCTCCATAAAAATGGAGCGTCCTCCTGGACGCTCGTATAGCTGTGGGTCACCACCCACAGCCTATACGAGCGTGCAGGTTGATGGTCGCGATGGTCTTGACCATCGCCACTGCGAGCCGGAGCCTGCGGTTGAGTTTCTCAACCGCAAGGCCCGGAGTGATTTTGGCTCTATCAGAGCCAAAATCACTCCCACTGACATCACTAGTGATGTCAGTGGGCCGGCTTCTGACGGTAGGCGTTCCCTTGGGAACGCCCCCGTCTGGGAGGCACGCCCACCAAAGGGGGCGTGCTGTCAATCAACATCGACAGCACGCCCCCTTTGATCAGACACAACGAGCGAAGGAAAGTCCTTCGCTCGTCGCATCTCGTGCATGCGCACGACGGAGCTCCCTCCGTCGTGCGCATGCCCAGTGCACACCATCGACCCACTTGCGAGCGGACAGCCGCTCGCGAGTGGGTCTGAATCAGGCCCCATGATTTAAATGGGTCTTTAGCTTTCTGCCATTTTCTTTTTGTAGTGACATGGAGCATCAGAAAAACAACATAAATGTTTTATTGACCTAGAACAGTGGTTCTCAAACTCGGTCCTCAGGACCCCACACACTTCACGTTTTCCAGGTCACCCAACAGGTGCACAGGTGTATTCATTACTCACTGACACATTTTAAAAGATTCACAGCTGGAGAGAATTATTTCACTTGTGATTCTGTGAGGACACCTGGAAAACATGCACTGTTTGGGATCCTGAGGACCAAGTTTGAGAACCTGTGACATAGAACATACTCCGGTATGCTGGGATAGAGAGCAGCAGACATTAGTCAGGAAGACTTGGTTAATGTTGACACTATTGTCTAACTTACACCCGCCGGATGCTCGGCATTCTACCTGACTATGGAATTTTCATCCCTTATCCAAATGAAAAATAATTAAAAAATATATATACATTTGTATTCCTACCTGAGTGTGGATTGTTTATTCATCATAGTCATAGTGCAGGATTTGGGTTTGCTATATAACAATATAGGCAGCTCACATTTATTTACACTTCACAGTAGATCTGTTCCACTGTAAATAGCATATAAGTAAATGTATTAAGCAGACCGGGTCATTTCAGAGTTTTCTAATTTTGTGCCAAATGAAGTAATTTGTAGTTGATCCGATCTGCTGCTGATAGTCAGCTACACACAGGCATTTTACATTTATTACATTGGGAATCGTTTTTCTTTTCTCTAAAGTATAAGGATGTTATGTTATTATTTTGCTACATTTAGACCGTGAGATCTCTAAGTAAAAGATAGTTGCGCATATCAAATCAGTTGTAAAATCCCTTCACGTTACATCAGTGATTTTCAACCTTTTTCAACTTGTGGCACACTGAACAGTATTTTAAATTGCCACTGCACACCATCAGTCCCCCACTGGGAAAAGAACACATACACATTGGCCTCCACAGGGAAAAAACACAAATATGGGCCTCCATGGGGAAAAAAAACACACAGCTAGGCCCCCACAGAAAAAGAATGAAAGACATTGCTACCATCAGGTCAGGTAAGTCTTTTGTGGGAGGCTGGGGCAATAATTGAGGTTTTGTTTTGTTTTTGTGGGGACAGAGATAGGAGCTCACAGTCGTCCCTATCCCTCAGCCACAAGTGGCACCTTCACCCAGCAGTCACACTCAATCTTCCCACTACGGCCCTAACTGTACGGAGTTTGTATATTCTCCCTGTGCTTGCGTGGGTTTCCTCCAGGTACTCCGGTTTCCTCCCACACTCCATAAATATACTGGTAGGTTAATTGGCTCCCCTCAAAATTGACCATAGTGTGTATGTTTGTGAGCATGTGGTAGAAAATATAGATTGTAAGCTCCACTGGGGCAGGGACAGATGTGAATGGTAAGATATTCTCTGTAAAGCGTTGCGGAATATGTGTGCGCTAACTAAATAACTGTTAAATAAATAAATAAATCTCACACACACTTTGTAGAGATAGAGCTGTGAGTGCGGGCAGGATGGCGATGTGGCATGTGTGACCTATGAGGTCACGGCCCGGGCAGCGTCTGAGGTACAGTACCTGGAATAGCCCAGCGATGACCGGGCTCGAACTTAAATTGGCAGCGGCTGCGCACTGGCGGGAATCTCGGGCGGCAAACTTGAGGACCGCAGCCGGGGCACAGGTTTGAAAAAACGCTGCCTTACATGCTTGTACTAAACTAATTACAGATGCAAGTATGTGTAGTGTGACATGTCATTGTGTGCAAGGAGAGATGACTGTACAGTATTATGACCTTCTGTAGGTGAAGTGATACAAGCTTATTTAGAGCTGGCATATTGGCAGTGTACTACAGTCATCTTGTTATAAGGGTTTTGTTGCTTATTCAGTGCAATCGCAAATACCCATAAAAAACTATATTTTATTTTTTCACTCTACATTGTTCATGTATTTTCTTTAAGTATATTGTACAGTTTAGAACACTTTTAGTAAAAAGCTATAAGTTCAAAACAAAACACAGAAATATAGTGGCTTTTGCACTCCTTGTCATTATTTCCCACTATAGTAAATGTAAATAATATTACATAAGTCTCGTATATGAACTAATAGGAAAGTTCTGCCTCCGTATGATGATATCAGTTTTCTCTGTGGCTTCATTTCAATTGTTACATGAAATCTGTTTTTAGCAAATTCAGTTCCAAGTATGTGGCTATAACAAACTATACAGTATATGCAATCACCCTACAATAAAAGTCACCTTTTTAGAATACATATATTCATTAAATAAACACTAAATAGTTAATACTCTTTGTGAGTGTCTTTTCATTATGTGAGAGGCCCAGCGCTGACATGTCACATACACATATCTGTGGTGTGCAGCAATAATACCCAAGTCATTGTGGCAGCTCTCATATTTTAATTATATACTAAGAACTCAAGGGAGCCCAGTCTAGTTGGCTTCATTCATTCAGCTTCACTTCCTGCCAAGAAAATACATCTGCTGACATTTTACCTTCTCTCATTCTACATGCAATTACTTAAATAGCAAAATGTACATAACCATTATGATATAAAGATTATTCTCTGTAAGCTTAAATAATACATTCACAAAGCATGTGTATGTAAGGCAATCAGTATGATTTACCACCGCCCGACAGAGGAGGAAATTCTGATCGTCCTTAAGGTAAGTATAAACTAACCTAATTCTACCCCCTAACCCTCCTTTAGGGTGCCTAACCCTAAGCCCCCTTCCCCGCAGCCTAACCCTAAGCCTCCCGAGGGGGTGCCTAACCCTAATTCCCCCCGGGAGCCCCTAACCTAACCCTCCCCTCTCCCCCCTGCGGCTGTCCGTGCCGGCTTACCTTCGATCGGTAAGGCCGGGTGTCGACGAGATCTCGACACCTGTCATTTGTACCTTACCGGGATTAAGCAGTAGGGAAGGGCTTCCCGACTGCTTCCCGTATGTAAGCACTATTAATATTATAGTTCATGTTTCATAATATATTGTAGAGGTTGGGGAGAAAGCATGATATCCAGCCAAGTTGTATATTGAATTGCCTTATAAATGATGGTGCATACACACGATCAGATTTTTCCTTCAGATATGAACGATAACGATTTAAAAATCGTTCAGTCGTTCATATCTGATGAAAAATCGTTCATATCTGACATGCCTGAACGATGGACGATCAACGATGCGCATTCCCGTTCGTCAGATAACGATATCTGACATCTGATGGGTTTGCAGTCAGACTTGGACGATTCCATTCATTTTAATGCAGTTAAAAATCGTTCAATCGTTCAAATCGTTCAAAACTTTGGTCAAATCGTTCAAATCGTTCAAATCGTTTAATCGTTCAGTCGTTCATCTGACAAGTCTGACAAATCTGACCGTGTGTACGCTCCATAAGTTACATTTTAGAGCCACATATTCATGCACAGTTCTTGGATAAATAAACAATACATAGAAATCTAGACTTGGCAATACTTCAAGATGTGTCACTGAAAAAACTACACCTCCATATGTCCCATTTTAGGCCTCCATTATTTCCAACTATCCACCCCCACGACATGTTTGATCGCCTTTTCTTTATGGTATCTTCAGATTTGTGGAGATATTCCAGTCTTTACGACCTCCGACCGTCCTTCATTCAGGCTGTGGCTTCCTTGACACTACAATTTTTTTAAGAGACCCCGTGCAAACCTATGCTGATTCCCCCCCTGGAAAATCTTCAATCTAGAATTTACTTGTTCTTTCTTAACCCTTTAGGGACGATTCAATTGTTGTGTGGGCAACGATAATTAAGTGTTGCAATTAGTGTTGTTCTGGGCGCCCATTAATTATCATGGTCTTCACACACTATTTGACCAGGTTTAGCCATGTAAAACGGCTAAACCTGTCTGAAGTACTAGTAAGGGTGCCCAAACTGTGGTTAGGTTGCCCTAACCATGGGCTTATTGCACATTTTTGCTTGCACTCTCCTAAGGATGCGAGCAGAAATGCCAGCACTGGCGGCTATCGCGCCCTAAAAAAAATAGCTGCAGTAAAAACATTTGAATCACAGTCTTTGTTTCTTTGTTGGATAATCTGGCTGTTAATATTTCAGTCCCTGCCACTGCCCCATGTCTTGCTCCCTTTCGGTGGCGACTTCTCTCTTCTTTAACAAAGACAATGTTTTTTTGCCACGGAGAAGGCTCTGAAGATTTTTTTTCTTGTTTAACTAGTCCACAAAATTTTTTCCTGTGGTTGTCTGGGAGGCTCACAAAGCCACTATGTGAGACCATTTCATATTGTTGGCTAAGGCTCAGAAGTTTAAGCACAGTCAAGCTATTAATGATCTTTTAAACTTAGATTGGAGAGCTCACTCTTAAACATCAACAACATCCCAAATGCTCCATTAACAAATTACTTTCCCTGAAAGGCCAACTCAACCAAATTTCATCCTCTACAATTGCCAAAACTCTACATTGGCTACAACATCTGTATTATGAAAAAGGCGATTCGGCAGGCTCTCTCCTGGCTGCTTAATTGCACTCCCGTTGACAATGCACTTAAAGATCCCTAGAACCAATTGAAATGTGTTCCGAAATGTTTTACACACTGTTTTCAGGAACTCTGTCAAAAACTTTATGATCTTCCGTCCAAATGCTCTAGCTCTTCCTTTGCTCATAAAACAGATGAATTTCTAGCCTCCGCCTGCTACCTGCCCTCTCTGCTGCCCAAACCGCTGCTCTCAATAAAGAAATTAAAAAAAGAGCTGAAATAGTGGTCATCCCTAAGTCCTGTGAAGATCCAAGCAATTGTTTAAGTGTCAACTCCATTCTCTTTACTAAATTCAGACCTCAAATTGTTTGCGAATTTTTTTGCTAATTGGCTGGCATGGGTGATCTCCTCCTTGGTGCACCCTGACCAAGTGGGATTTATTCTGGGCCATCAGTCATTGGAACATATCAGGAGATCTATTGATCTTATTCATTATTCCAACCTTGTGGGTACTTCACCCCTGCTGATGGCGCTTGATGCTGAAAAGGAGGTTGACGGGGTCTCTTGGACTTTCGGGAATGCACCCAACTCTATTATGGGTTCTCAGTGTATTTTCTGAGGGGTATTAAGGTGATATATCATAATCCTTCGGCATCCGATTTGGCCGGCGGACTTGCTTCTCAACCCTTCTCAAAATGGCACCAGGCAGGGTTGCCTCTAGTCGCCTTTCATTTTTGCATTTATGATTGAGCATTTTGGTCTCTAAAATCTGAAGTAATCTGGATATCTCATGGGGTTTGCATGGGCTCCTGAGTACAAAATCTCTCTATATGACGATATCATGCTAACCCTTTAGAACCTCCTTATCTCCCTTTCTAATCTCTCTAAAGATTTGACTGTTTTTTAGTGAGGTCTTCAATTTTAAAATTCCACTTTCTTACTGCCTGTCTCCCTCTATTTTGGTAAAACTTTTGAATAAGAAAACGACACCCTGTCAATGCTGTTTGCATAAATTGTTATACTTTATAGATTACAGGATTTAAATACCCTTTTGGAAATACTGTAAAGGCTGGGGTCGTGTTAGGTCAGAATGACATCAGAGTCAAAATCAATTATCCATCTCTCGCTTTTAGCAGCTTCTGTCTTTTTCTTTTTCTTAAATCCTACAGATAATTTGCTGCTATGTTTGGGTTGAGCTGTTTGATGCCTATAGGCAATGCATAAATGCCCATAGGAACTAATAAATGATGAAAGCTGACAACTCTGGATATTTGTTAGCAGATTATTGAATCCTCCTGAGCGTCTCTTGACACATTCACTCCTTATGCACAGCTACCATTTTCTATAAGACTATAATATTCATCACGGTTTTGCTGGTATACCTAAATTGTCATGGAAAAATAAATATAGGGAATTATTCTTAGCCAACTAGTCATAAGCTGGATCGTAGTAGTGAGATGTTTCTCTGACAGCTCAATTATGCTCCCCTGTGGAGCACTTCCCTCATTGAAGTAATTGTGAAGATCTTGGCCATGTGATCAGTATTAGTGGAAAATAAGAAATGCAAATGGTTACAGCTGTAAGTAAAAGCTGTCTAAATGATTTATCATTGAAAGCATTTGCTTGCATGCAATATGTCACATTTAATATCCCTTACAGTTGTATTTATCTGCCGTTGCCGAATATCAAAGCACAATGCTTTTTCAGAGTAACCATTTCAATTAAGCAACTCCCATGAATTTTTTTGGTGGTGGTGTGGAGATTTTGTTGTATATAGATTTAATATCACAAATGAGGATACTATTTAAAACATTATTTAATATTTAAACAATTGAACATCTATATTATTATATAACCTATTACATGCCGCTACCATCAAATGTATGTGAAATGTAACTGATTGCTAATAAATCGAGTTGTGCAGTTCATGATATTTACTGCTTGTTTTCTGGTGTCATGTGTCTATTACATAGAAACATAGAATTTCACGGCAGGTAAAAACCACTTGGCCCATCTAGTCTGCCCTTTGAATCTTTAGCCATTGTGACACATTCAGTTAGCCAATAAATAAACAAAAAGAGAACTCAACAACAGAGGCACACTCTGGAAATTCTGAACATTAGTATAAATATAAAATAAAATATAAATTTTAATCAAACATTGTTAAAATTGGAGGCTTATTATACGTGGAATAAACAATCTAAACTGTAGATCAATAAATTGTCGCAAAATAGGTGTGATAGAGGTCACAATATTGAGCAAAATATATAAGGGTTAGAAATAAAAATGACAAAGTAGGAATGTATATGTGACGAAAGTGCAGATGCTCTCACAAAAAAAACTGTACAATTACAAAATTAAAATTGGCACCACGGACCTGGGTATCTATATAAAGAATGATAAATATCCCAATTATGTGGATCACATAGGGTAAAACAATAGCCGTGGTAGTGACGGGTTTTAAATAATACACCCTATACAAATGCACTGATGATGCAGCTGCTAGAACTCATATAGCCTGTGCACTTAAGTATATGGGGATCTGCTTTCCCCTGTTGTGCCAAGGCAGTGAAACGTGGGATGAGATTCACCAACACAGGCACAGTGAACAATAGAATAGAGTGGTATGCTGTAAGTGCTCACTAATGTCAATACACCCTGGTGCATGGCATCGCAGGGTGATGTGATGTATGGTCCTCTGATGAGTGCCGCTGAAATAGATAATAATATAGATGAAATAGATGATAAAGAAATAAAGGTGTAGATACCTGTAATGAGACTCCCGTGTGCTCTAAGTTTGTGGTGCTTTGGCATCCTTTGTGCGCTCAAAGGTATCCCCAGGGGACTCGATGAGCATTTTGCTGGGGCTTTTTCACGAATGTTTTAGTGAACAAGCCTTGATGAAATAAAATATTTGTATTTACAAAAAACAGTGGGTGATTTACAGTACTAAGCATCAATTTTGTATGTGATTTGCCATTTCCAAAGCCAAACTATTGGATTTACTGTCCAGCACTTTAGAGGCAAAAAAAAAAAAACCCTCATGTGATGTGCGGTGGGTTTAATAGTCTCCCTTTAAGGAAATAAATGTGTCTCCTCCCCCCCCCCCCCCCCCCCCTCAACATGAAATATGTTGCTTTAAGGTGCATACACCCGGTCAGATATGTCAGATGAACGATTAAACGATTGAACGATTTTTGACTATATGAAAATGAATGGAAATCGTCCAAAACTGACTGCAAACACATCAGATGTCAGATATCGTTATCTGACAAACTGGAACGCGCATCATTCATCATTGCACACATCAGATTTTCCTTCAGATATGAACGATTGAACAATTTTTAAAATCGTTATCATTCAGATATGAAGAAAAATCAGCCTGTGTGTATGCACCATTAATCATAAAATCATAAATATATTTTTTGCCCTGTTATAAAACAAATAGTATTGCCACTGTAATAAAATGTTTTTCTCGTAATATAATAATTTATTTATTTCTGGCAGACCAGATAGCCAAAACAGCAGCTGGCTTTGGCGATCTCGCCTATGGGAAACACGTATAAAACATTTTTTTTTTTTTTTTTTGTTAGATTAAATTGTGATTTCATACACTGCATGATTTATTTTATTTACTTTACATTTGTGAAAATATGGATGGTGGTTTCAGAACTGGTTCTATGAAATAACATTTTTGGATGTGCAGTTCTGCCTTTAGTAAATTGCACATTTTACAAACTGCACATAAAACTTCCACAAAATGTACTGCAGTAAATTTTCCCCTGACAATTTGTGATGCATGAAATATATAGCTCGTTTCAGAAGTAGAATGTCAGTTAAATGTATCACAAAAATTCAGGGGCAATTAATTACGTTTTGATTCAAAATTACGTAAATTATCTGTAATTCACTTTGTTTTTCTAATATACGCCTATTTAGTCATGATTCTGGTTTGATATATACCAGGTTATTAGTAACATGACATAACATAATAAAAAGTATGTTGCCTGTGTCAATTGATTTGTCAAAACACCATTACATTTTGAAATCCATGGCCTAAATTAAAGCAAGCACTATATTAAGAGAAAAAAAGTTTTTTTTTCACTTTTCCAATTATATACATTTGAATCACGAAAAAAACTATTTTTATTAATCTTTTTTCTACTCTCATTTGGATGATGTAGTAGATATTTATTACGGTAGTTATATAAACTTTCCCAACCTCTGAGTCTTGAGGGAAGAATCAGCACCTGGGACAGCAGATACCAGCATCAATACTCAGAAACCTCAGTGAATAATACCGCTTTTTATACCTAAATTCCGGGTCTGATCTAGAGGTTGGAAAACTGTTCGAAACCGGATCAGGCCAAGAATTTAGCTGGCGCCGACCCAGGATATTCCCGAGTCGGCGCCGTTCACACCGGAGCCGGGTCTGCAGTGACCCAATTCTTCCGGCGTGGAAGTGGACACTTGGAGATGACGTCATCTCCAAGCGCCACTGAAGCATGCGGCGCGCTCTAGGTCATCGTGACCCGGATTGCACAGTTTACACTGCAGGGTTTCACGGGTCATACCCGTGTTAAACCCTGCAAGTTACCTAGGTTGGATTGCCGGGTGACTCGACCCGCTTTTACACCAAAGAGCTACCCGGGTTAACCCTGCAATAACCCGTTTTACCTCTGGTGTAAAAGGGGTTACCTGTAATGTGATATGTGCAAATACAAAAAGCCATGCATGTGCTGTTTTTAAAGTTAGCCCTTGTGTACTAAGCAAAGGGCATGTTGTAATAGTTCACTTATGGTATTTAATGTTTCCTTCTTTAATTTTGTGTTTTGGTTGATTTGTTTTGAGTTTTGTCCTCCTAAAATATTCTGTGCTCCTCCTTTTTTGATTTGCAGTTTCATTAATTCATTGGAGCATGAGGATCAGTGTTGCAAAAAGCAATAATGTGCTTTTATCATAGACCCCTATCAGACACTGACTACTATAGAATGTTGCTTATTGACTGCTACAAGTTAATGCAATAGTTTTGTTCTTGCCAATATACGTATCACCATTATTAGACACAGAAGTTTAAGTATAGTTAGTAAGTGTTAAAAGTAAAGTAGTATGCTAAACAGACCTTTTTGTTTGTTGACCCTTTATCCAGATACCCTCATTTAGAGTCAGGAGCATATATAGCTAGAGGATGCAATTTTGTACCATAGAAAAAAATGTTATGGGCTTCATGTGAGTGTGTCTGAAATACATAAGCTAATTTTGAGTTTTGATGGTGATGTGTCCTAGCTCAAGTCACATGGCTAGGTAGCATGGTTGGTGTAGTGGTTAGTACTACTGCCTCACAGCACTAAGGTCTTGGGTTCAATTCCCACCAAGGACCTCTCTGTGTGGAGTTTGTATGTTCTGCATTGTTTGCGTGGGTTTCCTCCTGATGATCCAGCTTTTTCTCAGTCGAAAAAATATACTGATAGAATCTATATTCCCTAATCAAATAAAGCTCTACTGGGACAGGAACTGATGTAAATGACTATGATACGCTCTGTAAATCGCTACATAACATGAGTGCACTATATAAATGCTTAAAAAATAAGCAAATAAATAAATCAGTGTTAACCTAAAGTTTCCCAGTATTTCGGAGCAATATGCAAAAGCAAGCATTTCTCTTCATGGGAAAAAAAATTACATTTGCATTCCTTACTTAGCATACAGTCTGAGTCTGTCCAGATGCATACTTAGTTGGATTTAACTGTAAATGAGACACTATTTGTAAATGAAACAATATTTGAGTACTTTGCGTTCCTTTTAAAATGAGTGAAATGGCCATTGCAAGTCTACATATAGCGGAATATTTACCAGGATCAGTTACAGCAAATCACATCAATATAGACAATATCGATCGCATTTACATATCTTGTTGCGCTAAGTAATTGGTTTGACTGTACAAACCTCACATATTTTTTTTCTAAGTGATAGCAATAATATATTAGCAATGGAAAATTATCCTGGAAACATAATATATGTGGATTAAAACATGTATAGTTTCTGCTATATTATTAAATACAATTCAGCCTACCCTTCTTGTAAAGTCTTTTGTATTGTTACATTTTCCTAGCTCTGCACAAATGTCATTCATCTCAGCCTTTGCAGTTAGTAGATTACTGGCGATAACTGCACAAGACAAGGGTGTGATTCCAAATAGCTCATTTCCTGCCTAATGTGTCCTAACATCATCTGATCAGCCTGGTCATAGTGATCACTGATCTGGGAGCTTTAATGTTTTGAATGGGCCAATATATAACTTTGTCAGTGGCGTAACTAGGGCAGGGCAAGCGGGGTGCGTGCCCTGGGCGCCGTTGGACCGGCAGCGCGGGGGGGGCGCCGCCAGCCATGGTACCGGCCCGCCCGCCCTAGTTAGCCAGTGTAGCGCCGACCGCAATGAGCGCGGTCAACGCTACACATTTACACAGGACCGGCGCTAGGCTTCCAGTGCCGGTCCTGTGCTGCACACCTGAGCCCGTTCCCTCCCCCTGAGCACTTGCCCAATAGCGGTAGGAGGCGGGCTCAGGCTGTGCATAACACACGCATCACCGCCAGCGCTGGCGGCGATGCGTGTGTTAAACAGCAGCCAATGAGAGTCAGACTCTCATTGACTGCTACAGCACCCACTGCAAGAGCCGGGCTTCCGTCCGGCTCCTGCAGTGGGTAATGGGACTGACGTCATGACGTCTGTCCCATAATGCTGAGCGCGCCAGCCCGGGAGGACTGGCAGGCAGCGGCGGCGGGGACCGGAGCAGCAGCAGCAGCGTGGATACAGGTAAGTATATTTTTATATATATATATTTTTTTTAACCGATCTGCACTACTGGGGGCACAACAGGGGAGGGGGGTGGCTACTACTGGGGGGACCTCTACTGGGGGTGGGGGCACAACAGGGGAGGGAGGTGGCTACTACTGGGGGGACCTCTACTGGGGGTGGGGGCACAATGGGGGAGGGGGTGGCTACTACTGGGGGGACCTCTACTGGGGGTGGGGGCACAACGGGGGAGGGGTGGCTACTACCGGGGCACCATTATTGGGAGGACCTCTACTGGGGGTGGCTACTACTGGGGGGACCTCTACTGGGGGTGGGGGCACAACGGGGGAGGGGTGGCTACTACCGGGGCACCATTATTGGGAGGACCTCTACTGGGGGGGGCTACTACTGGGGGCACTTAATCAGGAGGGGGAACCTCTACTGGGGGCTACTACTTGGGGGGGGGGGAAACTACCACTGGGGGCATTATAAAAGGGGCCTACTACTAGAGGCACTGCACTCGGGGGACCACTACTGGGGGCATTAATAGGAAGGGCCACTACAGGGGGCACTGGATAGGGGGGGATCACTACTGGGTGCCTGCATAAGGGGGCCACTACTGGGAAAACTGCATGGGGGGGACTACTGCTGGGTGCACTATATAAAGAGCACTGCATGGGGGGGACTACTACTGGGGGCACCATATAAAGGGCATTGCATAAGTGGATACCGCTATTGGGCGCACTGCATTGTGGGGACTGCTACTGGGGGCACTGCATAAGGGGGAACACTACATGGGGCACTGCATTTGGGGGGCCACTACTGGGGGTACTGAGTAAGGGGAACTAAGTGGGGGCTGTATAAGGGGGACCACTACTGGGGATACTGTATAAGGGGCACTACTATGGGCCTGTATAAGAGGGACCACAACTGCATACTGGGGGTACTGTATAAGGGGTACTACTGAGGTTAAGGTGCATATGGATAGGAATGTTCAGTGTGAAAATAAAGGGGTGTGTCATGTTGACACGCCCCATTTTTAAGTGACCATGCCCATTTTTTGCCGTGCGCGCCTTCGGCGCGGGGGGGCTCCCTTTTCAAATTTGCCCTGGGCTCCAAATACCCTAGTTACGCCACTGCTTTATGATGGTCCATACAGTGATCAAATATTCTGCAACAATGCCTCATAATAAATAAAAGTAAATATATGGCCAATTTAGCAAACATTGTGCTCACCGTAAAGTTAGGGTAGAACCATAAAGAATTTAATAGCTGCAATATGCAAAAGTGCACCCCCCCTCATGCCCCCCATTTACTTGAACTCATAAAATTGATTGAAGTTGGAACTTAGTAGCCCAGATCTAATGATTAACTTTGACTCCATATGACCAAAGCTGCAGTCAAAACAAATTTATGGAACAATGGTCATTTTATTTGGTATGTAACATTAGTAATATCATTTATTTTAAACTGCTTGAGGGACAGGAAGCTTCTCTTTCAACACTTACATGCAAACCAATATAAATAATACTCACTTATAGTCCATGAAATGTTTGGAACAACTTAGATAGATAGCGAGTGACCATTATTTTAGGAGAAAAAATGAAAAGTTGTAAAGGGTAAATATGTGATGACGAAGGACTTTGGAGTGCCCATTTACATGTGCTGACGAGCACAATCCTATGGCGCACAATAATCCAGTACACTGCGGCACAGAGCACATGTACGGCCAGAATGTGGTCTGTGTATTTGCCAGAGGGAATTATGCAGAAGTAGAATGTGGTGCTTCTCTGTTTCTTATCCTGTTTACCTGATATGGTCATATCCAAATTTATGTTATTCAGGAATAAAAGCTTTCCATAATATAGCATTTGTCCAGTGAGTATTTACAATCCCTTACATTCTAAAAATGAATTTTACTGCACTGAGTTGCACAAATGAATTATCCGGCTATTGTGATGTTTGCTTCTGTAAGATGCCCTCATTACACCTAGAGCAGCCAAGGAAAATAATCCAGCAACTGTTATTTCAGTGTGTGAGCGTTTATTTTTGAACAAAGAATAGATATTTTTTGACTCAACATTTTATATTTAACAGTACAATTCCCCAATGCACAATTATTTCACAGTACTTCTCATTTCATGTAAAGAAATACATGATGGCTAAGTGTGTCTTTTATTCTCCTGAGCAGAGAATTGTGAGTGAGATCCCAGCAATCCCCAGAGTGGGTGTTACAGGCTGTTGACACTGCTAGTCAGTGCATCCTTTCAGGATATCCTCAGTGTGTCTGGGGAATATGGGTATAAAAACTGAACTGCACAGAGTTCACTGGAAATATTTATTTTGTCGGGTATGTATCCCTAAGACACACCCAGACTCTGATTCAGCAGCTTTAGCCTCTATATTCGCTGTAAAATGATTCAAGCATATAAAGCTATTGTTCTTATGATCAGTTAGCCAGTGATATATACTTACAAACACACACACAAATAAATGTAATGAAGCATGCTTCTTTAGGTGAGCAGGTGATAACATTTTGAACCAAGTTATATACAGTGCTGAGGTATACGCATGATCATGTTAATATTCACAGCAACCTATGGACGGTATTCAATCTTTTTAGATCATCTAAAGTGATGGGAGTTCGTGGGGCAATTGATGCTGATCTTCACATCGATCACGCTCAAAGAAGTCGGGTTTAGCTGCGTAAAACGGCTACACCCGATCAAAGTGCTGGGCGCGATCACGAATAAAGTGCCGTTTGGGCGCCCAAATGGGTGACTTTTTGCACATTTCAGCTTGCATTGGGGGTGCCCGACTAGCTCTGTCGGCGCAAAGGGGGTTGAAACAATTGAAGCCTAATAACATAGGGCAGAATTCTTACATTTCAGGGTGTAATACTAATAGTCACTTACTTTGCATGTCTGTCACCAAGGTGTAAAAACAAAGCTCTTTAAACAGGACAAGAAATAGTGTCACCTGAGATAAGTGAATAGCATCTCTTAATAGATTTAATCATAATAGTGCCCTGTGTGGATTCATTTAGCAGAATACAGCTGCCCGTTCTATCAAATATAGTGTGGCTTGTGCGTACCAGCAGAGTTTAATCATGGCACATCGCTATGTAATATAGGGCCTTAGTCAGCAGCGTACGCAATGGCAAATACGCACACAGTTGAGCGATTGTTTGCCTTTGTGCATACGTACAAGCCACAGTGTGTGTGCGCAGTGATCGAAATTGTGATTATAGAAGCACAAAGGAATCCATCGCAAAATGAGTGATAGGCTGTCAGCGTTTGGAGTGGTGACTGGGGAATGGGCAGAAAAACGCAGGCGAGTATGTCCGTTTGAATGCCGTTTTCATGGGCGTGCATAAATTAGACACTGATTGCATACGCAGCTTGAGTACTCATTGCGTACGATGAGACTTGCAGTTTCTGTGGCTGTTCAGGCCTGTTGTAAATGCTGCGTAACTGGCCGATGTGCGTCGATGGTACCGGTGTTTACACAGAAGTGCGAGGTTGGACTGATGCGAGAAAGCCGCACTGGGCGTCCTTATGCCAGCTGAGCTGTGGCAGGCATTGGCATATTTTCGCAGCTAGGTTGTGTGCGAATATGCAGTTGAGATCGCAATTATCTGTAGTGAATGAGGCCCATAGTTCAGATTGTAGTTTAATTTATAGTGTTCTGCTGCTACATAATTTACTCATACACCTTTCACACATATACACTGTTAACCCAGGTTTTTGCCGGGGCATACGACTCAACCCGTGTCTCGGCTTATGTGTGAACAGAAAGAACCCGGGTCCCCGACCCTGCTCAGTATCGGGGTTATTCCCAGGATCGTCTGTAGTGTGAACTGTACGACCAAGGTCACGAAGACCAGGATCATGCCAAAAAGAGTTGATTGGCGGGCACTGTAGCACTTGGAGATGACATCTCCAAGCATCCACTGTTAGACCGTCCGGTGTGAAGGGTGACAACCCAGGAATAACCCGGGTCCATCACCTGGGTGTGAAAGGGGGAAAGTACTGAAACCCCAGCTTCAACCAGTGCTCAGTGTCCAGGGTCCGAGCCGGGTCAAAGGCGGGGTTTTTGTGTGAAAGGCGTATAAAGGGACCTATCCATTAGCAGATGAATTGAACGACTGAACGATGTATCGTTCAGTCGTTCAATTTATCTGCTAATGGATAGGCCCTGAACGATGACAGATGCGCACTCCCGCGGCCGATCAATTTTATCTTTCGTCTCTCCAACATGTTGGTCAATTATCGCATATCGCTGCCAGATATTAGAAATATCTGGCAGTTTATATGCGGTAAACGACGAACGACGAATGATATTAACAGCAGCTACAAAGCACTGGAGAGAAAAATATCCACTCCCTGAATGAGGTCATGCGATATCGTTCGTCTTTCGTCTTTCGTCTTTTGCAAAAATCTGTCATGTACATGACAGATATCGTTCAGCACAGCCACCAGTATTTTCAATAGATATCTCTTGTCTTTCATCGTTCAGAAAAACATCTGCTAATGGATAGGCCTAACTTCTAGTGACTGGTCCACGTCTTAAAAATAATAAACATTCCAGGGAGAGCTATTTAACTCCAAGTAGCTGTACAGCCTAAAATTACTTGGATGGAGATGCGTCAAACCTTCGAGAGAGAGACGTTAAGGTGGTTACACACCTGAAAGATCTATCTGCAGATCGAGTGATGTGCAGATATATCTTTAGATGATGGGAGTTCATACACACTGAATGGCCATCATCTATCCGGCAGCCGCGGGTCCTGCTGGCAGTGAGGCGGGCTGCCACTGTTTTGTGTACGGGCGGTCTGCAGACCGCCTGTACACACTTGCCAATGGACAGATACGTTTGCAGACATACAGTCAGGTGCATAAATATTGGGACATTGACAGAATTTTCATATTTTCATATTCACCACCACAATATCTTTCAAATGAAACAAACAAGATGTGCTTTATCTGCAGGCTTTTAGTGCATACACACGTAAAGATTTTCTGTCCAAGCAGCCAACTAGTTGATTGGTTGGAATGAAAATCTGGCAACGTATGGGAGTAACTGATGATCAGCAATTTGCTCCTAAATGACAGAAAACAGATGAAAATGGTCGTCAGACAAGTTTGAACAAATTGTTTAGATCAAACATTTAACAAACAGTGTTTGTCCATTTTCCTGCATTTGGGAGCAAATTGCTGATTTGTCATTTGCTTTCATTCCTTACCAGATTTTCATTCCAACCAATCATCTAGTTGGATGGTTGGACAGAAAATCTTTGTGTGTACCCAGCTTTTGAGATTTAATTTGAGGGTAATTACATCCAAATCAGGTGAACGGTGTAGGAATTACAACGGTTTCTATATGTGCCTCCCACTTCTTAAGGGGCCAAAAGTAATGGGACTATCAACTCAAAAGCCATTTCATGGACAGGTGTGGGCTATTCCCTCGTTATTTCATTATCAATTAAGCAGGTAAAAGGTCTGGAGTTGATTCTAGGTGTGACATTTGCATTTGGAATCAGTTGCTGTCGACTCTCAATATGAGATCCAAAGAGCTGTCACTATCAGTGAAGCAAGCCATCATTTGGCTGAAAAATCAAAACAAACCCATCAGAGAGATAGCAAAAACATTAGGTGTGGCCAAATCAACTGTTTGGAACATTCTTAAAAAGAAAGAACGCATTGGAGAGCTCAGCAACACAAAAAGAGCCGGAAGACCACGGAAAACAACTGTGGTGCATGACAGAAGAATTATTTCCCTGGTGAAGAAAAACCCCTTCACAACAGTTGGCCAAATCAAGAACACTCTCCAGGAGGTAGGTGTATATGTGTCAAAGTCAACAATCAAGAGAAGACTTCACAAGAGTGAATATAGAGGGTTCACCACAAGATGTAAACCATTGGTGAGCCACAAAAACAGGAAGACCAGATTAGAGTTTGCGAAACAACATCTAAAAAAGCCATTACAGTTCTGGAACAACATCCTATGGACAGATGAGACAAAGATCAACTTGTACCAGAGTGATGGGAAGAGAAGAGTATGGAAAAGGAAAGGAACTGCTCATGATCCAAAACATACCACCTCATCAGTGAAGCATGGTGGTGGTAGTGTCATGGCGTGGGCATGTATGGCTGCCAATGGAACTGGTTCCCTTGTATTTATTGATGATGTGACTGCTGACAAAAGCAGCAGAATGAATTCTGAAGTGTTTCGGGCAATATTATATGCTCATATTCAGTCAAATGCTTCAGAACTCATTGGACGGCGCTTCACAGTGCGGATTGACAATGACCCGAGCATACTGCAAAAGCAACCAAAGAGTTTTTTAAGACTAAAAAGTGGAATGTTATGCAACGGCCAAGTCAATCTCCTGACCTGAATCCGATTTGAGCATGCATTTCACTTGATGAAGACAAAACTGAAGGGAAAATTCCCCAAGAACAAGCAGGAACTGAAGACATTTGCAGTAGAGGCCTGGCAGAGCATCACCAGGGATGAAACCCAGCATCTGGTGATGTCTATGCGTTCCAGACTTCAGGCTGTAATTGCCTGCAAAGGATTTGCAACAAAGTATTAAAAAGTGAAAGTTAGATTTAGGATTGTTTAGTTTGTCCCTTTACTTTTGGCCCCTTAAAAAGTGGGAGGCACATATAGAAACCGTTGTAATTCCTACACCGTTCACCTGATTTGGATGTAATTACCCTCAAATTAAATCTGAAAGTCTGCAGTTAAAGCACATCTTGTTTGTTTCATTTCAAAGCCATTGTGGTGGTGAATAGAGGCCAAAATATGAAAATTCTGTCAATGTCCCAATATTTATGCACCTGACTGTATGTGTCCATCAGCTGTGCAGCACAGCCAATGTGATATGTCTGTGAACGACTCGGTTCACAGACATATCGTCTGTACACATTTGCCGACCGCCAGCATTACCCATAGCAACCAAACAGCTTCTAGTGATCATTTATTTAGCACAGTCTATAATATTATAGATTGATTGCTATGAACAATATCTCCACTTTATCTCTCTAAGGGCTCTATTTACTACAATCCGCATATTGAATGCGGATTGTAGTGTGATATTACCGAGTGAATTCACATTGCGAATTCCGGCAATATCACAGGGATTTACTATAAATCCCTTGCAGGGACAGAGCTTGCGATAAAGCTCTGTCCCTGCGGATCCCATCCGCA
Source organism: Taudactylus pleione (assembly GCA_031769625.1). Classification (NCBI taxonomy): domain Eukaryota; kingdom Metazoa; phylum Chordata; class Amphibia; order Anura; family Myobatrachidae; genus Taudactylus; species Taudactylus pleione. The sequence goes on from JAUIMM010000389.1 coordinate 55,885, forward strand.
CTCTAGTCGCGGTATTTTCGGAAAAAATACCACGACTAAGAGCCCGCGCATGCGCCGACCCACCATCGCTGCAACTCCCCACCGATGCTAAGCCCCGCCCCCCGCGATCGCGGACCCCCGCGACCCCCCCTCCCTTCATTACACTTACCTGCATCCTCCTGACCTCCGGTGATCTTCTCCGGGCTTCCCGATCAGGTGATCTCCCATACTGCACTGGGGCCCGATCACCTGATAACCGGGCAGCAGTGCACTGTGGGAGACCAGCTGACCGGAGAGGAGCCATCACCGGAGGCCCGATCACCAGTCCCTGGATTCAGGTAAGTAAAAAAAAAAAGTTTCAATTTTTTTTTTCTTTTTTTTACAGCAATCAGCTTGCGGTCTGTTTAGACCACATAGCTGATTACTGGTACCGGCTCCCGCCTCTGCTCTCCCCGTTAGAGCAGAGTGGGAGCCCAGTAACCGGGGGAGACCCTGGATAACGCCACCTCCAGGTGGTGTTATTATCACAGGGCTTTCCCCGGTATTTTTTCACAATTTATTTTTAGTAACTTAGGTCGGATCACATTTCCCATTACAATTATGGGAAATGCGATCTGCTTTACTAAAAATAAGTGATACCTAGGGGTTGGAGTAGAATTTTATTAATTCTACTCCAATTGCCCTAAAGTAACTACAGGTGAAACTAAAATAATGTGAAAAGGGTGTGAAAACACCCTTTTTCACTTTATTTTAGTAAAAATAATGTTAATAAATAGAGCTCTAAGGATTGATACATCTCCCCCTTATTCTCTATATATGATGCAGTTTTCATGTTTTCTTTGTTGTTGAATAAGATTATTTTGTGCACAAAAACACACCAGTCTTTGCTGTATATGTCGTTATATTATGCATTTACCCAGCTGCAAAGTTGCATTGGAAATTAAATGTGAGTATAGGCAAATCACTCTATGCTGCTACTGATGTGCATTTACTGTACCTAATATTTCTAAGCTGTATTTAAAATATAGCTTAGCGTCACTATAAAATACATCTAAAATAGGGTTTTTAGCAGGCTTTACACAATTGCCTTTTGTAAAGCTTCTGCAGAATATTTAACTACAGTACTGTTGCAATATGTAGAAAGTACAACCATTTCAAGAAACTATGGGCTTTTTTAAGAGACAGCAGCCCCTTCCTGACAGGTTGCAGCTAAAATTGTAAAATGGCACCAGCAGTCAGTGTAAAGCTTGGCACGCTATACACTGACTGTGGGTGATGGCACGTTTTCAAGTTTCACTTGCAACCCACCAGGGTACAAAAGCCGCTGCTTCGTAAAAAAAAGCCCCATATCTGTGCCCTAGTTCATGTACATGATTTTAATAAAATATTTGTATTAATTAGAACTTACTCAAGTTTTAGTTATTTAAATATGATGCAACTTCATTTGTGACAAAATTAGACGTGTATGGTCCTTTTTATGAATGTTAACTCTGTTTATCTTTTTGTCTCATTGCATTAAGAATGAATGGGAGTAATTCTCACACCTGCAGATGTATCCTCATGCGCTGGGCATCTGTACGCCATACAGTGCGAGATGCATGACATGACTGAGGCGCTCAGAGGAGTAGTGTTCCATACTTATCTTTAAAAGTTGCGTCTTCGTTGCATCCCGGTCGAGCGGGAAAGCCTATTGGTGTACTAGAGACTCTAAGCTCTGATTATAACCACACAGGAATTGGTTTTACACATGTATAAAGTGGCAGATGAAGCACAGCAGAACTTGGCATGAGGAAAAGCTATAGTTGCTTGCATCAAAGCACTTCTTACACAGATTCGTGCTTGGTCACACCCAGATGTATATGTGTCACAAGCCCCAGTGGTCTGTGTATGATAACAATGCAGCTTTACTGCTTTAAGTTGTTTTATTTGTGCGAATTATGCTGGGTACACACTGACAGATACATTGGCCGATCAATTGATCGGCTAATGTATCTGCTACCCGTCGGGCAGTGTGTACCCGCGATATGTTGGTGAACATCGGCGTTCACCGACATATCGCATTGGCTGTGCTGCACAGCCGATGTACAGATATGTCTGCAGACATATCTGTCCATCGGCAGGTGTGTGTACGGGCGGTCGGCAGACCACCCGTACACACAGAGCGGCAGCCGCCAGGACACGCCCCCTGGACGCCGGGACCTGCGGGCAGGCATAGATGATGTGCACAGATTTATGTGCACAGATTGAGCTAAAAAGATGCTCTGTATCACTCATGAGTGATGATTGTATTTGTGGCTTTGCAAGCTCGGCAAATACACATTAATCTACCTGGATGTTTGCCTTGGACGAAGTCTAAATTTGCCTGCTTCATGAAAATTCTTCCCAGCAGGTGTTAAGCTTTGTCTAAAGTGTTCCAGACTTTAGTTACGAGATTAGATAGCAGTTTGTTGATTACCTTAGTGAGGAGCAGTAATTGAACTTCCTTTCAGAGCATTCCCGCAAAGTTTCATCAAAATAGACTTGTTGCAGTGAAACGGAGATAGAATAAGGTTGGCCAAATCCAATTGCAGTTATACAGCAAATTTGAAAAGTTCTAAAGACTATTCGATCAGATCCAACAAGCTAAGCTGCCTGCTTTCTGAAAGTGAAAGTGATTAGTTTGGACTTATATTCCATGTCAACTGCCACTCTCTATTGTACAAAATAATTTTTAGAAATTTAGTATTATTAGTCCTAAGAGTAATTTTAATAGGTCTTCTTATTCATGGTAATGCGTAAGGGGAGATGTATCAAACCTTGGAGAGAAAGTACCAACCAATCTGCTCCTAACTGTCATTTTGGTTGGTACTTTATCTCTCCCCAAGCTTTTTATACATCTCCTTCTTAGACAGCACTACTGCTCCGCAGTTCTGTTGACAGTAATACTGTTACCACAGTTTCAGTTGGCATGCTGTCACACCAAAGGAAAGTGGACTGTGCAACTGACCTTCCTGAATGGTTGGCTATTTACATCATGTTTTGTCTATCTAGACATGTATCAGAAATCATGGATGCCTACAGGGACAAGGAGACCACTCCAGGTAATGTAGGAGAGTACAGTATGTGCGAGTGTGTGTATGTATGTAATAAACCTTTATTTTCACGGTGTGAGTATTGTGTTTTTTTAACATTTCTTTACAGGTGTACCAGTGGTCTCTTAATGCCCCGTATGCTGGTACTTGTGGTTCTGCGGGGGAGGCTTGCTGGGACCTGCAGTTCTACTTGTAAAGAGGGCTGCTGGGGATAGCCCCGGGTTATCAGCCTGGGCCTGGGTTGCCCTGGAGAGGTAGATCCCCTTTATTTGGGGGGGTCCCCAGCTCCCCAGGGATCCCCGGCCTGGGCTGTCTAGCGGTTAGAGCTGATGCCTCGGCTGTGGGGCCGGTGAGAGGGCTTCCCTGGCTGTGGCATCAGCCCCCTGCTAGAAAAAGTCCGGTGCTGGTTCTGGTAAATACAGGGGAACCCTACTAATTTTTTTTTCCCCTGTATTTCCAGAACCAGGACCGGATCAGAGCCCAGTTCTGGTTGCGCAGAATACGGGGGACCCCTATGTCGTTTGTGCCCCATATTTTTATAACAAAGAATTTTTATTTTTTTTAACGTAGCAGCACAGACGGGCTCAATGACACAGATACAGGTTAAATGTAAGGAATAGATTTGAGTCCATCACTGATGTCATCATAAATACTCAATAATTACTAAAACATGTATTTTAAATGATGCATCTGCCGCAGACAAGTAGCCTGTTTTTAATGAAGAGGCAGTAAGCACTAGTTATTCAGTTATTTGCTATTGTAACCACAAAGTTATGCTGGTATGTATATTTGTCAGTCTTTTCAGAACTTAAATATTAAAACATTTACATATTAGATATTTTGTGGAAATGACCTGTAATTTTCTTATGAACAAAATCACAGCTCAGTGTTACAATTTACAGAGAGAGGGAACAGGATCTGAGAAGAAATATTATACAATCTGTCAAGGCTTAAAATATTGTGGGCTGTTACTATTTATATATACTTTGTGTGTTTCACATAAAAACTGCATTTTGACAGTCTTGTGTTATGGATTTTCTAGTTTAATCTGTCTATAAATGTGATGGGAAATTAAATGGAATAACTGTTTCCCCTCAGCACGGATCACCCTTACTCGGTATGCTGACCAGCCCAGATCACATAAACCTGGAATAAATAGTAATATATAACAATCTGTCAGATGTTGCTAGACTTAGTGACGGCTTTTATGAGTTACATTAGTAATTGTAGTGTATGGGAAACGTCATAATGCAGAAATAATATCCAGCAATTGAAGATTGCATCATTACACAACTGTTAACATTATTTTTATATTTAGGGACATATTTATCAAATAATATTTGCAGGATATGTCCCACGTAAATCTTAAGGATCCCTTGGATGTGCCGTGGAGGGATAAAATTTCCAACAGCAGAAACAGCCCCCATAGCAGGGAACACTTATCCTATGTGTGAACACCCAATTGCTGCACAATTACGCCTACTCAGCTGGAAGTGGAAATGCAAAGGAAAAAATAATAAAGGCACCCACTTCAAAGACTGGTACTGAAAATGCAGCTGATTACCAGCTCCTGCAGCCAAGGGCCATAGTCTAAGGAGGGAGGGGGGGGGTCAATGTTAAGAGATTCTAATAAACTTTAAGATAAATATTGTATCAGGTAAAAGACTTAATATAGGGAAGTCAATACACGCATAGTGTAAAATAATGTATTCACCCAAAAAACACTGTGCGAAGAAACCACAGAGAGTGAGCACCTTTGAGGTTGTGCAATGTAACAATAAGATAATATCCATCAAAAAGTATTGAGCATGACAATTAACGTTTGGAAAAAGTCAGCTTGTTATATTCAATTAGTTCCACATTTGTTGTTGTAATAGTTGTCAATAACATGTTGTCTTTCATATGTATGAGAACAATAATTGTATGTCCAGCTAAAGTGCTGATGGTGTTAAGTCCCCAGTTAGGTGATTATGGAGCAGCTGCAGATGTGTCATCACTCACCTAGTGTTCTGTGCCATATGGTGCGAGGCACATGGTGTGACACAAACAGGATTGTAGTATACTGAGGTCTTAGAATGTGTACTTTTCTCGCAATCATGTTTATGTACATTTGCATGAAGTTACGTGATGAGATGCATGGTGTGGCTAAGTCATATCGGCCCTCTGTCTCTTACCTTTTTTTTATAGCACGCAACTCCATTAGTGGTGTACAGGGTACATATGGCTTGTTTACTGCATTAACAATGCAACAAAAAAAAACAGATGAGTACATATTGAGCTAAAAAGGCACATGGTGCTGCCTAGTCGCATTTTTCGTGGTGCACAAAATGGGGCTATTGGGTGCACTTTGAGGATAAGTGTAGGTGGACACATCTATACTGCGGTCCCAGAGTGAAGCTCTCCATTGATCCAGGGTGCTTGGTTGTAAAGTTAAATATATCTAGGACAGGGGCGTATCTAGAAAGGTTGTAGGTGCAGGGGGGCCCACACCGTACACTCTGCACCCATATAGTTTATACTCACCCGTCTGAAGTCACCAGAGTGCTGCTCTGCAGTGCCAGGTGGTACTGCTGTCCCCAGGAAACCGGCATGGGCGCCATTTTCCCAGAGACCCGCGTATGCGCAGTAGATACTGCACTGTGACTCCCCCGCACTGCACGATAGAGGAGGGGGCTCGCACTGAGTTTGCACATGGGCCCCCTCCATTCTTAAAATGCCCCTGCTCTTGGAGGCACAATGTGTACAACAGATTGGGGGTGCTTGTCTTTAAATCTGTGACAACTGATGCGCAACCTGGGTGTTCCGTATGTTCCTGATAATTGTCACTTAGTGGAGGTGGAAATGCCTGTCGTATGCGTACAACTGTCTCTGAATCACCTGTAGTTGCTGAAAAATGCGTATGGTCTGCTACAGAGCATGCGCAGTGCATCAAATTGCAAGATCCCTTTGCAAAACAGACTTGCACGCAGCCCACAGGCAGCCCCTACGTCTGCAGCCAGGTTTTTCACCAATAATTTTACAATGATTCTATTTATAGTTGATACTGTATAGATGATCATACACAGTAAAGCAGAGGCATTTCTATTTCACTATATTTGAGCTCTTAATAGAAAGCTTAGTAAAGTTGTTATGTCTAGAGGTTATTGCTTTTACAAGAAGAGAAAGGCAGAGCATATTTGCTGTGTTTTGTTTGCACAGTTTCTCCATAAAATCAGTTTGTTTTTGTTTTTTTGTTTGTTTTTTTAAATAACTAGAATTAGTACTTTAAATATACCTTTTTGTTTAACATGTACCAACACCTCACTCAAAACACCTGAAAGCTTTGGCATACTTTCAGTTTAAAGTTTTAGTTCTGCAACCTGTTTTTATCTATAATAACATTTATCTTTGCAAAGAGTGCCATTTAGTCCAGGCAGCACCGTTCCCGGTTATCAGATTCCATGCCATAGCCACTACTTTTACTGCAGTGTGTTTTTATGCTGCTCTAGACTAGCGCTAATGCATCTTTATGCAAATGCTGATGGGTAATGTACAGAGATGCCCACCAGATGAGCACTAATCCGCTGCTTTGTATATCAGGATGAATCTAAAAATACCCATATGTCACAGTAAAGCTCCGTACACACTGGACGATATCCATGAACGATATGAACAATAACTATATCGTCCAGTGTGTATGCACTAGGCGATTGACGTTGTGCACTCCCGCGGGTCGTTAACGATATACCCAGCTGTCTGTTAACGATGCCAGAATGCAGCATGGCCCCGCTGCCCCTCCCCCCACTGACTATCGTCGTTGCTGGCATCGGCAAGTTTGGATGCTCTTACTGATGCCAGTGCCCCCACCAGGCTCTCCGCGTCCAATATCAGTGAATACACACATCGTCTAGTGTGTATGAGTCTTAACACCCTTATGTCACTTTTCTGGAGCTGTGTTGCTTTAACAGGTGTTTGTTGGTAAACCCTGTAGTTATGTGTAGTAACTATGGCAGAGGTTCCCAAACGCAGTCCTCAAGGCTTCTTTACAGTTCAGGTTTTAGAGAGATCCATGGTTGAGCACAGGTGACTTAATTAGTACCTCAGTCAATTTGATTAAACCACCTGAGGGCAACCATGAATCTCTCTAAAACCTGAACTTTTGGGGAGCCCCTTGAGGACCGCGTTTGGTAACCTCTGAACTACGGTGATACTCAATGACATCATTGTCAACGCTGGCTCAAGGTTTGTGGGAACCGCTACCAATAAAATTTTCAATATGATATACTGGTGATGTTATTAAAAAGTATCATTTATAATTACTCCCAGCACACAAATGTGGTGTCCCCAGTTCATATTATACCATGAGAAATCCTGTTCCCAACTGTCACAGTGCCCCAAACACTGGACATGTAGTAGTTTGTGGGGGGCCCTGGGCAAGCGCCCTACCTACCCTGTTGTTAAGCCGGCACATTATTGTACATTAATCACTGTTTCTTTTCTCTTGGCAGTTTTCATCTGTAGCTTCATGGTGGCAGCTCCGATATTTGGTTACTTAGGAGACCGATTCAACAGAAAGGTGATCCTGAGCTGTGGGATATTCTTCTGGTCGGCAATCACCCTCTCAAGTTCCTTCATCTCCAAACAGGTATTGTAGGAAGAGACCGCAGGGTGTTCTAGTTCATCTCAGATTGGTGTGTGCATTGCATTGTCACAAAGTAAATGGATAATAACACTGTAAGGCTGCTTTTTAATTATTCAATTGTTATATATCCCTATAGACCTTATTAATGCATGTTTTGTGGTCTAATCTCAGATATGCTGACATACAGAAGAAAACATTTTTATTGTTAAGATGAATATGAACTCTGGCAACAATAGGACCACCCTGGCCTAGATTTGTAAATAAGGCATTTGCTGGGTGCATAAAGGTTAGCTAGCTAATTTGTTGTAGGAGTTGGGGCGAGAGCTTATAATGCAGCAAACTAAGGTACCACATTTTATTGAATTGATATACTTATTTTCTGAATTATTGCTTTGCCTTTTGAGAATGCTTTTAATACTCAATAAAGTGATATTTTCCCTTACAGCTTATAATGCACTAAAAGGCATGATTCTGCTAGTGAAATGGTAAATCCCATCCTGGTACAGGAAATTGTTATTGTGGTTGCTCACTTTTGGACTACCTGTCACTTTCTGATCTTTCTCTTTTGTAAATTATATGGGGACTCTCACGCCAGCCCTCTCCCATTAACCTGGAGCTGGGTGCAGTTTTTTCTCTTGGTGTAGGATGGGGCGGCTGCTCCAAAACGTGGATTTAGACAAAAGTGTACCTATAAAATACTCTTCTCTTACACTAATGATGTGTTAATAAAGTGCAAACTCTGTCTAACATGTGCATGTCCATTGATGGTAATACAGTGACCTAATTTATGAAGCACACTTGGATGTGCACAACAAAATGTTTCGTCTTTTAACCAGGGCATCTACATCCCTCCCAGCGCACATAGGGATGCTCTCCTAGGGTATATTTACTAAAGTGCACATTTTTAAAAGTGCAGATGTTGCCCATAGTAACCAATCTGATTCTACTTATTTATCAAGTACCTACTAGAAGATAATAGCTAGGATCCGTTTTGGTTACTATGACAACATCTCCACATCTAAAAACCAGCACTTTAGTAAATATACACCCTACTCTGTGCTCTTAGGAGACTCTTCTGCCACATTAGGATCACACGTTCCATTTTATTGATGCTTTCAGTTTTTCTGTTGATATACTGCATGGTTGATTCATGACTTTTAACCATAAGAGTGAAAGAACATTAGCATTGTCTTTATCACGTATGCTAATGAAGCTTTATCTTACATTGTTCCTTTTAATATATAGGACAAGGTGTGCTCTAAACTTGTGCTTTTAACTCCTTTAATGTAATCCAAATGGCTACAAAATCTCATTTTTGTATTTGCTCTGCACAGTGAACGCACCAAGTACTGCTTCTCTGTGCTCAGCAATCCAAGCCCTTGCTTCACCTTACCCCTTACTTGCGCACACCTCTCCTCCACAAAAACCATACTACCCACCAAGTTACATTTGTGGTACAAGGCTTATTTCGTGCTGTACCGCAGCTGTTTTGCACTTCACTTAAAATAGAATTTTTTGGGGATGGATCAATATTCATGAAAATGCATCCTGTTAATTCACGGGGAGCTTGTGACATTAGTGCCTCATGTCTCAGTGCTAGAAAGGATGGCTCAATGTAAACTTGCAATATAGGAGCTGATTTACCCATTGTTATATATTGGAGAAATCTAGCACTTGTATAGATGGGATGCAATCAGGAGGCAGACGGTCGAAATCCTGACCCCTGTCATTTTGCCTACGCTGGGAGCCTAACGCGGACAGGCATGTGTGGGGGGGGGTAGTTTAGAGGCTCCCAGGGGGGACTTAGGGTTAGGCACCCCCTTGGGAGACTTGGGTTAGGCTACGGGTAAGGGAGGGTTAGATTTAGGCACTTAGCGGGGGGTTAGGCACTTGGGGGGTGGGGGAAGAGGTTAGGGTTAGGCACCCCTAAGGGAGGGTTAAGGGGGGGGGGGGGGAGTTTAGTAAATGGTTAAAATACTCACCAATCGGGATTTTCACTGCCGGTCTTCCAGTGTCGGCGGTATTTCATACCGATCCCGTAGAGATTGCTAGATCTACCACCATGTAAAGTAAAGCATCATGCACAACATTTTTAAAAGTACTAATCAGACATCTAGTTGAGTCACATTCTTAGACACTAATGAAACTATATTTGTTTAGCTGAAAGAATAACCTTGACATTACCGGATCAGGTGAGCTCAACACTGTAGCACGTTTCTGTTTAGTGTTCATCCTTGTTTGCCAGAACCCTTTTTCTTTATACAAATGGCTCAGACTTTGCTACAACCTGTCAGTTTTCATATGTTGTGATTATGACATAATAGCTTAAGAGAATTACTTGGCTACAAGAGGTTGAAATGTGAGAGGTGTCACATTCCTACTGAGATTAGATTAACTAGAACATTCACAGCTATTGTGCAGCTTTCTTTTTAAGTTTTAAAATTTGCATTCCAGTTGCACACATAGGGATTGATACAGTGATGTTGGCAACAAAAAGCATTAATTGATCATACAAAAATAGTATTCCACCCATATGCAGAATCATAACATATGTCAACATTCGTCCAGTACCGCATCAGCAGCATACGGAATATACTGGTGCTATATAACAAAATGTTAATAAAATAATAATGTCTGGTTTACATGAAGTCATTGTCATCCAAAGGGGTCTATTCATTATCTCTTAATTTCAACAAAAGTAGGTGAAAATTAAAATTTTTACTTTTGTAGCAATTAAGTTTCGAGGTCATTCAGTATAAAGATAATACAGGAAATATCATGGATATCTGCTGCTTACCTTTCAGTCCTGATCTTGCCTGGTGTCCTCATACAATATTATGGGGACCTAAATTCATCAAGCTCCAAAAATACAACCTTTCTTGAGATTGACAGAGGCAACCTTTGCAAGTGTGGTCTGGCAATGAGGACCATCTGAAGATGGCAAAGAATCTCTGACCCTGTCCAGCTCCTTCTGCCAGACGCAGGGTTCTTTGTGTGCATATATGAACAAAAGTTAACGCGTGTGCACTAGCACCCGCGAGTCAGACTCGGTAGTGCTAGAGATTGCGGCAAGATCTGATCTTCGGATCAGCTGTCTCCGCACCGAAACAATGTTGCAGTGTTCTGGTGATTTTGTATCCAACTCTGCTATTCACAGTGAGTTGGATACTTAATTATCAGGGAGCCACCTGGCCCACTGTAATGAATGGCCCCTAAATGAGGAAGGAAAGTGAAAAATCCTATTGCCAGCAAAAACAGGAGCTTTGACAGGTCATAGGACTTTCTAAAGGTGGGTACACACCTAGCAGATATATCTGCAGATCGATACAGTTCATATACACTGAACGACCATCATCTTCCAGACAGCCGCAGGTCCCGCTAGCCAAGGGGCGTGTCGGGGTGGCTCTGCACCCCTCCCTGCAGTGCCCACTGTGGCAAATGGGTTTCATGTTTGTAAATGACCCTTACTGTCTCAGTTTGACATGGGTGTGACCACCTACAACTGGCTAAACATGTATACAAGATTCACTACATAGAAAAAAAAAATACTTGGACTGAATCTGAATCTCACACAATCCATACGGCATACGTCAAAGACTGAAAGCTGCTTCTGCAAATGCGCTGGATCAGGAATCCGTACACAGATGGAGATCGATAGTGTGATTGGATTGATTCATCTGCTGGCGCTTAACACTTTCGGTGAAATAGGCGTTTCTGGGCAGTAACTGTGCGGCAACTATTCGATAGCACAGAGCACTTCTGTCTCATGTCGTGGGTGTGTAAGCAGAGTTCCTTGCTCAATTGTACCATATGGACAGTAAGTAGAATGCCACGGCCATACCGAAAAGCGTCCACAGGTGTAGCAGAATACGACCCACTATGTCTGACTGCTACAGTAGGTAATTTTTCATTTTTAGTCTGTTTTTATTTTGGATTTAAATCCGTTTCCAACACTTCTATTTTAAGCTCATCGCACCTCCAGAAAAGGTTAGTGTCTGGATGAGAGCTTATTTTTCATTCATTGTGAATCTTCACAATTTTTTTATATTTTTTTTCCTAAATGTCCTAAAAATCCTCATTGAGTCAAGGGAAGTTTCTAGTGAATTACATTAATAGAAATAAGCACATTTTATCACACTGTGCATTTACAGAATATAATGTGTGAGGATCACATAAATTAAAGTGACTAAAATAAAAATATAAACATCCATGGCAAGTCCTGGGACAGACCCTGGTGTATTTGCACATATACATGGGATGTATTTGCTAGGTAGGGTTTTCAGGAGTAGGGAGTTTTCTGTCATTTATTTTACATATTGCACCTTAAGGTGCATACACGATTTTGTAACCAACGATTATCTGTCAGATTTTCTGTCAGATTTTTCCTTGAAAAGTGAACGATTTTTTTGAAGTGTACTGAACAATTTTTACAACGATGAACGTAAAATGTTCCTTCCTGTAATGAAAATCATTATGTTGGACTTTCTGAAATAAACTACAAACGGGGACGCGGTTGAACGATTTTTGTTCATTGTTATAACTCAGAAACTGAACGATTTTTTTTAACGATAACGACGTCGTTATAGTTAAATCGTTCAAAAAATCGTTACGTGTCTACGCACCTTAATTCTTTCATTAAAATGTCCACAGAGCCTGTGACACGGACTGTGCTGGTACTACAACTCTTATTGGCTAACGGACCATGATGGCCACAACAGAAGAGCCACAGGTTGCTTAATCCTGGTTTAAAGGTTCTATTTATGCCATTAGATGTCTTTCTAAGCTCTTGTTCTCTTTTAGCTTTCTCCTGGTTGATGAAACGTCTTCATCTTGTATTCAGGGATGCTTCTGAATTACTACCTAGAAATAATGACATATATTGCCAGCTAACAGCCCCACAGTTGCCTATTCTCATGCAGACTGCGTAAATAATTCAAATGAAGAACATAGCCTGAAGGACACAGCCTAAAACAAAGAAATTCAGACTTGTTAACAATATACTGTATAATGAACAGGTCTTCCAACAGAAAAGCAAATGAGATTTTCAGAGCTGAATCTCCACATCTGTCTAATTTACAAGTAATTTAAAGTCAGTGGTCGGACATTTACTAGAAATTTTTACTTTTCTCCACACTCCCCGTGGAGCCATTAGAATGTTTAAATGGTTACAAGGTGAATCATTAAGAATAAATATATAATCTAATATATTTCATGTATCTCAGTTAGACATCTAATTAATTTGTGGGTGGGATTACTAGCATTGTGTATGATAGTGTAATAGGGGAGCCTTTGAATGGCATTTATTGATCTCTTTTGTGCTAATTTACTAAAGAGCTGATACAGAATTGAATATACAGTGCATCCGGAAAGTATTCACAACGCTTCAGTTTTTCCACATTTTGTTATTTTACAGCCTTATTTAAAAAATGGAATAAATTCATCTTTGTCCTCAAAATTCTAGACACAATACCCCATAATGACAACGTGTAAAATCACACACAATGATTTTTGGAACGATTATCGATTACGATATCGTTTATCGTTCAATCGTTGAAAAAATCGTTCACTTTCTGAGTTAAAACGATGAACGATTATCGTTCATGCGCGTTCACATTTGTAGTTTGTAGTTCAGTCAGACTGACCAACTCAACGATTTTCAGTAAGGGAGTATGCAAAAATCGTTTGTAGTTCAAAAAATTCTTTCATTACATTTAGTAAATGAACGATTTTAGTAAACTATTTTCGTTCATTTTTCCCTTGAAAAAATGTATGAAAATCGTTTACTAAAATCGTTCATTCACTAAATCGTTGTGTGTGTGTGTGTGTGTGTGTGTGTATGCAGCTTAAGAAATCACATGTACATAAGTATTCACAGCCTTTGCCATTAAGCTCAAAATAGAGCTCAGGTGCATCCTGTTTCTACTGATCATCCTTGAGATGTTCTTACAGCTTAATTGGAATCCACCTGTGGTAAATTCAGTTGATTGGACATGATTTTGAGAGGCATACACCTGTCTATATTAGGTCCCACACTTGACAGTGCATGTCAGAGCACAAACCAAGCATGAAGTCCAAGGAAGTGTCCATAGATCTCTGAGACAGGATTGTCTCAAGGCACAAATCTGGGGAAGGGTACAGAAAAATATCTGCTGCTTTGATGATTATACCCATATTCAATATGAAATTTGTCGAAAAAAGCTCCCGGCGATAGTGAAATCAGCGAAAACTTCGCTGATTTTTGGGGAAATCACCCTAACACCCCCAAAAAGATGCTCTGACATGGGGGATCACTCTGGATACCCCCGATTAGCCCTGCTGAAGGATTTCCACCTGCCGCAAACACCTGCAATCAAAAAAACACCTGGGGCATACTTGGGGACCCCCCTAGATTGTAGTTCGCTAGTTTCTAACTTTGTACCCCCCAATTTTTTTTTTCGCCCCCAAAATTAAAGTGCTTTTTTGGGGGTCTTCTGAGGTATTTTTTTAAAATTTTTGACACAGTTTACCTTTGGGGGACTGTCTGAAGGTTGCAGGGTGGTTTCCGAAATGTTGCACCCCAAAACGCCAATTCTGCACTTTTTTTCGCAACCCATTCCTTGGTGATACTTTTTCGCAGGGTCGAATGCAATATACTTTTTCGCACCTGCGAAAAGTTTTCAAATTGAATACGGTGTATAAGTAAAAGTGGCGAAAATGACGTCATCCGAGCGAAAACATCGCAGTTTTCGCTCCATATTGAATACCCCTAAGAGACTGCCAATTGCAGAGGTGGCTGCAAAGTATATTTAACAAGTATTTATACTTGTACTGCAGCAAAGTCTAATCAGTTATCTGCTTCTCACGTCTTTTTGACATTTGATAAATTTACTAACATACTGAAGCCTCCTAGGAAATCCAATGTATTGTCAGTTACTGATTTAAAAAAAGTGTATTTCTTCTATCTGTCTGTTATTTCCCAGTTGTGTTTTTTGCTCACAATTATAAATTTCCATGGAATATATTGGCGCTATATAAACTAGTAAATGGACCCGTGGCATCATCCCGCCCCGTTCCTGTTTGCAGGGCAGTAGTCCTCCTCTCTGATAATTATATACATGTAAATAACTAAAAGACCAATTTCTGTCTGTCAACAGGGCCATAACGAGAGGTTTGCCACTGATGCCACTGCACAGAGCGCATCGCTGCCCCTTCTGGCGAGCACGGTGCCTGGAATGTCACCCTGCAGCCAATATAAGTAAATAAAAATAAAAAGGGATAGTCCATCAGCACAATATTGGAAAATTAGATTAAATATAATAGTGCAATACATTGTAAATATCACTATTTCTCAAGATAAATATAGGCTGCTCACCTGGAAGAGGTGATGTATAGATGTTGTACCAACTCTTAATGGATTAGTATTTTAGCGCACATTTCTCTGCTTTCATTTGTCCTGTATTTAGTTCATCATTGAAAATTTAATTAAATGTCAAAATGTCCTATGCACATTCTGATGTTTGGGCAGCACAGTCGTACAGTGGTTAACATTGTTGCCTCGCAGCACTGGGTTTTGATTTTGACCAAGTTCCTAACAACTGTGGGGATTTTTTTCTGTACTCCCCCCTGCTTGCCTGAGTTTTCTCTGGTTTCCTTACACACATACATGATGATCACTTAAATGGCTTCTAACACAATAGAATGCAATCTCCACTGCGATGGGCACTCCTGTGAATGAATACATTTTATGCTGCTATATAAATTAGGGATGTGCAGGCTCGGATAGGTTCGAATTTGCACATAGAGTTCGGATTTTTCCCTCCAAAAATCGGGTCTCAGAAAGAGGCAAAACGTCATCTTTCATGGACAAACATCATCATTCCTTGACAAAAGTCCATGGAAGATGATGTTTGTCCATGAAAGAACCTATCCGAGCCTATCCGAACCTATCCGAGGCTGCACATCCCTAATATAAATAAAGCTTAATAAAATAATAATAATCTTTAACAACTAACTTCTAATGAATGTTAATTTGTCTTGTGCACCTTGTATATATTTATTCAAAGCACCAGGCTTTTAATATCTAAAAATGTAAACCGAACAGCCTTTAGATATTTTTAAATATGAAGAAATAATTCATGCTTAGAAACTCCTTGGCCCTGTCTGAGGTACGTATAGCACAGTTTAGAGCTACTGCTGCACAGCCTTATCCCTCACAATTCTTGCCTGCTAGCTGAGATATTCCAGCAAGAAATCGTGTCTCAGTGAGGACCTTTCCACGAGGTTCAGTTATGTGTATTAATTCTCAGTTTGTGCGGATCTTTGTCAATATCTCTAGTATAGTTTCAGCTACACATCAACCAATAAACCTGTTTTTATACAAAGAAATACTTAAGGCGGTATCCAATTAGCAGCGCAAAAGTAGCGCTGCAAACTGATCACGGCAGGGCTATCCTATTAGCCCTGAAATGCTGAAACCTGATGTGTCCATGATAAGTGTCGTTTATTCACCCCAAAAAAGGCGAAAACACATAGGCCTGCGAGCTTATCATGGACTCTGTGTGTTTTCGTGAAAACAAAATAATAGGACAGGGTGAAAAAAAATATCGGAGAAAAACGGGGATAATCTGCAAAAAAAATAATCAGTTTTTCTCCGATTGCGGGGATCAATTAGTGTCTGAACAATGTTCGGGGATACTGGGATACCGCCATTAATAATATGCAGAATAAACTATGCTGATTTCTTTAAAAATCAGACTAGACAAAACAATGTAATTTTCCCCCTGTGTATATTGGGACTGCCGAGCTGATGATAGGACCCCTGCTGGGAGAGGATACACCCTGCTTCTATGTTATAGTTGTTGTATATTCCTATTACATGTTCCCTTACCAGTTACTGTGGCAACCAAAGAAAATTGCTTCTACATTAACGCTTTGTGATAAGTTGTAGTGTACCATTCTGGCTTATTGTTTTCTATATGGTGTTTACATAAAGAACTGTGTCATTATCTGGCTGTCCTTCTTTTTCAGTATTTCTGGTTGCTCGTACTGTCCCGAGGGCTGGTGGGCATTGGGGAAGCAAGTTACTCGACCATCGCTCCCACCATCATCGGGGACCTATTTACCAAGAACACCCGCACAGTTATGCTCTCAGTCTTTTACTTCGCTATCCCTCTTGGAAGGTAATCGCTGTTCCCTGCAATGTACTGAGCTGTGAATGCAGAGTAACCTTAGCCAGCGCATACACTGCTCATGTGCCAGTGACTCGTTGTTGGAAAGAGGTTACAGTAAACTGTAAAGACAACAAGTGCCAACAATACACATAATATTTCAAAGAAAAAATGTATATACTGAAGCTTGAACAAGGCATACAAACAAATATGAAGTAACCTCCTGCAACCAAATATAATTTTCATTAACCTATATCTCATTTAATATTACAGTTCAGAACAACATTATCACTTACGCTGTGTATTTAGTACACACATACTTGTCATGTTGTCAGATCAGAAAGAATTTCTGTGACTTTCCAGTAAATTTGTTTGGTGTGTCTTGATTACAAAGTGTTTTTCTTATTCTGCATTTTGATATGGCCGCCTATGATTTATGAACCTTTTTATAAATGATCAGATTGACTAGAGAGAAAGAGGGCATAGACACATTCTGCTCAAGAGAGGAGTTTATCCATACAGACCAATGCAGGTGGCAGAGTTTGTCCAAAGTATATATCAACTAACTAAATATTTTCAAAATCTATATTTTTATCAGGATACAAGGTATATTTTATCTGCATTTTAGAGTGGAGAAAACATTCAGTCCAGCCAATAGCAAGTGCACAAAGAAAACTGTATATGCTTAGTCTATGTGGTCCTTACAGGGTCCATACATGGAATTGCCAGTAACCAGGGTAGAATACCCCTACAATAGCTGACCTTTGCACTGGAAGGCAGCAGACTGTGTGGCGCATAGGGTTCCTGTAGGCTATATCCTATTGTTAAGTGGCACTGTTAGCTCATTTCCTCACAAATAAACATGCAACACTTATCTCCTGCTTTTTTCTGTAAGCAATCCAATAAGCTTGTGGACAAGTGAGAAGCAGCATGAGCCCAGCATGCGTATGGCCTTGTGTATAATAGCTGCTTCATACCTCTTCATCTTCTTATCATGCTAGGACAGGGAGCTGTAGCCTCATGGTTACTGATGTGTGCATTGGTAAGATGGGGTATTACTTTTACCAACAAATAAATATTCAAATTGTCTTTAAATGGTTTGCTATATTTAAAGATGTACAAGTCTATAGCATACATCCCAGCACAACCTTTTCCCTGAAGTGTATGTAAATCTGCATAATGCTGCCTGGATGTCCAGATTGTTACTAATGCATTGGAAGTTTGGGGCTGATTCAGAGATGGACGCTATTGTTTCAGCTGCTGCGTCTTTGTATGCAGGGGCTCTGTGGCAATATGTAAATGCTGCAGAAGGTGTTCTCTTTTACGCATTTGCATTGTTGCCACCCATATGGTGGCCACAGAGAAACAGATGAAATACATACCACTCTGATTTATGCTATACATACTGTATATTCGCAATGATACACATGCAGCTCACGACGTATGTGCATTATGCGAAGAAACCCAAGATGTGGCCGCACATGAAGTTGTAAGTGACTCAGAATCAGTGACAATTTTGGTTGGGCCCACACATTTGTTATGTTCCCGGTTACACACACTTCTCGTTATGTTCCCGGTTACACACACTTGTTATGTTCCCGGTTGCACACACTTCTAGTTATGTTCCCGGTTACACACACTTCTAGATATGCCCATGGTTACACACACACTTCTTGTTTTTTTTCCCCGGTAACACACACACTTCTTGTTTTTTTCCCCGGTTACACACACACACCTCTGGTTATGTTCCCGGTTACACACACACTTCTAGTTATGTTCCCGGTTACACACACACTTCTAGTTATGTTCCCGGTTACACACACACTTCTAGTTATGTTCCCGGTTACACACACACTTCTAGTTATGTTCCCGGTTACACACACACTTCTAGTTATGTTCCCGGTTACACACACACTTCTAGTTATGTTCCCGGTTACACACACACTTCTAGTTATGTTCCCGGTTACACACACACTTCTAGTTATGTTCCTGGTTACACACACTTCTAGTTATGTTCCCGGTTACACACACTTCTAGTTATGTTCCCGGTTACACACACTTCTAGATATGCCCATGGTTACACACACTTCTTGTTTTTTTCCCCGGTTACACACACACTTCTGGTTTTGTCCCCGGTTACACACACACTTCTGGTTTTGTCCCCGGTTACACACACACTTCTGGTTTTGTCCCCGGTTACACACACACTTCTAGTTATATCCCTGGTTAATTACACATGTTTACACTTGCCTTCATTCTTATATAATTAGAAGGGGAAGTCTCTCTTGTAAAAGTGTTGATATTCATCATTGCAATTTTCTTTAAGCTATAATATTCATCTTGGTTCACATAGATAATGGTTGCAGATAGCTGGCAATTTAGAGCTCATTAAGGGGGAGATTTATAAAATCTTAGAGAGGGATGAGGTGGATAGAGCTAAAGTGCTCAATTCAGAGGTGAATGCTAATTCAGCCGCGAATGTCTCTTTGTATGAATACCATTGGCTGTGGCATTAGCATAGAGATACCCACCGACTGCATCGCCAGTCGGCTGCTCTGCATATAAAGTTGCACCTTAGGACGCACATCAGTCACACTATCCGACATTAGAGCAGCCCTATAGTTGCTCAGAATGTTTGCCAGAACATGGATGCTCGTGCCAGTGAAACTATGAAAAAGACACAATCGCTGTCCAATACACGCCTGCATCTAGCTAGCCACTCAGGAAAGGCCCATTGAAATTGTCAGTTTTATAGTGAGCAAGAGGTTTTCTTTGGATATAGGAGATTGGAACTCTGGCCCTGATTCAGAGCCGGACGCTCTGACCAGAGCGCTCGCTCTGAATCAGGGCCCACCTCCATTAATATGGAGCGTCCTCCTGGACGCTCGTATAGCTGTGGGTCACCACCCACAGCATATACGAGCGTGCAGGATGATGGTCGCGATGGTCTTGACCATCGCGACCATCGAAACTGCGAGCAGAAGCCTACGGTTGAGTTTTTCAACCGCAAGGCTAGGAGTGATTTTGGCTCTATCAGAGCCAAAATCACTCCCACTGACATCACTACTGATGTCAGTGGGGCCGGCTTCAGACGGTAGGCGTTCCCTTGGGAACGCCTCCGTCTGGCAGGCACGCCCACCAAAGGGGGCGTGCTGTCAGTCAACATCAACAGCACGCCCCCTTTGATGAGACACTCCGAGCGAAGGAAAGTCTTTCGCTCGTAGGGTCTCGCGCATGCACACGACGGAGCTCCCTCCGTCGTGCGCATGCGCAGTGCGGACCATCGACCCACTTGCGAGCGGACAGCCGCTCGCAAGTGGGTCTGAATGAGAGCCTCTGTCTGTAGAAGCATCCAAAGGATCACTAAGAGACAGGAGCCAGCCATGTAGTCATTCAGGGCCAAAGAGGTTAAGATCCAGAAGGATAGTTGTCCAAAGGGTTAACTTCAGAGGTTAATAATTCACAACCAAAAGGGGTAAGAGCACAATACCTCATTTAAAGCCACAAGCACTTCAAATATAAGCAACAATTATTGTCCTAACCTGGAAAACGTTCACAATATATAATGTGCAAGAACCTAAAATTCTGTACAAAAGTTGTGCTCATGTATTGTGTATTCTTTTCATTACCCTCAGTGGCTTAGGATATATCACCGGCTCAAGTGTCAAGCAGGCAGCAGGAGACTGGCGTTGGGCATTGCGGGTAAGGTATTCAGCTTGGTTATTAATGCTACACAAATATTGTGTTTGCTAATGAAAGGATGTTATTGAGTCAGTGTGTAAGAACAACATTTAACATGTAAGATGGGGAAGACTGTGTGATCGTAACTGCACTCCCCTATGTTTGTACGGAATCTCTATGTAATGCCGGCATGCCTCCTATCAAGATACTAACAGCGGCATCCCGATGGTTCGTATCCCGACCCCCCCACCCCCCCCAAAAAAACTTACCCCATGTGCCACCTAAACTTAACCCTCCCCACCTTCGTTCGGGCTGTTGTCCTCCTGGATTCCGGCGTCTGTATTTCGATGCCTATTTTAAGTCCCCTGTCGGACTTCCAGCATCTGGATTAAGACCGGCGGCATTGCGGCTGCCGGTCTCATATCTACATCCCGTTTGTACAGTATGATCCACAATGTCTTGGAATAGGTTCCTATAATTGCTTTATCTTATTTTGTGCTTAAGTAGATCAAGCACCCAAGTACAGAGCTGCTGTACTGTGTCATTTGACATTTCAGTCGACGGATTGAGATGTTAAGATGTTAAATGGGAACCATTGTCTTGTCTGGATTTCACAGAACAATGTGTATACCTTAGAATCATCGTTATTTCACTTCTACTTACTTCTACCTTTAGCCCAGAGGTCCTCAAGACACCCCAACAGTTCAGGTTTTTGAGATATTAATGGTTAAGCATAAGTGGTTAAATCAAATTGAATGAGGTATTAATTAAGTCACTTGTGGTCAAGCATGGATATCCTTAAAATCTGGGCTGTTAGGGTGCCTTGAGGACAGAGTTTGGGAACCTCTGCTTCAGCTTATGGATTCTGGCCATCTGAGAAAGGTAAAGGACACTCAGAATGAGCGTCTTGCCTCACATATTCAAGAAGTGTTAGCTCTTATTTGGAACTTGATATACGTGTTAAAAGAATTTCACATGAAAATAAAAATCATTTAAAATGCTTGCGGGGAAAGGAAGCTGAATTCATTAACTCTGTTCTTCAACAATTGTGAAAGTTGTGAAATATGGATGGACTATGTTTACAACAAGCGCTGGAATGACCTTGTTGCCAATTACATTAATTGATCTTTATCAGTAGCTGCAACTGAATGTTTTCTGGTTCCCAAATTTACACTTTAGCTGTCTAGGATTATAACAAAGGACGCTTCCTGCTTTGTAGAAAAAAATAACATAGCTGGTTTTCACTAGTTTTTGTTTTTGTTTTTTTGGGGGGGATTTGGCACATATACTTTACACTTCCTTCTCCTTATCACAGCACGCATTGCTTGTCTGGTCATAAATATGGTTTTAAGGCTTAACAAGCGGGAAGCATTGCTTCTTCACCTTTGACTCTCACAAGCTCTGCCTAAGCTGATCTATGGAAAAGCGTAATCACCACATGGAAAAGTTATTTTTGGCTCATAAAAACCCTGGTTTAAGAAACAATAATTAATAATTATTTTGTGGATCCTTTTTGCTCTATCTTTCTTATCCCTTTCTTTATCTTGTTACGAGAGATTTTATATCATTCAGTTCTTTATTTTGTTTTTCTTGTATATCACACTGAGCAGCTCTGCAATGTTCATTGCATGTAGTTATTTGCACAGAAAAGTTCTATGTAGTATCAAAGGGTAACATAAATTAACATTTCTTGTGTAAATACTATTAATTTTTTTTTTTTTTTAAATATCACAGAATGCAGTCAGAAATGTATCTGGGAAATGTTTTAGGAAGCCACACACAAACCAATAAGTTAGTCATCCACATATCAAGATTAACGAGTCAGTGTTTTGTTTTTAGTGTCATACACTCTACATTTTGGACCCTAAGGGGCCTATTCATGATGTTAATTATCGGGGTCCGAACAGACCCTGATAATTAACATTCTAATTCGCTGCGGCCACCAGAGCAATTCAGCATTGCTCCGGCGCAGTGGCAGTTGATGTGAAATCAGCTGCCCCCCCGAGCGGTTTCGGAGCAGTGAATCTTTTCACTGCTCCTGTCGGAGCAGTGACAGTGGTGCGCATGCACGACCTACAGGTCATGCATGCACACAAGAGCCCCGACGTCCGGCATAAGGAGCCGGACAGGGGCGGAGGGATCCAAAAGGATCCCTTCTCGCAACCTGGTCCTACTTCCCATAGGGAAGAGGGGGTTGCGAACCCCAACCGGGGGTATTCACCATCTGAAGATGGCAAATGCCCCCGCAGTCAAGCTCCGAAAATATAATTTTTTCGGATCTTGATGAATTCTGTCCCCATACTAATGTATGGGGAAAGGGGCCATTCCGCAAACAGAAGGTAAGTAGGAGATATCTGTGATATCTCCTGCTTCACCTTCTTAATGAATGGCCCGAATACTTAATTGTCACAATTGCAGGTGAAAATGTGCTTTTTCACCTGCTTTTGTGACAATTAAGTGATGATGAATAGGCCCCTAAATCACACCATTTGCTGAATTAGCACCTTTATTTAATCTAGTGTGTAACCTGACCTAAAGACTGCATACTAAAAGACCTCACTTGGTACAGTATATACTGTACATCCTTGAGGCAACAAACCTAAAAAGCGAATATATGTACGATGCTTGTTGTGTGACATCTCTCACTAGGGATAAACAGATGCTAAATACTCAAGGCTGACTGAACACGTATTTAACACTGTGATCAGAAACTTGCATCAACATTCATCGTAATCTCTCTACACTACAGCGATAATCTAATTTTACAGATGTTATGGCTACAAACTATTCATTACTTTTTCAATTCTGTTTACTGTAAACATGTAACTTATTCAAAGATCATGTAACAAACCAAACCTTGCAGGTGTCACCGGTGCTGGGTATGATAACAGGAACTTTGATACTAATATTCGTGCCGACAGCAAAAAGAGGCCATGCAGATCAACTAAAGGCTAGAAGTTCTTGGTTCAGAGACATGAAGGCACTGATCCGGAAGTAAGTCTATTAGGGCAACACTATGCACGGGGCAGCATATAGATGCTATCATGAGAATTGGAATTATTGATTTTCTTTGAAACATTTCCAGTAACAAAAAGCAGCAATCAGTTTGTCCAATTAGTGCAAAAAAAAACAAATTAGACCAAATGTAATAGCATTTTTGATAAAAAAAAAGACAAAAATCATACTAAATCATAGTCATTCAAACAAGTTTACCATGTTCAAGGGAGTTCTGCCATGGTTTAGCCTGTTCAAATTGATACAAGTTAGTGTTTCCAGTGCTTAATGTGCATCTCCCACTTATTTTACCAGTCGCAGCTATGTCTTTTCTTCACTGGCAACATCTACAGTGTCCTTTGCGACAGGGGCTTTGGGTATGTGGATCCCACTCTATCTATACAGAGCACAAGTGGTCCAGAAGACAGTAGAGCCTTGTAGCTTTGGACCATGCAGCAATAAAGATAGGTAAGTAATAGCACTTGCAGGAATAGATAGAGATGGACATCATTTTTATGACCAGTGCTTCTCACATACTTTTTTGTTCATGATGACAAATTACATATTTTGCCATGTTTGGGAAAAAACTTACTGTGTAAATCCAACCTGTGAATATTTAATCTTCTGCCTGTAATAGTTCATGCGCGAGTGGATTTAATTCATCCAATGGTAGTTTTATTTATTTACCATAAGATAGGAGAGCCAGACATGGTGTCCACAGGCACAGAAAGGAATGCACATGAGCTTCCTCATATAAGACATGATTGGACTTCAACCCCAAAAACTATGATGTCCTATTTTGTTGCATGCATGTGACATCATGCATTATATATGAGGAAACTACTTTTTTTACAGTGATCAGTGTGTTTTATCCATGTGTATCCTCCATTTATCACCACCTTGCAGAACAAGTTGGATGTGTGAGCTAGGTTTCATATAAAATGTGATTTTAGTCTTTTCTACATCGGTTTGACATGTCCCTAACATATCCTATATCTCACTTTCCATATTTATCACAATCTGCATCTCAGATGCGGATTGACTGTGATAAATTCGGCCAATATTGTAATACGATATTCGACTATATCAAAAATCGAATACAGGGACTGAGCTTGTGATAAAGCTCTATCCCTGCAAATTCACTTCACATACTTTTCACTGTATTTTTCGCAAAACTACCTCTTACATTATGATATCAAAAGATCTTAGTCAAATAAACCTTAAAAAACGGAGCACATAGGTGAAGGCTCAGAGGGTCACATGTGACCCTAAGGCCATTGGTGTCCCATCCCTCTTATATGTCAAATATGAATTTGTTCTGCGAACAGTACTGGGCGTCAATAAGAGTTGGGAGTAAATCCAGCCAGAAGATGCAGCCTTGTACTGCAACATGGCAAATGTGAAATGTGCATACAGATGTAGAGTTGGGAGGGTCATGTTATAGGTCATCTCTAAATCCATATTGATGCTGCCCAATATTTGTGCGCTACAAGCAAAAAGCAGAAAGTATTTTCCCTGCATGCAAAATAAAATAGCATTTGTTCTGCTTGCATTACAATATGGTTGTCCAGGTGCAAATTTACATCCTTTAGTTTGATTTTTTCCACAATACTTATCCCCTGATTTATAAACACCACTATACTAGTTTATTTTGCTTACTAACTTTCACCTCACACTATGTTGCATAGTATTGTAATATTGACTACACATTGTAATTGCAAACAGATCTGTGTCTAGAATAAAAGAAAAACCACATGTTAAACTTTTTATTTTTTGTTACACTTAACAGTTTAATTTTTGGAGCAATCACCTGCATCACTGGCTTCCTTGGTGTGATAACAGGAGCAGGGGCTACTAAATGGTGTCGGCTGAAAACTCAGCGCGCTGACCCACTTGTCTGTGCCGTCGGCATGCTGGGATCCGCTATCTTCATTTGCCTGGTCTTCGTCGCTGCCAAGAGCAGCAGCATAGCTGCATATGTAAGTCACATTACTGGGGAATCTTTTCTCTAGTGTCTCACTGCTGTTGTACATAATTCCTGCCTAGTGATCCTGAAGCAAGCCTTTTGTGCAACTCAGCTGATATCCAGATTGCACATGATCTGCAATTGTTATACTCCTGCTAAAGAAACAGTGCCAGCCAGCCAGTCACTACTATTGTTGTCAGAGCACTGCACCCTGCAGCAAATGCACCCTATGATTAGGAGAACTGGCTCAAGAACAGTACTATATACTATAAGAGTACTATATCACATTAATAAGCGGTGGTGATTATTTTATTATGAAATTGTATTTAGCGTATGGGTTTCCAAATAATCTATTTGACGGTATTTTTGAATTGACGAAGATTAGTGGAGAAAAACCTGTCAATTTATGTTGTAGTTTTACAATTTGGTTTGTGCTTGTGGCACCTTAGTAAGGCAGCCTACAACTGTAGGTTAGCATATGTTCTGCTTGAACCCTCTTTGGAATAATTATAGCTGGTATATTTGGAACACTATACAGAAGAGGTCCATAAAGATCTATTATGGAATGCCATAAGGCAATATTTAACACCCAGTAGTAGAGATGATAGAAGTTGTAATGATTTGAATCTGAAATCTAAGCAAATAAAAAAAAAATAGAGCAAACACTATTTATGGTCCATACATTCAAAGCTGCTATTGTCTTATCTTCTTCTGACTAGTTGTCATTCTGTTCAGTGTTGATGATGATGATAATATTATTATTATCATTTATTTATATGGCGCCACAAATGTTCTGCAGCGCCTCACATAGTACTTAAAACTAGTAAGTGAACAAGAAACAAGTAACTTACAGCACATTACAGTGCAGGACAAGGACACGATTTATATACATTGCTGAAACAGTGAATAAAACACTCACAATAAGCAGCCAGGAGTTGGCAGTCACGTGTTAGCTGCCCTTATGGGGAGTAAGGAGTAGAAGAAAATGTAAAGAGAAGCACATGAGGGAAGAGGTCCCTGCTCGTGAGAGCTTACATTCTAAAGAATTTAGAAAGTGACCAAAGTGTTTATGGGATTTCCCAGCATTCTTGTAGTTTACTCATTTCTGCCTTATTTCTAGAAGAATGGTCAAGGCTAGATGGAATCATGAGTTTCTTGTACTGATGACTTTAAGTGCCATTGATTATCTAGTGTTATCTAAAAATACATGCTTCAATTCACAGAGATGCTAACACCACCATGTACTTGACAATACAAGGTTATTTTCAACTGAAAACGTAATGCTGCAGAATAGAAACAGTGTATGCAGTGCTATTGTGTAAACTGTTCTCTTGTGGATCAGTGTTTTTCAGGAGTACATTACAACAAGCATAGTTTTATGACAGCAGTGACCGATTTTATTCTTAATGTTTGCACTAGTGCACTTCCAAAAAAGCATTTTGTTTGATTTGTCACTGATCTGCAGGTCATGCTAGCCAAAATGATCTACGAAATACTCAGGACAACTGTAATGATTATACTTAGAAGCAATTTAGCTTGATAGATCATTATAAAACACAAACATACTTCTTTAACTGGCTATCCACAAGTTTTATATTTGGTGCTTTAATAATAAACAATAGAAAAGAGTCTCACTACGGCACTGTCCACAATAAAAACAAAAAGTAGTTCAGGAGAATAGTATAGGATTATACTCCAAGTCTCGATGTAATCTTCTTTCTGTTATTGTCACTTCTCTTTTCTCCAAGTTCTTTCACTCCAAAAAAAGGGAAAGGAGAAAAAAGATAGTGTAATACTGTAGTGACAAAGAAAGATTAAAACAGGCTTCCAATGGAACACTCACATTTCATAGAAATAATCAGGAACCTTGCATCATCTCATTGATGTATAACAAAGAACTTCTGTTGGACCTTTAGCCTTCTTGACATTAAGTTCCTCCAGTCATCTTTAAAACCTGAGTGTTGTGGTGGGCAAAGATAAGTTAGTTCTAGATGGTACTTTACAGTAGAGATGGCAGCTCCAGTGGATCTTCCTTTTCTCTCTCTGGAAGCAACTCCACAAGCTTGTTCTTCTCAGGATGTAGGATGTGACAGGGGAGTAAGAGGATGTGGCTTAATTCACAGGTGCCCAAACTCAGACCGAGTTTGAGAACCTGCCGGATTAAACCCTGTGGAGACCCCTAGGCAGTCGAAATCTCGGGGGGCCTCCCTCCCAAATTATCTCCTAATAAGTTTTTCATTTTACCAACCAACAATTTTAATAAACCGTACGTAGGTTGCACCAATATTTATTTTACAAACTGACAGCTGACCGAAGATCTTTTAAGAGACAAACTGTGATGTGAATCTGATGCCTATGGTTTATGTCCTTTAAGTTGTTAATGGGTACATTACATTAATACAGTATTTTCTCTTTAGAGTCTTTAATGTAAAGTTTTCGTTTCTTTGAGTTGATTAATTTTTTCTGACTTTTGGGAACAATTTAAAAAAGCTTGATTGTAATTTTCTTTCAAGATCAAATTCATTTTATGTTGATCCATTGTCGCGGGACCCATAGGCCGGTGCCTACTCTGCCTATTTGATAAATTCTGCACTGGCCAGTGGCTATATACAGGGCCTATGCTTTATTAACCTAATCGTGACTGCAAACAATACTTTTCTTCCAATAGCTTGTACTACATAGGATATATCTGAATAATATTTAAAGAACGCAAAGTGGGGGAGGCCTTTTTTTTCTTTTAAAATTAATATTTATAATCGTGCAGCTTCTCTACTCCATAGGAACCGTCAATAAGGCTGAAGCACAAACTGAGTTCTCTAGTCCCTAATGCATTGATAAGATATTTTAAACTCAGGCATATGTTTGATTTATATTCAACATCTCATGAAAAATAGACAGGGTAGATACGGCAAGATAATGTACGCGCATACTGCATAAAACAAACTTCTTCAAAGCAGAGTGGCACAATGGAATCAAAGCATAGAAGAAGGCAGTAGAGCGTACAATAACTGGAAAGAGTGTATTACTAAACATACAGAACATAATACAGTACATAGAAAGAGCCCTAAGCACTTTCATTGAGTATAGGGTATAAAGAACCACATACAAAGGCCAAATGTGAAAATGCAGCAATGTAGAGATAGCTGGTCACATGCATTATATCCCATAGACAAAGCACTATTTAATAGATGTAAAAGATTCAGTCAATTCTCTTTCCCTTTGGTACATATGATATATAACACCTTTTATTACCGAATAGTGACTATTAGATAATAAAAGGTATTCTATATCATATGTACCAAAGGAAAAGAGAATTGACTGTGAATCTTTTACATCTATTAATAAAGTCCTCTATTGTTACTACAATGTGCAGTTCACATCAGTACAAACTTTCCTAATTCCAGACCACTCTGACATTGTTCAGTAATATAAAGAGTAAAACTGATCTGAAGTACTCTTGATGTGCTCACTCCTCAGCAAATCCTTCATATTGATATTAATATGTTATACTCTTGGTAAAATAAACTACAGTGACAAATTACTGCATTATATACTTCAGCTGAAAGAATCACTCCTATATGTGAGGGATGCTTCAATCAGCAGTTATTAGTTGTATTGGGGTGGCACTGTTATTTGGACATCTGTTCTATTTCTAATTATTACTTAATATTGTTACTTATCTGCTAATCATCGGGGAGATTCAATTAGCTGTAATGTAGGTTATCCAGGAAGGAAACCTTGCTCATTTTTGCACGCCCTCCATAGAGATGCAGACAAAAACAAGCAAGGTTTTCCATCCCGTAATTACCCGCAATGTGCGCAGCCACACTTTTATTTATTACCAGTTATTTATATAGAGCACACATATTCCACAGTGCTGTACAGAGACTATCTTACCGTTCACATCAGTCCCTGCCCCAATGGAGCTTACAATCTATATTCCTTACCACATGCTCACACACATACACACTATGGTTAATTTTTGTTGGGGGCCAATTAACCTACCAGTATATTTTTGGAGTGTGGGAGGAAACGGGAGCACCCGGGGGAAACCCACGCAAGCACAGGGAGGATATAAACATTCAACAGAACCTTGCACTTAATTCCCCCATTGTATTGTATATTCCATATAAATAAGGATTATTAAGAATAATTGCTGTTATTGTTGCTAATTTATTAATTTAGAAGGGTGTATTTTTCAGTTAATAATTGGGTCCAAATGCTTGCAGCAAAGACAGTGTACGTCTGCCAACTTGGTCCATTTTTATTGAATTGGACAGATATTGTGGTGACTATAGGTTTCCAACCCTAGCCATATAGGGCCTGTTTCTGAGCCGCATACTTGACCGAAATCATCCGCATCTACCCATATTTAGCAAACTCTGCATATGTTACTGGCTACGTACAGGTGTTTGAACTTCCCAGCGTTTCAGAGTTGTATGCATCCCCATTTCCCTATGGCCGCTGAATGGATGTTACTGGGTGGCTGCTGGGCCTATGCATGTAAGAGAACTGCTCCGTCAGCGTGTAACTGTTTCTCACTATTTTGAGTCGTGCGTTTGCACTGTGGACGCCAAATTTAGTCACATCTCCTGCACCTAGCATGGGGTAGGTGTAAGTGCTACGAATCTGAATACGGACATGTAGTTGCATTAGCATTCCATTCGCAGCAGGCATCCGGAATTGTGTTTGCATTACATGCGGCTCATCCCTTAATCTGCAATACTGCCTGTGACAACAGGCTTGCTCTACATTGCATCATGTGGCCCAGAACACCTTATTAGGAATTATTAGACTGCTTTGTTATTAAATAACCTGATCTTGTGATTGGTAAGTTATCAGTCTACATCAGCAGATGAAATGTACTAAATAACACATGCATGTTTACCACGTCTGTCCCCAATACACACCTCTCCACACATGGAGCCATATTGGGGCAGTCTAGTTGACCTGGTAGTCATTAAGGATCTGATTCACAGTTGCACATGAATTTCAATTGCGGCTGCTTTCTGTGCTCCTAAATAAATGTGAACATGAGCCTTTATTCAGAGTCTGCGTCATACTATTCCATCTATGCACCAATGGCCAACTTACAGTATCCTACGTGCGAACTTCTCGTTGATGCCCAGTTACACCCATTCAGCTGCAAGTGGAGATATGACTAAGACCCGTACAACTCTGAATCACCTCTAAGTGGCTCATTGAGGGCCTGATACAGAGGTGCACGCTATTTGAACACAATGCTGCTGTTCACGTATTTAAACGATTATTTGCAACTGCGCATGTACGAACAGTCCTGGAAACCCCTACAATGCATGCATCACAAGGAGTATATGCTCAAAGATTCTGTTGCAATCATGAGTGACTGTATCAGAAATGGGGACTTCCTGGGAGGTGACTGGGAGGTGGTCTGAAGTGGATTCAAATAAATTCCATCTCATGTGCGTGTTATGGGAGTGTCATGGTCGTATCAGTGAAAACGGCTGAATTCTCAGACGCACAGCCACAGGGGCATAGTCAGATGGAGAAACTGCACCTGCCATAGGGCTGGTGCAAGTGTTGGTGGTGTGCCCTGGTGAGCCACTCATGGCATGTGGAAAATCACCGGTAGTGTAACTGTGTAGAGATGCTGAAAGTGCTTGTACAGGCAGACACCGGTTACTACACCAGGGGAAGGCTGATACCAGCATTATTATCATCACAGCCGTGACTCCTGCAACAGGCACAAGAGCCGGCACTGCAGCATCCACCTCTGTGCTAAGATTACTACAACTTCAAACAAATTGTGACCAGCTTGGCCAGTAATCTGATATTCTAAACAAATGGTAGTGTAGCCAGCATTAAGCATAGAGCATTATATTAATACAAGTATGGTTAGTATTAAAAACATAGACTTATTGGGGCTGATCAGAGGTGGGTGCAGTAGCGCTAATTGGTGGTCGCTTGTCTGCGGCCTTATGCAAATGGCGCTACACACTCCTTCCCGTGTGTACATCTGTGCAGGGACTGAGGGGCCTGCTTTCAGCATCTGTTCATGCACTAATACCGATTCACACGTCCTTGGACGCCACCATCGGTCGCACCATCAAAACGTGCACCAGCCCAGATGCAGTGGTACTCTGTGTCTGTGTACGCAGCCGCTGTCACTGACGCTCATGACACTCCCATAACGCCCTTATTAAAGAAACCACATTTGCGTGCATTTCTAGCCACCACCCAGTCACTGCCTAGGAACGCCCACTACGTTATCAGTACACTTTTCTCTGCGTGTGTCTGAAATAATAACTGCGACTCTGCACTGACACCATCGGGCAGCATTGTCCTGACATCGGCAGTGTGTACACCCCTGAACCACACCCATTATGTGGCATGTACATTGAAATGACACAAAGTAGTATGATTTGCATGACATTCTTTAATAAGGTTCCTTGATTTGTTACAGATTTGCATATTCGCTGGGGAGACTCTACTCTTCTCTAATTGGGCCATAACAGCTGATATGTTAATGGTGAGTACAATTGTCACCATATACTACTAATTTAATGACAGGTTTGAAAATTGCACGTAACATGTTTTGTCAGCCTAATGACATGCTACTGCTGGATGGGTCTCTGTGCAAAGTAATTACAGATCAAACTAGATTTAAAAAAAACAGTGTGGCCATTCCTACTTCAGCATGTACAGAGGTCCCTGGTTTTCACAAGACGTGGCCATGCCCCCAATACCGGAGCCTGACACCTCTCATGCCGGCCCTGGGTCTGACTGTAACAAAACCATTGCATTACTTGAAGTCACTTCGTGAAATAAGAAAATAATTTTGTATTATTGCTTATGGATCTAACTATTCTATATTATATGAATGAGATAAGCTGTCTATTATCTGCTACATAGGTTCATTTATTATACCAGTAAAATAGAGGGTGTTTTTGTTGGAGACATAGCTTGTCACTATTTAAGAAGTGCCCCAGGCACAGGAGAGCCTTTCTAGAAATGATGGATCTGGCTGAGGATCCATAGAGGAAAATATGCTTTATTTATATAAAGATTATTTCCTCAAGTAATAATTTTTTCAGATACAGTATGTTTGTTTACTTTTTTTGTAACTATTCATTTATTTTCCACCTAAAGAGGAACTGGAAGCACATGTATAGAAGGCTCCAAATGAAGCTGTAAGAGTTATATTTCCAGTATGCAATTCCAACACAATATGTTATGTCCTATAGCTTAGACCAGTGGTGGCAAACGTTGGCACTCCAGCTGCTGTGGGACTACATATCCCAGCATGCACTGCCAGAGTTTTGCTATTAGGGGATGCTAAAACTGTGGCAGAGCATGCTGGGATATGTAGTCCCACAGCAGTTGGAGTGCCAAGGTTCACCTCCACTGCCTTAGACTCTCTGGGCATGATTCAGATCCGCACACAAATGCCATCACAGCTGCGATTTCTCACAGATCGCAATTACGAAAATATGCTAATGACTCACTCGCCGTCCAGTGATTAGTGACCGCCTACTGCAAGCATCTCACATCCGCCACTCAGTCACAAAACCGGAAACATCGGACACTGATCAGGCAGCCATCATCCTTCTGAGTGAGTCTAAGCTGTCGCAGGCATAGCTGGTCTCCAGACATGCAAAGGGCTCTCCTTCTGCATGGAAGGATGCAAGGCTAATTTATGCACGCCCAGAAAAGTGTTTAAACGTTACACACACCTGCATTTTCTAACCACCCCCCGTTACCTTACCCAAATGCTATCTGTCACTCACTTTGCAAGTGAATCCTTTGAGCAAGCGTAATCGCAGTTCAATCGCTACGCATGCGCAGTGCGGTTTTCACTCATGCGCAGTTGCTAACAATCGATCCAACCTGCATAGACATCGGCATTTGTGTGTGGATCTGAATCAGGCCCACTGTGTCTGGATATAAATAAATACTAAGGAGCTGATGCAGAGTTGGATGGAAATCAGATGTATGTGCTCCTGCATTGTGTGCACAGGAAAAATGCTTGCGCCTCTACATTGCTTGTACTTGCTTGTGGACAGTTCCGAAGCATGCTCAAGATATGGTCTGCAATCTCAGCATCAGCCCTAAGACTCATTTACCATGTAAAATACTATACAATTAAATATACCTGCTGTCTTCCCATTTTAAAAAATTCAAATGGGAATCTGATTTCCTACCATGGACTGGTTGCTAGTATCATTTTAAATATTCTGAATAAATATCAGCAGCCGCACGAATAATACAAATATCTGGGAGGGATCAAGATGCATTCAGCCAATTAGAAATGGTAGCTGATAATCATCATTATCATGAGTGCCTATCTTGAATCTAGTTGTGCATCCGCAACGCAATCGCCTCCTGACTTTTAAATACAGTATATATTTTCTCTGTGATCTGTATGGGAAACCTTTGCGTGATCGCCTCATCCATTCCAACTGTCTAAGCATAGGGATTTGTGTATCCCAATTGGTATAGGGACAGATGAGAGAATTATTGGGACGCATTACAAAAATTCACAATTTGCACAATAAAAACCTGCAAATTGCGCTTCCACCCAACTCTACATGAGCTCCACTGCATGCAACAAATAAATAATATTTTTTATAAAAGTTAAATAGGCGATTCAAACATATGTTATGAAAGAATAATTAACTCAAGTGTTCAGTGTAAATGCTATGAAATGTTTGGCATTATAGCATTCTTTCTTGTTAAAGTGAAAACTGCGTGTTTTGGGGTTTTTCTTTACATTTTGTAGTCATACTTTTTTTTTTTTCACATGTGTAAAAGTTCTAAACATTAAGAAGTTAATTATCAGCAGCAGAGTACACAAATGAGCAGACCAAGCGCGTAACTTACCCATAGTCCATCCCTGCCTGATCTACTCTCCAATGTCTCTGTCGGGGTGAATTTTGAAAACAGGGGTTAGGTTGTGTAGATTATTGAGACCCCACTGATTGATAAGTCAGAGAATGCTGCATTTGGTCCAGTCAGCTGCTTCTTGACAACACAGTCTGATTTAAACACTGCTACCTGCAAAAGGTATCAAGCTGGGGAGAGTTATTTAGTAACTGCAGGGACCTAGAATTAATTAAGATCTTTGTAAATTGACATTCTAATTTTCTTTGTTTGCTAAACTATTAAGGTCAAACAAATAAAGGGTGGATCCATATAAATGAACTTAATACTTTAAATTATTTTAATTAGGATGCATACTTAAATCCAAGGTATGAGATATACCTATATCATTACCATCCATTCTACAGAACTTCCTCATGTGTGGGTGCTTGTAATTCGGTACATTAAATGAAACATCATATAAATAGCTGACTGTAATGAATGCAGTGACACCCATATTTATAATTTCCTGATTCATAAACAATGTGTAATCTTATGTCATGCATATTAATTACTCAGTCATTACACAACGCTGTGTTAATGCTCATCATACTGTACTTGTGACTCAAGTCCTAAAGCAAAGGACATTTCTCAGAGCCTCTCATCAACTAGAACATTCTTGGACCATTGTTCCAATGACTTCCATCTCCCTGATTGGAATGTCCTACACTATAGTTATGTCCTGGCCGAGGAATGAAATAATCTTGAACATCGTCTGCTGCAGCCGTTGGAATTTCCTATTGAAATCTTTAATGTAAACGCAAATTGATGGCCATGAATGGTGTCTTTTAAACAGGAAGCTTCTGGAATGTTGTGTTCTTGTTTGGTGATATCTTGATATATCAATCAGTCAGTACTACACAATGGTTTCCACAAACAATATGGATTGAAGTAAAACTGACCTCTGTAGATAAAAACAAAATGTTCACATTAGGCTTCTATTGCTAAGTA
Source organism: Taudactylus pleione (assembly GCA_031769625.1). Classification (NCBI taxonomy): domain Eukaryota; kingdom Metazoa; phylum Chordata; class Amphibia; order Anura; family Myobatrachidae; genus Taudactylus; species Taudactylus pleione. The sequence continues at coordinate 91,192 of JAUIMM010000389.1, forward strand.
ACCATTGTAGGGTCCACAATGACCCCGCCGTGATATATATTATTTTCCTTATTAAAAACGAGCAACAGGAGCGTAGTCCTGTTATTTATATGTTCTTAATCATTGTACTGTACCTAATTACATTCTTATCTTCAACAACTATATTAAAGAGCAGTTACTATACTGGTTTTAATGGGATTGTATTGTTCATTAGAAAAGCTGAGGTATTCTGCATAGAAATTCTGACAGGAGCATTAGATCCATTTCATTTGGGAAGAACGTCTATAGTGCTACCTGTCACTGTACAAGGAGATTACTCTATATAACTTAATTTCTCAGCACAAAAATAATGTTTATCTAATCTGTAAATATATAATCATTGAACACCAAGGGCAAAATTTACTAAGCGGCGAGTTCTAATCCCCGGGAGTTTGACGGCGGGTTCTATTCTGTTCTAATCCCGGTTGGTTTGGTGGCGGTTTTGCAGTGGTTTCTAAATGACAGCCCTGTTCTATTCTATTCTAAAATGTGCTTTGACTGCGGTTTGGTGGCGGATTTGCTATCTGCAGATTTACTAAGGCCAAAACCGCTGCAAAACTGCCGTCAAAACACATTTTAGAATAGAAGAGAACAGGGCTGTCATTTAGAAACAACCGCTTAGTAAATTTTGCCCCAAGCCTGGATCCATGTCTATATTATGACTGTATTTTAATATAAGGAAGTTACACCAAATATTTAAATTATATAGAGATTTTCTGCAGTACGCAGTATGTACAAAAGTCCAGGAATGATGATGTTCGTCCATGTAAGATGACGTTTTGCCTCTTTCTGAGTTCCGTTTTTTTGGAGGGAAAAATCCGAACTCCACGTGCAAACTCGAACCTATCCGAGCCTGCACATCCCTAGTATGTACATGCTTTGTCCATATCAGCCACCATTTCTCAAGCCCGAAACTGATGATCTTGATGCTTTAATGATTATAATGCTCTGTATTTCTCTATTTTGTGCAGTACGTTGTCATTCCAACACGTCGTGCAACAGCTGTGGCCTTGCAGAGCTTTACATCGCACCTTCTGGGTGATGCTGGCAGCCCATACCTTATTGGCTTTGTAAGTACACAGTGGCTATATAAGTAATACTAGTGATAAAAATAAACACTATTCTGTTTCCCAGTCCATACACATCACATATTCATTTACCTATATTAAAAGCTTTAAAAACTGAGTTTTGAAATACAGAAATCTCATATTCACTGCATGCCTATAAATTCATGTACAAAAATGGTACATCGTTATTTGTTACTCAGCAGTTTGACTTTAACATTTAATTAAATTGAACTGTTTTCATGACTATATAGAATACATGTTCTGTGTTCTCAAATGAAGTGGGAATTATGAACTTGATCCAAAAATCAGGCACAGCACCAAGCAGTGTTCTGCAGAGTTGTGTGCAGATATACAGCAGTGGTGGGTCATGCAACAACAGCTATGGGAATCATTACACATCTCTGCACATTTGTTTTTAACTACTGTAAATGTAATGAGCATATTTAAAGCCGATGAGTCTGAACTGCAGAGTCTTCAGCGTTAGGCTGAACTGCTCTTAGGATGTCTGTCTGTCTGAGCTTGCACATCGCATTGCAGGACTACAAGGCCATATCACAGTGGTAACTCAATGTATTATTCTAATTGTTCTACTTCCAAAATGCATTGTAGATGTTTTCTGGCAACATGAGACTTTACTGAAAGTGGTGGCAATTTGTAAATTAATGTTGAACAAAATGTATAATCCATAGTGTCCTGGAAATCCTTCTTTCCATAAATGTCTGTAAACGAATTGTCTAGCACATATATTTCATAGGACTACTTAAAACTAGAAGCCCATAAGAAATAAAATGTAGGATGGAATGGCCATCCACTGTCATCATTGTTCCATTTACTGATGATACAATTATGGCTTCCAATGGATGATTAATAATAGAATAGGTCCATGAAGGTAGTATAATAAGGCTCCCAACAAGTTTCGTCCAGTAGTCGGACTTCTTCAAGTCGCACTACTGGATGAAATGCATTGGGATTCTTATTATCCTACCTTCATGGAGCTTTATTAAACGATAGGCTACATATTTGATCCTTGAATTGTTTTTATAAATAGCCATATTTATTTTTATGTCTCAATTTTCTTAAGTCCCTAATCCCTCTATTGTTCCCCAATTGTCTTGTATACATAAGCACTAATATTGACACTGAGGCTGAATAGACCCCCTAAGTGACTGCACTACAATAATAATGGCAGACTTTATGCTGAAATGATCGATCATTAACTGTTAAACGAATGATCTCATTTTCACAAACCATAAATTGTTTGCCAAAAAAATAGTAGCTTATCAGCATAAAGTTGTTTTATTCAAGAAATGTACTATTACGTTCCACCTTAAAATAGAGTGGATTCAACTTTGTTTTTTTTGGTTAATTAAAAAGGAAAGATTCTCATTTAATTAGTGTAATAATTTACCTTGTCTTGTCACTGTGGAATGTCTGTAATAATAATAAATGTACAAAAACTGATGAGAAACTTAGTAGCCTTTCATAACACTGTCTGTGTTCTGAGACCTTCTGCCTCCACTGCATAATATAAATCACACACATGATGTTCCTGTTGAAAGGTTCTGTTTGTCAGTAATTTGTTAGAACTATTTAATAGTGACTGGAAACCTGGGCACACTTCACAAATGACCTGTGTGCTGAAGAGGAGCATATTGTGTTTAGCTAAACACCGTTTTCCTCCAAACTCCCCAGTGCCCATGTAAATTAGTCAGATAGAGTAAAGTTGATTTCCTCTCTTGTACAAATTAATTGTTCGCTTCCACCAGGTTAGAGTAGACTGTTTACATGTCTTTGTTTTTGTCTCCTAGATTTCGGACCTCATCCAAGAGAGCACCAACAAGTCTCCACTGTGGGAATTCCTGAGTCTCGGCTATGCACTAATGCTCTGCCCCTTTGTCGTCGTACTGGGAGGAATGTTTTTCCTGGCTACAGCACTTTACTTTTTGGAAGATCGCGACAAAGCTGAGCAACAGTAAGTAGACCATCCCTTCCCTGTTTGAAACGAATGTGGTCTTTTTACTGGTGGAGACCACCAATGATAAGTCGGTACTTCCAGTAACGTTTACAATAGTTTATCATGTCAGTGTCCAAATCACTTTTTTTTGTAGCAATAACCTATGTTCCTTTACTGCTAATATTGCTCTATGCCTAATCTCCCTCTGAAACACTTGTTGTATGTTCCATATGGAATACTGTACACTGTAAGCCCTTCCCTCCAGATCTATCAGAATAAGCAGCAAATTACGTGTTGCAGATTCACTTTATCTCTTCCCAAGAGCACACTGCACAGCTGGTTGTGGATGAAACCAAATATACTATGAACCCAAATTATAAAGAAAATAGCTAATAATGAAAAACCCTTTAAGCTATAAGTTTACCTGGCAAATAGTAGCCATGAAAAGGAGAAATTTAGCCTTCAATCATAATACACAAAAGAAGGGAACTGAGCTTACTTATACCCCTTTTACACCGGAGCTAAAACCCGGGTTTTTGAAGGGTTAACCCGGGCAGCTCCCTGGTGTAAAAGGGCAGAGGGTTGGATCGCCGGGTCGAGTGACCCGGCAATCCAACCCAGGTAACTAGCAGGGTTTAACACGAGCGTAGCCCGTGAAACCCTGCTATGGGAACAGTGCACTCCGGGTCACGATGACCTGGAGTGCGCTGCTAGCCGGCCGATTGGTCCGGCTTCAGTGGCGCTTGGAGATGACGTCATCTTCAAGCGTCCACTTTCACTCCGCAAAAGCCGGGTCTATGCAGACCCGACTGCGTTGTGAGCGGCGATGACTCGGGAATATCCCGAGTCAGTGCCGGCAAAATTCCGGGTCTGATCCGGATAGGAACTTTGTTCCAACTCCGGGTCAGACCCAGAATTTAGGTGGAAAAGGGGTATTACTCTTCTTTATAGCTTGTACAAGCACCATTACTTACTTTTGCGGGTTTGGATGAGTACGCTTTGGCTCCCACCCTTAGTCTCCTCTCCCATCCCCTACCTCCTTCAGTTATGGTTAGTCCATTACTATCGCAGGTTTCTAGTCAATAAAAGCATACAAAAAGGTAGGAACAGCAGACCTATTGTCTGTCTGATTGTAGATTTACTGAGATGGTTGATTAATTAAGTGTTGATTGAACAGGTAAGCAGTCTATGTAATGATGCCCCTTTTTATAAAGCACTTTACATTCAGTAGAGATTAAAATGTATTCGCTCTTATGCTCTTCACAATTAACTCAACATGAGTCTCCAAATCCTATATTACGGGTCCTATCTTGATGGAGATTTTTGTCGTATAGCAAAACAAGATAATATATTATAACTTTTTTTATTTTAGTTTACGCTGTTATTTCATAGGTCACCTCTTCAGCAGATAATTTATTTATGTTTGCACTCTATCAATCATATAACATACAGCAACCTCATGTACAGTATAAGAATGGAAATACATTTACTAAAGTAAAATTGGCAACCTGTCACTTTATGGTGACCTAAGTATTGAGGAATCCTATTTATTAAAAGACACAAAATAAGTTGGTATCTGCAGCTCAGACAGCTGAGATTGGCCATACACAACCATTTTTCCAGTTTAAAATGAGCAATTGGATACATGTCACATTACAACACACACGTTACTAATGCATTTAAATAAAAGATTAAGATGAAGGGCTTTATTTATGAAGCAGTAGCATTTGTAAGCCGCTGCTTCGCGGCAGGTTGGAGAATAAAATGTAAAATGGCACCCACGGTCCGTGTACAGCATGCCAAGCTTTACACTGAATGCAAGTGCGATTTTACATTCTCCAACCCGCAAGAAATGGTGGCTTACAAACGCTACCGCTTCATAAATAAAGCCCGAAGACTGAACAATCTATTCACACATTTGTAACATTGTTAGATGTTTGTTACCTGAATTTACACACTTCAAATAACGTCAATTAGCCTACCGTATATACTCGAGTATAAGTCGACCCGACTATAAGCCGAGGTACCTACTTTTACCACAAAAAAATGGAAAAACTTATTGACTCGAGTATAAGCCTAGGGTGGGAAATGGCAGCAGCTGGTAGTGCCCCCAGTAGTAATTCCCCCTGGTTGTGCCTCCAGTACTAATCCCTCTTGGTAGTGCCCCCAGTGGTAATCCCCCCTTTCAGTGCCTCCAGTAGTAATCCCCCCCTGGTAGTGCCCCCAGTGGTAATCCCCCCCTGGTAGTACCCCCTGTAGTAAACCCCCCCTGGTAGTTCCCCCAGTGGTAATCCCCCCTTTTAGTGCCCCCTGTAGTAATCGCCCCCTGGTAGTCCCCCCAGTACAGAGAGACGTAATAAGAATAAAATAAAAAAATCACTTACCTGAAACTCCCGCTCCTGGTCCCGCCGCTAACCGCTCCACCGGCTGCTTTGCATGGGAGAGACGTCATTACTCATGACGTCTCTCCCATTACCCACTGCGGGATCCGGAAGATGGCTCCCGCAGTGGGAGCAGCAGCAGCCGCTGAGAGTCTGACAGACTCTCAGCGGCTGCTGATTACAGCAAACACACAGCTGCCGGCTCCAGCGGCTGTGTGTTTGTGCTGTGTAGCGCTGACCGAACTCCGTCCGGTCAGCGCTACACTTCACTCGAGTATAAGCCGAGGGGGTACTTTTTCAGCACAAAAAATGTGCTGAAAAACTCTGCTTATACTCCAGTATATACGGTAATTCATATTAACTTTATTCACTATTCCCATATTATCCATCTTCTACAGCTGATATTTTTCATCTTTAACATCCATACATGCTCTGGTTTTCTTACAATTCTATTAAAAAAACACTTTAATGTACAGATCAGCTGCTATTGTGCATGGACAGTGAAAAGGATTGCATTTCTGGAGAGGTATCCATACATTTCAATATTTTAGAAATGTATTTATTAGTGCTTACAGCACAGCATATACAGAGTAGCTGTTAATGGAACAGTCAGATAGAAGCACCGGATCACGCTTACAGGTGAGAACATTACTACAAGCACAGTGACTTTGTCCTCAGTCCTACATATTCATTAAAATGATATTGGGCTTTATGTTAATAGTAATTCTTTCAACAATTTCACAAGAATGGTTTGCAGCCCTGGACAGTATTACATGATATTAGTAGCATTAATACTTCAGTAAGTTCATCCCTTTTTATTGAAACATTCATTAACTATAGCAGGAAAGTGAAGCCACAATGTGCATTACAACCATTTACCACTGAGTGCATATATGTGTGATCTTTGTTGTATATTAATCCTATTTTCTACTACTGCCTATAGTAGAAAAAGCTAACCCTGCAAATCATTATTGCTGGAAATAATTTACAGATCCCCCAAAAAAAACCATAGGATGTAAATTCCTTTGTATACATTTTGTTACCATTTTACTGATGTGGTGCATACATGATGTGTGGTTTTTAGATGGTAGGACAAGGCGGTACATTTGTTGAAATATTCAGCAATGCTCCGATCAGGATATGACCTTTGTTAAATAGCAATGAACATCGTTGTGTACACTGAGTCTGGAGCAGCCCATATGTTGGCTGGGCAAACATTAACCCTGATTGCCAAACTTTCATATCTGCGTCAAGTTTGGATGTCCGAACTTAAAACATGAGGCCTTTCATTGGTCCGAAACATCAATTATCAATCATGGGCCCTCGATTAGTTTGATTGGCCAATGCAAGACGCATGAATGCCAATAATGATCCATGGTTAAATTTAAAATCAAAAAAAATTTCTAACCATTCTCAGCCATTACTGGCGGCCAGTAGAGCACAGCACTTGTGATGTTCCTGGCCAGTATGGCTGAAAATGGTCACTGAATTGCAGTGCAAGTCTCCATTAGATAGAGGCTGGGAATTCTGCCTACACGCTCTAGACATTCCTCAGTACACTTAACCCACACGTGAACGCCCACTAGCTGCCCAGTCACACCCACTCAAACAAAAATGAGATGTGGTAGAGAGCCATTACTGCTGAAAGTTGTGAATAATCCGCTACAGAACATGCGCAGCACAAAGAATTGCAAGATCCATCTGCAAAACGTACTTGCATGTGACTCTAAATCAGCCCCTATCTGTTATCTGTATTGCAGTATACTAAGGCTGGGGCGGTAACCCAGGCCAAGCTGAAACGCTTCCTCTTTGTGGTGTTAGTAGAGTACAGGAGTCTCCAACATTGAGACAACTTCTGTTTGTTTCTAGTTATGTATTCATAATGTCAAGTGTCAATGAAACTGTATCAAAAGCAGTTTTATGTTTACACTTAACACCTGTAATATACACTGACAAGCTGCCTAGCAGAAAATAGGGTCAATCCAATTAGCTGCGAAGGGTGCGAGTTGCTGTTGCCACAGCATTAAAACGCCAGCAATGGCACCGCATTTCGCACCCCTTGCGGCCGCCTCCGAGCCCAAATTCACACAGTTTTGCTCAGAGACCTATGGTGCTGTGAGCACTTTTGTTCGAGTTTGCACGGCCATAAAGTGCAATGACTCACACCCGCGAGACCATTGCGGCTAATTGAATAGAGCCAAATGTGTCCATTTGTGAAGCATTTGAAGGGACTGGGTGCTGGGATAGATAATACTGTGTTATCACTATTAGGGTGGTGTTGAGTGGCCTATTATGTGTCCAAAAATCAATCTCCAAAAAGCTGCACATAAAAATTGGGTATATTTGCCAATTTGCTAACTGGTGGCAAGATGCATCCAGCTCTATACCAGTAGCACATGTGCCAGGTTTATGTGAGACGTACATATTATACATATGCTCAGATACAATCTACCCAACTAGATCATAAGCACAAGAGAAGTTTTTAACATTTGTTTTGATAGAAGAAAAATCACTATTTGGTTTGATGCAAGTAAAAAAAAAAATAACAACCCTGTAATACGGATGAATGTAGCAGAACTAAATGTACACACAATTATGTAATACAATCCATGAACAAAGCACCAACAAGCCTCAGGTGAATTTGCAATCAGCCAAACAGAAGTCGGCCCGCTAGTTCTGGTGATCATCAGCATTATCAGTTTGTATTTGCACCAGTTCTCAGGCACGTGTAGGTGATACAGCTACTAACAGGTGTATATGTGTCACCATGAGGGTGTGCATCAGTTTGCAATTACCAAAAGACAGCTGTACTCGGCCTATGTTAGACTGTGCCATACTGTGTCTCCTGCTGCAATCAAGTTTGTGTCAGATGTGAGTGAATCTGCATTACACATATGAGTGGAGATTAGTATTGTTAGCATGCACACAAATTATTTCCATTTTTATGGTACACAAACAAACTGCCATACGTCCAACTCCGCATCAAGCCCCCATTTTTTCCTGGTGCACTGTACTTTTGAGTATATAAACTGATTTTTTGCCAAGGGTTTCCTATAAAATGCAATTTGCGCCTATATAACAAAACCACAAAAGTTACAAAGAGTTAAAATTTTCTATACTTTGTAATGTCCCACTTGATGCTGCTTAAATGAGTTTGTGTTCACATTAAAAAGAGTGCATTTTCTTCCCACTAGAGAGCCGGGCTCTGATTCCTTCACTGTTGGCAGCTGTAGTGACTCAGAAGAAGCTTCCATCTTGTAGATTTTAGGTTGGTCCCATTTATTTATTTTTTAGTTTTATATTTTTGTTTTGTTTGATCTTATTTGTAGCTACATTGAAAGGATACTTTTGTTTACTCCTTAACTTTCTTTTAAAATGTTTTTCTTTTTTCTTTTGAAAAGCCATCATACTTACTAATCAACTTTAGTACACCATGCATCTTACTTTCTAGGAACTACTATTCCGTATCATTTGAAATGACTCATTTTACAATGAAAATGTAGAGCTAGACAAGTACGAATTGTCGACAGGATCAAAAGGATGACACAAAAATGGTTGACACATTTACTTTTATTTTTTCTAACCCTAATCTTCACCCTAACCCTCCCCTTGGTGCCTAACCCTCCCTCCTGGTGCCTAACCCTAACACTCGGGGTAGGTGTCTGACCCTAACCGTCCCTTCTAGTGCCTAACCCTCCGCTAAGTGCCTAACTCTAAAACAAAATTGCCTATTAACCTTTACTGTAGATCCAGACTCACTGATTTTTGTTTTCAGCCCCTTAGGGCTGCGTATAAAAATCCAGGGCAAAATCGAGCTGTGAAGGGGGGACAAGTTCAGCTGTCCTTGCCAGCATTTATACAGCAATTCTGTTATAATGTTATTTTTTAAGTTCTTATTAGTATTATACCTACATTTTTATATTTAGTATAAAGTGTGATTGATTGATCTCTGTTGAGCATAATTTTTCCGCAACTAGGAAAGGATGTAGGTTTTATATATAGGTATTTGACATAAATGATGGAGAGTTATTGGTTTGATGTTGCTTTGGAAATCAGCACTTACACAAATAATAAATGTTCTAGGCTGAGCATTCCCTCCATCATGAAGAGTGTAGTTCATTAACAGTAATGGAATGGTATATGCATAATGTATGGCACATACTCACACTGAAGTACCCATTTCCGTATGTGCTCTGTAAGACCTGCTTCAAGGAAACAAATGTCACATAAACAAATATAGTATGAGCTATAGTGCATGTTATGCTCCAACGTGACCCACACCTACATCTGTCCCTGTGTTTCCTACATATTTGTTGCACTTACTTACGCTGAATATATTGGTGTATAAAACACCTTTGGGCGCAGGTTACAGCTGTAAGAATATCAGGGAGCAGAGTGCAATGTGCTTGGTGAGGAATATGTGCCTGATGCAGAATTGTTAGTGACTCAGGTTTAATTTGCGCCAAAGGAGCGTGTACAGAAAAGGTGCCATTATATTTACTTATATGCTTAGTTGTACGCATGTCCAGACACCACGGCATCTGATCTTTTCCCATCAGCGCTGACAAGCACATCACTGTGCATCACCTCCAACCAGGTGTATTTTCTATTATGTTTAGCCCTTCGTGGTCCGTGTTCGAAGTGCTCGTGACTCTGCATCGCCTCGTGTGCGACCATTTATAGAGGATGCGCATCAGCCGCTATATGTCTTACTATATATGACCATAGTGCTCCAACTCAATTTGTGAACTATGGGCGTAATTCACAGAGCTTTCCCCTAGTCATGGGCTCTTTCTGTCCAGGATGTTTGGGGGCATCCCAGGCAGTTTTACTGAATATCTGCAGATTATGGGTGGTCTTCCCTGGGCTCCCACCAATTTTTCTCTTTGCATCTTCTGTACTGCATTTTGTACCAACACTCACTCTGGTGCTGCAGCCTAACCCTAAATCCATTGTTACAGTGATGGAGGCCTTTTACTTTAGGTATGTAGCACTTGGAGGGAATGTAATCCTTCACTGTTTGGCAGACAGAGACCGGTGGTTGCCTGAGCGCTTCAGTGATGCTGCTGTCAGATCATCAGTCACCCTCTGGTCAGCATCCATTGTGACGGTCACACTGGGTGTCTCTCATAAAAACTTGCCTACAGTCAAATTATAAGACAATCTATTTATAACACAATATAAAACCATAATATAGGGATTATTTATAGGGTGCCACAATGGGTCCACCGCTCCTTTTTATAAAGTGCCTATACAGATCCAATGCAAACATGTACATACAAATGACAGTACAAACAAAGATGAACATGGACATAATAACTACACATATATACAAATACAGACACTATTAACACAAAATCAGCCCTGCGCCCTACTTAATGGCCTGATCAGATCATTAAGGAGCCACTTTTGTCAAGGGAAGGATATAATGACATAAGTAAGAAAAGGAAGGGAACACAAGGGAAGCGAGAACTGCTTATGAGAACATTCAATCTATAGGGGACTGTTGGTTAGAATAACAGCCCATAGACTGATAAAGAAATGGGCTTGAAACTTGGGAGAGAAGTGGAGAGTCTAATAAGGAGAGAGAGGAAGTTTCTGTGGTAGGGAGTAGCACGGGTGAAATCCTGGAGGTGGTAGTGAGACCAGGTAATCATGGGAAGGTAAGCAGGGTCATTAGCAGAGAGAATTGGGTGGTCAGTACAAATCCTGGGGGCTGAGATATTTGTATATTCGCACAGGCACTGCATATTACATTGCAGCTGTGGCAGCATTACACCTCTGAATCAGTCCTCTGTAGAAGAAAGGCAGCCAGAGGGGAGGCAGGTACAGGGCAGTTGGAGAGAAATGAGCAATAGAGCAAAGTACGCCCTATCTACTTGTGACTTC
>JAUIMM010000389.1:107500-332500 GCA_031769625.1 Taudactylus pleione
GATTTGCCATGAATCTATGAATATAGTGTCTTCCTCTGTCAGGATGAAAGGGGCAGGGTAGTGGTTCCTTCCTCTGCCTTTCTTGTGTGATTCTCAGATGTGGATGAGAAATTGGTATTGTCTGTGTGTATGGGTATGGTCAAGTCATGAACAGTGAGAAAATACAAATTTGGAAACTACTTGGTGCTGAACAATTGCTGAAGCGTCTGACTTCCTCTTATTGACGTTTTTTTAGTGGCCACATGTATGCACAGAAAACATAAAGATATAGAAATTCCCCTGCCCATTGTAATCTTGTATGTAACTAAATGAAGATTATTTACATATAGGGCATCAAAAGAGGCACACAGCGCCATAATAAAAAAATACTGTAGACAAATAATTTAATAAAACAAAGTATATAGCCAACAAAATATAAAATAGGAGGCTGCAGTAAAGTTCAAAGCATAAAAGATACACAATAAAGTTTTCCTTCCTGTTGGTATTTCCACACGTATATAAACAAAGCATGAGTAGGAACTGTGCCCAACATGGATATATACCACTACTAAACTGAAGTGCCAAAAGTCATGGAATATATGCCCAGTATCATGTAGGACCCCCTCTAGCCCGTCAACTCCACGTGGCATCGATTCCACAAGTGGACATCTGGAGCAATGTTGACCGATGATGTCTGGATAGCTTCTTACAGCTACCTAATATTTGTAGGTGCAGTATGTCCCATAAACTCTCAATTGGGTTCATGACGGGTGAACGTGGTGGCGACACTATTTGTCAGAACTCTCCAGAATGCTCCTCAAACCAATTCTGAACAACTTGGGGCCGATGGCAGGGTGCATTATCCTGCTGGAATATTTTCATTGTTGTGGGGGTACATTAAGTTCATTGAAAGCTCCAAATGGTCATCGTAGCAATTACAGGTCAATGACGTGTTCAGGTAGACCAACGGACCCAACCACGTGAACACATCCCACACCATTATGGAACCACCAACCTGCACGGTGCCTTGTTGAGAACTGGGGTTCACGGCCTCATGGGGTCTGCACCACACCCAAACCCTACCATCAGCCAGAAACAACTGGAACCATGAAAGTGCGTGTTTATAGAAGTGGAGATGTTGCCCATAGCAACCAATCAGATTTTAGCGATTATCTTCTAGATGATAAATGATCAGTAGAATCTGATTGGTTGCTATGGGCAACATCTCCACTTCTGAAAACCTGCACTTTAGTAAATATACCCCCTAGAGCTTTATAAGGATGGGAATGCTCAACGTGGTTTCAGAGATTGACTGCAACATCTAAATCTCTAAAAATTTTCTTGAATCCTCTTGGGAACATTGGTAGAAGTAGAATCTGTTTGGTTGCTATGGGCAACCAATGGGCCACACTTTAGTAAATATACCCCTATGACTCATCGGACCACGCCACATGTTGCCAGTCCTCTAGGGTCCGAAAAGCAACGTCACAAGCCCAGCTGAGGTGCTGTGTCCGGTGTTGTGTTAATAGGGGCACTCTGGTGGCTCTTCTGCTCCCATACCCCATGGAAGCTAAAAAAACACTGAACTGACCTGCTGGATATTCTGTCTGGTACCTCCTGCATTGAATGTGGAGGTGAGTTGAGCTAGTGTCGCTTGTCTGTTACCACAGACCATTCTGTCCAGACGCCATTGGTCACGATCATTAAGCACCCATGGTGGGCCACTGCGCTGTCCCCGGTGGGTGGTAAAGCCTTCATATGAGGTATTCCCGGTACACATGTGACAGTGTAGATCGAGGAATGTTAAATATCCGCATCACTTTGGAAATGGAGTGTCCCATCCTTTAGGCACCCACTATTCTGCCCCGTTCGAACTCCAATAACTCATGTCGCCTTGCCATGAGCAGCATAGCCAGTGTTCAAACTGACTCATAAGGTGTTAGATTACAACTGATAAAGGTCTGGGCATTTCCAAGACATCACAGTACGGTGACGCCACCTACAATTACCTTTTGGCCCCAAAATATAAAAGAGAAATTGCTTCCGACAAATGAACATGTCATTACCATAGGCTGAATGGGCAAATGCAGAAATGTACATTGTGTATAATATATATATATTTCTTAGTTTTACAGTGCGTTCTCTGAATGGGTGCACTGAGCATGTAGCATGTTACACTGCTGTTCTAAATGGAATTTGTACATAACTATTCGCTTTTCCAACAATTCCTCACTATATGTACATTGGTTAAGCTGCACATGAAGAATATGAGGCTGAGCTGAGCATTTAGATACAAGGGTGGAATAGCAAACACTAAATCCTGAGTTCCCTGACATTTCACGTCTTCTCTTCTTGCTATTCTTAAAAATGACGTTTGCAATTTGTTCTTTATCTAGGGTGAGTCAAATCATGCCACCAGCTTCTGTGGAAGTCTGATAAGGTAAAGTCATCACTGGCATTTGGGACTAGGACACTTTCACAAGCATATCAGAGGAAAATAACATACTTGGTCTGGCCTGTATACATTTGTGTCTCTTGTATTGGTTTGCCTATGTAGGATTCATATGTACAGGATTTGGCTAGAACAATACATGCATGTGTAATACTCCGCAGTGAACATGCACAGCCAACAGGAGTACTATAATGGTCCCCAGTATTGCTATTTTATCCACCATGACAGCCTTCTGCCGAGAAGACTAGTGGTGGTCTGTTTGCAACTCAGGCTGATTTGCATTCTGGTTCCTTAAAATATTGGCACACATGAGCTGGCACTTCCTTATGGCCAAAACAGTACAACCATGTCAGTACAAGAGTGTGATATGTAGTGCATAGATGTGCGTTATCATGGGAAGGTGCAGATGTATAGTAGGGACAAAACCTTACTTTCAGCCCCAAAGCCTGCAGAGGGCTGTTTCAGCCCTGGACACAATCCCGAATCGGCCACTATTGACCAATGGTTTTGAGACTCTGCATGTCCTAGATCTGCAGTGCGCATGTGCCATGATGTTGCTGGGACTCCGGCCGCAGTGTGTGGTCGTTTGGGGGGCAGTGTGATTGACAGGCCTGATTGACAGGCTGTGGATGTTTGAGGGCAGCGACAGGAGGTTGTCACCTACATTTAGGCACGTGCTGAACTCGCAACTGTGTCATTGGACGCAGCTTCACTGGCCTTGGCAGCTGGACATTTTGAGCAACCTTAGGTTAGCTCAGATATCCGATGGTTCGATTGATGGTCGTGATGGTGATCCAATACCGCGTCTTCAAAAGACGCCACCTGTGGCATTAGCTTATGCACTCAGATCCGCAGCACCAATCCATACAGCGTCATCCTCTGAATCAGCCCCTTTGTGCTTTTCTGCTTTACCTCAGTAGGAAATACTGACTTGCACAGAGGCGTACATTAACACCGGAGGGGGTCTGTGTGCAGCTGGCCCCCGCATCTTACCTTGGTGCCGGTAAGCGTGTCCCTCCTCCTCCGGAGGAGGGACACGTATTTCTGCTCCTGGTCGCGACGCCGCTCCCGCCCGGGCTGGCGCGTTCAGCATTATGGGACAGACGTCATGACGTCAGTCCCATTACCCACTACAGGAGCCGGACGGAAGTCTGGCTCTTGCAGTGGGTGCTGCAGCAGTCAATGAGAGTCTGACTCTCATTGGCTGCTGTTTAACACACGCATCGCCGCCAGCGCTGGCGGCGATGCGTGTGTTATGCACAGCCTGAGCCCGCTTCCTGTCGCTATTGGGCAAGCGCTCAGGGGGAGGGAACGGGCTCAGGCGTGTAGCACAGGACCGGTGCTGGAAGCCTAGCGCCGGTCCTGTGTAAATGTGTAGCACTGACCGCACTCATTGCGGTCGGCGCTACACTGGCTAACTAGGGCGGGCGGGCCGGTACCGTGGCCGGCGGCGCCCCCCCGCGCTGCCGGTCCAACTGCGCCCAGGGCACGCACCCCGCTTGCCCTGCCCTAGTTACGCCACTGGGTGTGTGTCTGCTTGCTAGAGTATATAGGGGCCCATATATCATTCTGTATTTGCGGATATATCCCCGAAAACACGTTTTCCGGGGTTAACTACAAATATTCAGTTTCCCCCAGATGTATGAAAGAGGGACCACATCCGGTATCTCTGAAACCTGCTGTGATCCCTCCATTCCCACTGGAATCCACACCCTCCTTAGGTTTCTATGGGGGAAGCGATGCTGCCAGATTTACCTACATCCGGAATGCGATGCACTCCAGATATTGGCTAACGCCTCCCCGGCAATAACGGCCGTGCATGTGCAGTCAGCTCTCCGGACACATCACAGGGATGAGCTCCTGTCTGAGCCTGTGTCTCTGCATGTGACAGATGATACATCCAGGCGCTATGATCGCATATTGCAATGCGATTATGGTCGGTGATGTCATGCCCAGATCACATTAATAATCGGTGGCCATAGACTGTAAGCTCCACTGTGGCAGGGATTGTTGTGAATTAATATTCTCTATACGGCTCTGCATAATATGACTGTCTTATATAAAAGCTGCTGTTGTACTCATTATTGTTTATATAAGACCAGACAGAGCTACTTGTATATCATTGTTGCACCACCAAAATAGATGGTTTATTTACAGAGCTGATGGGCTATGTGCTCTTATGTCCTGTTGAACATTGTTGCTGGCATTTAGCTGATTGTGTGCCCTAGGGTGCACATTTTCTCTCACCTGGGTGCTTTTCATAGCCTGTGTTCTAGAGCAGTCACTAGTGCCCTGCCCCCTACTGTGTCAGCCTCATTACTTTTCAAATCCTGAAAAACTATAATTGAATAGATGTGTTTGAATTCACTTTGATCAGCTCATTACATGTGAATCAACCTGGTCACATGCTGAGGTTTACAAAGCTTTCTCCTGATTTTGTTCTGTCTATCTACAGGGTGGACCGGGATTTATTCTACTATTATGTACATGGCAATCTGTAACAGGACTTGTATGTTAAGTTATAAGGGCTCAGTGCAGAGGCGAAAATAATATATTTCACTTACTTTATACAATCGCTTCATAGTAGGGTAATCCTTGAAACAAAATAGTAAAAGGGTTATGCTGATCACATAAGTTAAGTGGTGGTTTTGACCATGGAAAATGTTGAGGGTGAAGCTAGATCCATGTAGGACCTAATTCATGAAGAACAAGTATATAAGTGCATACCATGATTTCACAGTGCTCATCACAGCCCACACCCCCATCCCTGCACTTGGTAAAATACGTAAGTGTGACTTGGTATGTAGGAGGTGAAGAAATCGTAGGACAGTGCATTATAGCGTCACATCTGAGTCCAAGGGCCAGGAAGCAACACAGCTAAAGAGTCCTCTCTACGTCTTTCTCATTACAATAATGTTGCTCTGCAAAACATCTAATTTCTGCATTACACTGCAAAACGAAATGCAGCTGAGCTCCTCTACAGTACATTATCCCTCTCCACCTCACCCCTCGGCCTCTGCTCCTCTGCAAATGTGCCACATGTGGCCATAAACAGGTATGCCCAAATCAAGGCCATAGTTAGTCCAAAGCTGTTTGTTCTGCGGGACAGCACTTTTCTGGTTTGTAATTTATTTCCATAGTGCAATAATGAGCAGGTTGAAAATATTCACAGTTAAATACATGCCTGAGAACACTCACTTTATTACAGGTGATGGCGTTTCCGTAGTAGCATAAAGACAACTAGGAAAAACTGTTCCTATTGCTATTCTTATCTACAGCAGCAGAAAGCCAGGGAAATGTATCCCTGCGGGCCTAGGTCTCTCCACATCTCTGACCACATACAGCGCCTGATTCAGCAAGGATCACTATTCTGCTTATACACACGCAGCCCAGAAGCTGATATCAGCGGTGATATGTAAATGTTTGCTTTCACATTGCGATCACAGCCTGAAATAAGAACACTCACTTCCCCTTACTCACATCCGTATACTTAGGCAACCATACGCACAGTTAAGGCAAGTCAGACCTCACTCAGGAATTGCAAACTTCAGCACACGCTATGAGGCCTCAGGCTGCGTATGGTATCGCAGTGGCTAATTTATGCAGGCCCCTGTAACGCTGTCCCAACGCACTGGCACACCTGCGGTCAGCCGACCAACGAGAGGCGTCACCACCCACAAACTGCACTAACTGTCAATCACTCTGCCATGGCTCTGTGTATCCTCTGCTATCACAGCCCTGATCGCAATAGCCAGTTTGGGCACTGCAATGCATACGCAGTATGCAACAATCGTCCAATTGCTTGCGTATAAGCAACTGCAATCCTTACTGAATCAGGCCCACAGTCTTTAGGACAGACAGTTGTAACATGTAGTCCAGCAAACGGACGGCAAATATGACTGTTACTTTAGCTTAAACATTACTTTTACATTAAGAGTTTTACAATAGACCTTCAGTCTAAAAAAGTTTGATGTTTGGGTTGGAAACAACAGTGTTATGAAAGGAAAGAAACAATAGCGACATGCAAATTGCATCATTCTTTCACATATTTATTTAGGGAGTTTCATTGTAAGTGTGGGGGATGGAGGGCATCTGCATCAGGACTTTTCCTGTAGTATCCCCTGTAGTTGTGCCTTTATAGTCTTGTGATGAGAACATTGAGAATGAAATCTAATGCTAGTTGTATTTAGCGCTACCCGGATTACTGTAGTCCTAATCGAATTACACTGCTTTGTGCATTTTGTACATAAAGGCCCCCATACATATGCCGGCTGTTTTGCAAATTCCCCGAACCAACTGGAACTGCCATTGGGAAATGCTGATCCGTGGCCATCGATGATCGTCAATACATCAGGAATCTATGAAATTCTCCATGTTAAAAATTACTGATTTGCTGATCCCAACCATATTTTGGTTGGGATCAGGAAACTCCAACATGTTGGATTTCACCTATGCCCCGGCATCTGGGAATCAGGGACTTGCCCCAATACATTGCAGATGTTGGGGGCCTTACGTTTTAATATGATATACTTTTATTCTGTGGTTTCTGACCAAAGAGGTATGTTGTATTGTTTGCAGAATTTCATTTTTATTTAAATTCTTGTATTGTTTACAGGTCATTGCCAAGAATGGAGGACAATAGCTCTTGGGCATAAGATAAAGGGACTTCAAAGCCAAGACAATGGATTCTACATTAAGATCTTGCCTTATAAACCCAGGAACTGCTCCAATATGGTGGAAACACCCGAACCATGACCAGAAGCTAATGCTGAAAGTGGATGTATTTGTGATTTCTGAAGGCTGTAATGAGAGACTATGCAAAGTGACTCCGGATCTGAGAAGTGACTGCACCTGTTACCCGCGAGTTAAAACAGATGCAGTGAATGCATCATTGTGAGGTTCCACTATGCACAGTATGAGCACTGTGTTCAATGAAGCCAATGAAGAAAAACAACCCCACAATTATCCGCTACCTTGCAAAAAAATGTTGAGAGACTCATACAAGGTTAAAAGTGTAATTATCTAGTTGAAGGATTTTTTTTTTTCTAGAGGAAGACAAAATTATTCTATCATGTATAATAGTGTATATACTTTTTTTTATTGTATATAAAAAAATATATATAAAGATATATATAATGTATATATTTTACACACATATTCTTTATTTAAACTTGGGGCATCATACTAGCCTGTTTCTACAGATGATGGATATTTATTCTCTGAAGTTTGCAGCCCCACAGCTTTTATATGAAGTCACTGAATTTACTGCCAACAGAATGTCCGTCTTAATCTTGCAAATCCATGACATGACGTTACCATACATCCCAAATATCCCTATGTGGCCTGAACAGTCCTGCCTGTCCGGTTTGCCATCACTGCCAGGAGTGTTGGGAGGGTTGCACTGAAGGCAGGAGAATATTGGGTGGCCTAATGATGCACCCCAGAGTACATCATGTGTCCACACACCCGTATGTGGTGCAACCATGCTTTTTGGAGGGGACATGGCTGTGTTCTCAAATGTAGAATATTGGGAGGGATGGGGGTTTTTTTTGTTTACTTTTTCATAAAAACTGAACAGATCATCAGTATTAGCGTTTATGTTCTTAGCATTTAATGTGTTTACTTACTAATGTGTATATCGCATAATTGTGCTGCAGCCAATCAGAAATTGGCAGGTGTCTTAAAATATCCAAGTAATATAGAGGCCATTTACAGTAGTGCAACACAGCGCACGTCCTTATCAACCTGAACTAGGTTCACTCACCAAAGAGTAATGTTTTGCTCAGATGCAGTACACCAGCATTACTGGCCAGGGTTACCATGCGCACAGATTGTAGAAATGAAAAAGACAATTAGTTTACATTTTTGTGTTTACTCCCTTATGTGCTGCTTGTTTGTCCCTCCGTGAGCTATGCAGGGGGGGGCTTTATTAAAGTGTTAGATTCATTTTGTATTGTAAACCCTCCGGTTTATCTGCACAGAAGAATGTCTTTGATTTTTGTGTATGTAGACTGTACAAACATACAGATACATTTATAAATGCTACTTTCTCATAAAAATGCTCTTATTATTTTTTCTTTTACACCATATTTACAAATTGTCCCATGATTTGTAGACCGCTCTGCACGTGGTGAAATGTTGATGTAATAGGACGATGAGAACGTAATGATACAGCATACACAGCAGTAGCAGGCTGCCATAATACAGTACTGTCAGCCTCTGAAGTTATCTGATGACACGGATTTGCAGCATTTTTGTATAACTGCACCTTAATTAGGCCTCTGTTACCAATACTAATTACTAGCAACATAATAAATCTAGTATCACAGTGATACTTCTGATAATGCCGCCGCTATTTAACATTACTTACCTGTTTGGCAAGGTCCCACAGTGTCCTCTGCCCAGCTGCTGGCAGCCTACCACTGCCAACGACTGGTTGTTCACAAATGTGGATGTGCGATGGCCGTCTGCACACATGCATTACACATCCACCCAGCAGGGACTCAAGTGAAGACTTCCAGGCTTTGATAAATCGGAGAGGCTTTTGTTGGGTCCCCGTTGCTGGAAATAGGGACCATACTGCTAACCTTATCAATGGCAAAAGCAGTAGTGACAAACAGCTGTAAGCTAAGCTTATCGCTGTTTGCTAAATACAAAATGGAGCTCCTATCCCCATTAGCAAGTGTTAAAGGGTTTGTCTCGTTCTGAAACTGAGCCCTTAATGTTTCATTTTCAGATCATTTAGAATGACACTTTTAACCAATTTTTACTCACAAAGATTACTTTTTAAAATATTTCTTAAGTAATTTCAATACGAAATGAATAGCTTACATTAGATATATTGAGCCGAAACATAAATATTTATTTCACCAAAGAAAATAAGAAGTAGAAACCTGGCGCTCCACTGTAGGGTACAGCTTAAAATGACATCATATTCATGTGCACAAAAAAAAAATTGACAGTAAAGAGATGGGGTACTTGTATATTTCAACTCTTTGGATGATCCTGTAGTCCGAAAATTCTCTCCAGCCAATGATGTATATAAAAGAAAAAGAAAATATACAAAATAGTGTTCCCTGTTTCCAAAAACAAAATATGTTTCACTTTTACAAAAAGGATAGAGCAAAAATGTCCCGAACACAATTTCTTGAGTTAACTTCACAGCCACGTGTCACAATCTAAAGATGAGAAGAACATCTTCTCGTCTTTAGATTGTGACACGTGGCTGTGAAATTAACTCAAGAAATTGTGTTCGGGACGTTTTTGCTCTATCCTTTTTGTAAAAGTGAAACATATTTTGTTTTTGGAAACAGGGAACACTATTTTGTATATTTTCTTTTTCTTTTATATACATCATTGGCTGGAGAGAATTTTCGGACTACAGGATCATCCAAAGAGTTGAAATATACAAGTACCCCATCTCTTTACTGTCAATTTTTTTTTGTGCACATGAATATGATGTCATTTTAAGCTGTACCCTACAGTGGAGCGCCAGGTTTCTATTTCTTATTTTCTTTGGTGTATTACTTTAGTCCAGATTTGATAACACTGGACAGAACCCAGGGCTGCTCCTTTTTCAGCGCATTATCGCATTATTGTTACTATAAATATTTATTTGTTAACAGGTCCCTGTGAGTTTTTGTTTTGAAGTCCTGTCAAGCTTGGCCTCCTGTGGAGAAATATTGTTTTGTTGATTTCTCCTCCGTTATAGACCCTGTCCCTTCCCTCTTAAGGTGCCGCCTACACACTTACCAATCTGCACACAATCCGACATTGTGTACGATTTCCCTTGAAACTCCTCCCCGACAGCTCTGCACACGATTTGGTGTTTAAAGTGTCCAATTTATAAACTATCGTGCATCCAGACTTTTTCCAGTGCATTTGTGTCCCAGATTGACAGATCTGCCCTACAGCACGGCAGATCTGACGATGCGATGTGCGACCAGCGGGGATGCGCATCGTGAGTGGGGACTCACGATTTGGGCATTTTTTTTACACGATCTGTCGTCCCAATACTTCGTAATCGGCCAGATCGTGTAAGAAAATCGGTAAGTGTGTAGGCACCTTTTATACTTGCCAACTTTTTTCCTGGGCCACATGGGCGATGCAGAGGGTTAGGCCCAAATCGGTGCTGTGTGGGGCATTGCGTCATCATTCATAGCTGCACAAATCTGTTGGGGGCCCATTTTACATTGTCAGACTAAAACCAATTTGTTCACAAAAGTCACCAGCTTGCCACACACAGCCAATGAGCCCAGTCTACTGGTGCAGATGCAGTCGTGTGGCTGAGCGGAAATGATCACACTTGTTAGTGCTGTCTCACTATGTCCCAAGCAAGCAAATAGGTAGAATAATTGCTGACCTGTACATGACTGTATATTATCACAATATGGCCTGTTGGAGGAACACAAGGACTGGATACCAGAGGCAATGTTACACTTTGTGTTATTAGCAGCATGTTATTAAAGTTATTTATGAGGCAAAGGGATATAACAATTGTATATTTCCCAGTCTCTTGTAATGAGATGTATACCTACACCATCCGGGATCCCATACATTTCAGCATTACTCCTTGCACCTGTCACACAATGCTCTGCCCTCATAGGCTAGACAGGAGGGATATGTAGTGCTTTACTGCTCTTACGTGGACACGAATGACTGGAGATCCAGAATAACTTCAGAATTCCTAGTATATGAACACAAGTTCTGAAACTTCATTCGAAGTTAAGGTGCTTTCCACAGTCAGTTTGGTAATATTCCTAGTCTATACATTGCTTTATCTTCTGGCTTCCCTCTGTAATTGTTTATAAAGCCCTTTACATAACCAGTTAGCAGAACAGGACCATCCAATGTTATTTGTAACATGGTTAATTTATTGATATTTATAAAAGTTACCATTTTAACTTCAGCAAGTAGTTTGCTGCAAAGAAAAAAAACAAAGTTGGAAAATCTGTAGCTGAGCATTGTGTATTATATGAAGTAAGCCATGTTTTTTAGGTCTGTGACCATTTTGCAGCCTAGGCTTGCCGGAGGTCATGGCCAGCATTAGCTTTACATATAAGAAAGTATGTGCATGTCCCTGCAGTTGGGGACTGTTGCATTTACAATTGTCTCACACTGAGACTACTGTATATTAGTTTAGAACATTGGATCGAAACCCATACTTGGGTGCTGCTAACAGGGCAGGGTTTCCAGATCTTACCAAATTCCATATGAAACAATAAGTAGTACATGTGGGACTGTCAGAATAAGTCAGTATTTATACACTTATGTACAGAATACTGGAAACCCGGCCCTGACGTGGATACCTGAGCTTAGAATTGAGAACTACTGATTCAGAATTTTTTTTTTCGTGAAAGTAAAAAATAAAAATATAGAACAATATTTAATTTGCAACTTCTGTCCTGTGTGTGCGGGATACAGCATTGATGCTGCAGTCTTTGGCAGTCAGTACTTGGAATAGGAATACTGTCATTTGCTGATTTACATGAATCCACACTGTGGTAAAAGTTTAATAAGCTCTGTATGTAAAGCAGGGTTACCCTCTCCTGTCTGTCCGAAAAGATTTCCATCGTAATCTCTAATGTGCGTAATAGTGACCACATTTCTAAATAAAACATTATTACAAACATCAATTTGATTCACAAACCGCTACATAACAAGTTTTCACACTATACAGTGCTCTGTCCCCAAACTCTCCATTTATTTGCCAATTACAGTAACCTAGTCTATAGTAATAGGTTATGAATGTAGCAAGGTATCTACAATAGGAAAATTATACGGGTTGTTTATGAGCAGGGAAGGGGATGATACATTGGAGGGTCAGTTTACAGCACCCAGTGGTGGCTGCGGTTACCAGGATTCAGTCAATGCTATGATATGTACAGTGCCACCATAGGGGGCTGTAAATTACTGAGGCAGTAATTAAAATCAAAGTAGCCTGGGTAATACTGCTGGGGAACTCCCACATAGGCTAATACAATTAAATATAGCTATTTCAGTTGTAGAGGCTGAACCAACCCTTAAATCTGTGGGAGATAGCTCTTTGGTTACATGTATCCCAGATTCTAGGTTCATATGAATAGTCACATGCCACAAATTACAACATCCTGTTCTGGTACGTATGAAAAAATAAAAGTAAAGTGTCAGGTTATTACCGGGGTAGTTAGTAGCATGCCTATATTACATAACATGCAATGTGTAAGTATATCTGACGGTCAGTAGAGCCACTGAATTATTCACTTTTAGAGATTGCATTTGGGATTCTCTTTTCTTTCATGCATGGATATTGTGCCAGCGCACACTGGGTGACAAGTCAGTACCGTCATCCACAATAGGACATAGAACACAAAACACATTTTTCCCAAATGAACAATGATGATTAATGTCCAAATCAATTTCTAATGGGATATTTTAAAAAGTGTCCTGGTCTGGTGAGTTCAAAACATTATCCATTAAACTGCTACTTGTAATTCCTCATGTATTTCTCACTTTGTTAAATCCTGTTCCATCAGTATTCCTAGCAGCGGGTATTATTTTGTGACACGTGAACTGCATGTATCACTTTTCATTAACGTGCTGCTTACTCTATAAACTCTGCCTACATAATACTAATGAGTTTACGATCAGTAATTAAGGCTTTGTCTGACACACAAATATTGATGTTTTTGTATATTTTCAAACCGTTTTGTCTGTCTACATTTTGCTACTAACCCTTCCCTACATGAGGAAACAGCTGCACCTTACAGTAGGTGAACGGTATTCCAGGACCTACAGTACTTTGTGATGTATGCAAGTGGTGCATTCTTGTCATACAAGAACTGAAGTAAAATAGTTTTCTGATTTATTTCAGGGAAAAAAGGACTATTTTATTTTTTAGAAATTGTAAACCTCAGAGTATAAGAGACCCAAATATATACATTTATGTAAATGTTATACAAATAAACTATTTAAGGCAAGGTTTCATATGGTTTTCAGTTTGTTATTGCTACACTAATATTAACGTCCTTTGGCTGTACATTTGGTCATGGCTTCTGAGTTACTGCTGTTGAAACATTGTAAATATATTCTCCGGCAAAGCATACTGTCCACACTTCTCCTATGTGGTTTAGGTGCCATTTTCTGTGTTTCATGTGTAGCTATGAGACCAGGAACATGAACAAATATCAAAGACCCAAAATCACCATGTGTGGAGTTTGTGACCACCATAGGTGGTCTTGGCAATAAATGCAATTGCCCGATGACCGATGACCACTACAGCTGTGTGTGGTCACCAGCAGACCACAGGAATGAGATCCACCACTGCACTGGTACACTGTCTAGGCATTTTGTACCACTTAGAAGATGGGGAACCTCACACCCAAGAGTAGTTCTAGATAATGTTCAGAGAATGCTACTGGATTTAGGAAAAAGTTACTAGTTAAGAAGAAAAACTCTTCTTAAAGTTCGTTTTTCTTTTATGTACTTTCCTTAGGTGTGGAGGTGGATCTTACTCTAAACAGACTTTGTAGTGTGTAATAAATGGGATGTGAGCATGACAGTGAATTTAAGATGTATTTATCATTTGTTGTATATTCTTATTTATTGTATCATTTTCTTCTACATCACACATTACGATCTGTTACAGTAAAGTGAATCTTGTGTTCAAGACATAAGTTTGAATTTTTCTGATAAACATTAATTGGGCAGTACATAAGGGTTGAGCTCAATCAAACCAGGTAATTCTGGGATACCTGTTCTTTGCATTTATGGAGGATTAGTTTAATTTCACACTTCTTAGGGGTCGCAGGGTGCTCAGTGTGTTGCAGTTTTACTTTATTATAAATTATTCTGTCTGCATGTAAAGCACAAGATTCTCAGCTGGATTTGGACTGGGTTTTCCCCCCACTCTCTAACCTCAAATTAAACAATTTTTCTACCACCCCTCTGCCCCATTCTCAGTGCTTCAGTTTTCAGAGTTTATTATTATTGTTCTGTAATTCCTCACGTCTATGAATTCCTCAACCTGTACTTTATTGGGCAGGATGAACAAAATATGGAATATTTATTCAGTGGGTATCCACCATTAGTCACTTCCCATTTTACCCTTGTAATCTTATTTACATGTATTGTTTCTCAAACACATTGTGACCTATATAGTGCACCCAAGATGGCTGCCTCGTGTGGTACTCTTGTTTAGGACCAAGCTTCCCTAACGCGATCCTTAAGTCTCCCCAACCGTTTTTAGCGGTAGCCATGGTTGTGCACAGGTGACTTAATTAGTACCTCAGTCAATTTGATTTAACCACCTGTGCTCGACCATGGATATCTCTAAAACCTGAACTGTTTAGGGAGCCTTGAGGATTGCATTTTTGAACCTCTGGTGTAAGATAAACAATGTATGGCTCTGAAAGTTTTGTATCTCCCCCATTCCATGTAATCTTTTCCAGGCACTGCCTATTCTGCTCAGTATAACCCATGTAATGCACCCAAGACGGCTGTCTCAGCTTGTACCTTCATGGGTAGAATGAATAATCCTTGGTATTGTTGACTGAAAATTGCTGCCTCACCTCTGTAATCTGTTTATAGTCTCTGTAGTTTTCTGCAAGGCTATATGTTCATGGTTTCTGTAAAACCACCTTGAGTCCAATTAGGAAAAAGTGGATAATGTTGGCTGATTTTTGGGAGTATCTCAGTTTGCCATCATGGGTTAGTATTTTATGATTAAGTATGAGAACTAAAAGAAGTGATAGGTGATTTTCAGGCATGCCTTTGTTACAACAAACATTTTTGTTGGACAATATGATGTAATTTGGAGATTGTATAACAGTAGGGAAAAAAAAGGCTCACAGGGATGCACAGACAACCTACAGAGAGAAGAAACTTCTGTAGAGAAGACATCCTAAAAAGTACAATAGTAAAGCCTAAAATATAAATACATTAAGGATAATTATCTAAATAGATCACGTACTGATAAAACTGTCAGCATGTTGGTGCATGCACATTGGCCCTAGAGCCAAATCTTATTTAATAAATAGAAAATATCTACCCACCCCCCCCTTTAATAAATAATAAATTATTACACTAGCCCTCTGAAAGGTTTAAAATCCACAATTAATGAAGAGGATCTGTACATGTTGTTGATAGTCAATCATAAGGATAAAATGGCGCGTCGAATCCGACATGCTATCACGCTATCAATGTGATTTGAAGCATTGTAACTGTGTTTGCTTTAAAACTTTAAACATGATTGTAGCATAAGGTTTAACGTTCTATAGCAGACATTGTTTCATTGCTTTACATCACATTACTACTGTGCTAGCATGCTGAGTTCCACACCCTCAATAACCACATTGTCAGCATTATGATTATAGTCAATATATACAGATCCCTTCATTAACCACACTTTCATCTTACTGCATCCAGAGGCTACACCCACAAGGTTCAGAACAACAATTCCACTTCTTAAGGTGCGTATCCACTACACAAGAGTGGAAGGACTGTACAATTACAGCATTGTAATCGTGCAATCGCTCATCATTCAGTGTGGGTACATTATCCATGGCACAGGATGATATGTCGGTCAGTGCAGGCACCCTCCCTCATCCCCGAACATGCACAATCTGTCTATAGACAGGTTGGCATGCATGTTCAGACGATGACAACTGCAAACAACCAGCGGGAACGCACATCGCTGGTCGTTCCCGGCATATTCACTGCACGATTAATGAAAGATAACGTAATCGGTAATTTTTCTCGTGTAGTGGATATGCGCTGTTACCCTGCATTCCCTTTACAATCTGTCACACAACATCACTATATGAATGTTATACCCCTTTTACACCAGAGCAAAAACCTGGGTTTTTGCTGGGTCTACCCAGGTCGCAGCTCAGTGTAAAAGGGTCCCTGAAAAATAACCCGGGTCAAGTGACCCTGCAATCCAACCCAGGTAGCTACCAGGGTTGGACCCAGGTAATGGTGCAGTGTAAACGGTGCAACCCAGGTTATCTGACCTGATTCATGCCTAAAATGAGCGGATTGGTGGTTGTCGAGCAGTCACCTCCCACTTTTTATGACCTCACAGGTTTAGCAGGGCAGACCTGAGTTCAGTGTGAACAGGGCTGACCTGGGAGTAATCCAGATCGAAGGTGCAGTGTAAATAGGTTTGACCTGGGTCTGACCAAGGTTGGAACCATGTCCAAAAACCCAGGTCGGACCTGGGTTTCTGGTGGAAAAGAGGTATAACATAAATGAAGATGTAAGGGTAGTAGGCTTTTCTGTGTGTATATACTCTTGTGCATAAGGACTGTATAAACAAGGTTTGTAAAGCAGAAAATGATATACTGGCCAACTGCACCAAAGTCTTTCATGTCCAGTCAGTCCTACACCCGATATCTCAGAAATGTATACATGGGAATATCCATCTATACACATACTAAATATCACACAGATTTTGGCGCAGTTGATCCTGCTTATCATGTATTTCTATATGTGGAACTAACATTCCTTGTTTCTATACAGAATATAGCTTGGAGTTTTCATGGTCTATATTGTGAGTGCAGAGTTTCTATGATATGTTTAAATAACGTAATTACAGCACTCTTGCACCCCCAACATAATAGTGAATTAATGTATGTGCATTTATTAGACAAATGTAATGCTGGGTACACATTAAACAATGTGTACCCAGCGCAATGTGGGTCCCGGCCTCAGCAAGCAGGGAACGACGGCGGAGACCATGCTGAATTTGGCAGTATGGTCCCCACTGACTTTATTGTCTGACGGGCGATGTCGCCGATGAGGTGCGGGAGCACGCATAGTGCACATATAGTCTAGTGTGTACCCAGCTTTAGACATCACTGGACCCAACTAAAAGGTACAAGTCACAATTTATATTTATATGACACAATTTACATCACAATGGATGTGATTTGGGCAATTTATTAACAATTATTGAGAGGTGCAGCATTAATAGAAGATAGTTGTGATTTTTCTTACACTGTGTATTCTATGTTTGCTTATTAGAGCTGCACTACCAACTACTGAGTGGGAGTTAGGACCAATCACCAGTATATTAATTATACAGTTAGTGATTGGTCCTTCCGCTCATGCCCCTCCAGTCCTCCTATGGTACATGCAGACATATTCCTCACAAGCCAGGTTCCAGCTAGGTGGAAGAGCAGGTTAGTACATTGCAGTAGGGGGTAGTGTTGCTTTATAGAACACACATTACTTAACATACCATTAATGTACATATTTTAAACAGATGAAAATAATGTATGAGTACTACATTCCACAATTTCCCATTTGCCGGACAGTCTGGAATATAACATTTCAGAAAAACAACAGTGGTATTTATATGCAGAATTAAATATACAACATAATTACACAGTATCAATGCTGGTGATTTCAGGATAAGTAAATGTGGAAGCCTTTAATTACCACTAGGTGATCCACGCTATTTTAGGGGCAGAACAAAATTAAAATAAGACTGCTGCAAAGTAGAAAATGGAAATAAAAGGGAATAGTAAACATTTGTACTTTTTTTTTTTTACAATTTTGGCAACATACAAGATTTAGGATAGGAGCGGCTTTAATTACAAAAGCATAGCAAGTGCTACAGTTTCAATCCTGTATTGTGGCACATGCTCAGCTGTACCAGATTTGCTCACAAAACTAGACCCACTATCTCAGGCCTGGCCAATCTGTGGCTCTCCAGCTGTTGTGAAAAAGTCCCATTACACCGTCCCACTGATCAGCTGGTAAAGCATGCTGAGACTTCACAATAGCTGTAGAGCCGTAGGTTGAGGAGGCCTGCACTATATGATCAATGGACAGTATGGGTCCACACAGGGCTGGCGCAACCCACTCAGCAGAGCCTGCACTGCAGTGATGCGCTCTCCCTGCAGGTGCTGTGGAGTCCTTTTGTTGCTGCTGCCGTCTGCGCCAGTCAAACTGCAGAGAATGTCAACTGTGCCTGAGTGACTCTTCATTCACACACACTCCTCCTGGCCAGGCATCCCCTCTCTGCTCCTCTCTGCTGTGCTGAGCCTTACCAGCTGTTGAATGACAGGCAGGCCCGGGACCATGTTAATCATGAGTAGCAGCTCCTTACCACCACCACCGCTCCTCCTTCCACCCCAAGCAACTGCACCTGTGACTCAGAGATGACAGCCAGGCAGCGGGCTGAGCCTGCCTGGCTGCTGAGCGGCTCCTCCATCTGCGGGCGGCACCGCCGCTCCCACGGCTGGGTCCCACCTTCCTCCATTCTAATGCTGCATGGCTACGCCTGACCTGCTTCTGAGCCTGTGCTGTCACATTGACAGGCAGACAGCAGGATGATACTGAGCTATTCACTGGCAACACTGCCATTCTTGTTCCCCTGCCGGCTCGACCCCAGAGTCTCCTCTCCTCCCCACCTGACCTGGCTGTCTGAATGAAGGCAGTCTCCCGTGCCGCCCTCTCCCTCTCTCCCCTCTGCTCCATTTCTTCCTCTTGTCCCTCTCCTCACATAACAGGTCTGGCTGGACACCATTTCATTCCCCACCTAAGAGGAGCATCAAGAAATTGAGTGGAGTGGAGAAGACAGAAGCAAACAGTTGCAGAAAAAAGGTGTTTTTTTTTTTTTTTTCAATGTTTGTAATATATCTATTTAATAAGGTAATATTTAATTAAGTAAAATTATTTATGGTTATAGAAAATGGTAGAGGGTGGGAGGTGGGGTATGTATGTGTATTAATATAATATATTTAATATTTGAAATGAAATATACAGTGTATATTTCATTAAAAAAAATATATATATTCTTTATTAGGGATGCAGCCATAATCCCGACCACGTGGATTCCGGCGGACAGAATGCAGACACCGGAATCCCAACACTTATCAGAATACTCTCATTGGCTGCTGCACCCATGGAGGGAGCCGGGCTGGAGCTCACTCATGAGCTCCGCCTTCTGGCTCTCGCAGTTGGTGATGGGAGAGCTGTCATGACGTCTTTCCCATAGTACAGAGCGGGCCGGGAGGACGGAGGAGCGGGGATTCAGGTAAGTTTTTATTTTTCATGTCTTTGTCCTATATATGTAAGGGGCACTGCATTGGGAGGGACCACTACTGGGGCTCTATTCATTATTTGGCGGTCACTGTTACGCTCTGCATTA
This sequence comes from Taudactylus pleione, assembly GCA_031769625.1. NCBI lineage: Eukaryota > Metazoa > Chordata > Amphibia > Anura > Myobatrachidae > Taudactylus > Taudactylus pleione. Next base: position 127,069 of record JAUIMM010000389.1, read on the forward strand.
TCTGGTGGTCACTGCAATGTTCCCTGTAATATCTGGTGGTCACTGCAATGTTCCCTGTAATATCTGGCGGTCACTGCAATGTTCCCTGTAATATCTGGTGGTCACTGCAATGTTCCCTACATTATCTGACGGTCACTTTATTAAAAATGCTACTTTATTTGCTGCAAAATGCTAAATGGTTTCTGCCATGTTGGTAAATAGAATAATAATGTAGCTGTCATTATGTTATATTTTGTATGTTACTGATACAAATGTTCCTAGTGTTTGTGTTGTCCCACCAGGCGCAGAGTCGGTGGAGGTTATATTCTTATAGAAGATCCAAATGGAGACTATCCCCCATTACCGATTTGTAAACTCTGTTACGGCTAATGGAAGAAGCCTCCTAAGTGAAGGGTGTAAGTGGAGGTCTGTGAGCCCCAGTAAATCTCTGTTAGACTGACCACCAAACACCCTGCTCCCACATTCTTATTACCAATGTTACCTAATTGTCCTCCTGTATTGCTGTGACGCATTTATTCTAAGTATTTTTATTTGGTAATCTAGACACAATGAGCAACAAACATGTAAATGGTAGTAAAGACTACAATATGGTAATAGAATTAGATCACATGACAAAGCACATGTCACATGATTTGCCTAAATTCTGCCCTAGGATGAAGCCCCATTGACATCTGAGCCCTCTTTGCAGCTGGGGGCCTGGTTTCATATCAGTACTACTGTGATATGTGTACAAGGGGCACTACTGTGTATTGTAAGGTGAATAAGGAACACTACTATGTGGTGTAATGTGAATTGGGTACTCTGTGCATTGTAATGTGAATAAGATTGAGCTTCTGGGCGTAATTGGGGGTCCTTATGTGTTGTCAAGCCCTTTACTTGTGAGATCACACCTTTTTGGGGCACACTGTTCCTTTATAGAATATGGGTGGGAAAGCACAAATTTATAGTTTGCAGGGTGGCACGGAACACCTTAGCAGTGGCCCTGGGACAACAACTGTAAGGAGCGGTTACTTTTAAGTAAATCTCACCCCTTCCTATTGAACCCCTGCAGTGCTTATGATGAGTCCAACTTGTCCTTAGCAGTGAAGGGGTTATACACGATGAAATAAGCCAATTAAGTGGTATATGTTAAGTATTGTAAAAATACTAGTACAGTGTATTAGAACAACATTATCTATACTGCTGTCATCATAACTCAGATTACCATGACCTTTTGAGGAACAGATCCATATCTTACCTCTTTGTCTGATATTGCCCAGTTGTTTTATAACCTTTCTGTTCCAAAATTGTAAAGTGGAATATTTTGGTGCTATACGAGTAAATGTTAATAAATAATCTATTGGCTTTATATGCGACAGTACAAACTATATAACCGCAAAACACAGGACACCTCTACATACTTTATTTAATCTTTGGCATCTACTGTTCACCAAAGTTGTGTTTTAATTAAATGAGAGATGCATAAAAAGGAACAGCTGGTGTTTAAAAAAATAAAACACCAAAAACATTGCACTTCATTTGCTTAAAAAATTCTGCTCACTGACTATACACAAAACAGGGAAACAGCCACATCTAGCTTTCTATTGCCTTTTTTAGTTTCTTTTTTGTTTTTTCTTGTGCTGCAGATTTGCCTGCCTTAAACTTAGCCTCTGCATTAGGTTTGGTTTTCTTGTTTACAGGTGCTCCTGCTGAACTCTCCTGTGCTGCACCTTCCTGCTGCCCAGACTTTCTCTTGTTTTTCTTCCTCTTTTTCTTAGTTTTGTTAGCTGGTTGCTGCCCCTCTGAATGCTCCACCTTGTCATCTGTACCACTCTGCTTGTGCTCCTCGGCAGTTCCAGCCTTCTTCCTGTTCTTACGTTTCTTGCTCTCTGGCAAAAAGCCTTTCTTTTTCTTTGACACGTTATCGATCTTGGGTGCATCATCAATTACTGCTTTTGTCTTTTCTTTTTTTGGACGTCTAGGACAAAAAAAAATAATTTAAAAATACTGTAGGTTTTTTTTTTTTTTTTTCGCGGCTGCCACCATTATTTAGCCCAACATAATGCGCTATGCAAAAGATCTATGGATAGGGTGATATCAATTAGGAAGAGAGGAGAACTCAGAAAGATCAGAGGAGAGCTGCTGTTAGGACCGGCCTATAGTTATGAAGAATTAGATCACAACCTAAGTAGATGACTATATTTGTTGACTTGCGCGATCTGGTGCTTTTTTCACACACGATGAACATACGATCTGACGTACAATCACTCGCCCCTATATGACTGGCCGTGATATGACTGATCATGTGCCTCACCAAAAACATGCGATCATAATAGATTTAAATGATGCCACTCAGACACACGATGCATCACATGCGCAAAAAACAGGATTTTGGTACTTACCGATAAATCCCTTTCTCCGATTCCACAGGGGACACTGGAGCTCAAAAACAGTGGGGTATAGACGGTGGTAGAGTAGAGCCTGGCACTTTAAATAATTAAGAAGTGTGACTGGCTCCTCCCCCTCTATGCCCCATCAGCCCCAGTTTAAGAAACTGAGCCCGAGAGGAGACGGAGGACAACAGGAAAAAGAGAAGGAGAAGACCACAGAACGGACAAAACCGGCTGAATGAGAATAGAAGAACCCACTGCAGGGAACACATGCAGTCACACAACCATATAATGAGCCAATAAAACGGCAGGAACACAGCACTGGGCGGGCGTCCAGTGTCCCCTGTGGAATCGGAGAAAGGGATTTATCGGTAAGTACCAAAATCCTGTTTTCTCCTTCATCCACTAGGGGCAACTGGAGCTCAAGACAGTGGGGACGTCCCAAAGCCAACCTCCTGGGTGGGAAGTGCTGAGAACTTGCCGTAACCCGCGGCCAACTGTAACAGGGACCGCCAAGAACCTTAGGCCCAATTGAAAGGCAAGAGCTGTATCTAGTGGACAACAAAGATTAGAATCGTCAGAACACCGTAATCACAGCTGAAAACAAACCGACCCAGACCCTTGGGAGCAGTCAGTGCCAACATGAGTCCATGGGAAAAGGGGCGGTAATCCAAGAATAAAACTCCACAAAACTGTAGTAGAGTTTAAAACAGGAAGGTGCAACAGTCGCACACTGTAGAATACCAGCACTGCTGAACATAAATTATATCGATATATGTAGAATTATACAGATAACTGATGCAGATCCCGTCCACAAACTTCTTTAACAAAGAGTATATCTGAAGGCCAGAGGCATATATCGAACTGTCGTCCAGGACCAGTCCTGAGGTCTAACTAATTAGGTGGATTTCAACCAGCGGAAGGGCTAAAACGTAGAAGTCACCAACCAGTGGAGATTCCACTGGCAAGTGGCAGGGATGGCATCGAGAAGATTGAGACAACAATTCTTTACAGAGGGTCAGACAACAGGACAACAGAGGGATAAACAGGAACAGAGGGATAAAACCGCAACTGGAACCCTTTCATGTATTCAGGCGAAGACCAGCTTCCCCTTCACCTGGAAAAAAAACAAAACAATCAACCTCCGCCAACAGCGGAAGAGAAAACCACAAATGGACGACTTCCAACGTAATGGAAGCGTGTAGACAGTAGCAGCTTCTGGCCCGTAATAGTATGAAAACAACTGGGATACCTTAGCTGCTGAAAATCATGGATGCAACAGCCACCCCGGGAAAGCGAGACACCAAATAGGGAAGCATCCTATATAGTGAAGTACCTGTCAGTGTAATAAAAGTATCAACAGATACTTAACAGAAAAAACGAAACAAGGCCTCTTGTGTATAATATTTCTGTTATAGGAACAGGACCTGTGACTGACGTACGTAATGTAAACCTGTGCACAAGCCTGAAAATACACTGCAACCCAGAAAATAGCATATCACTAATCTCTATGCTGGATGGACCCACACACCAAGAAGGCTCTAAGGTGTAGAGCCAACTAACGTGAACAGGTACCATAAAGGGGCAAATGTCTGCCAGGACAGCAGCTAGGGTGCAGAAGGGAGGATAACTGATGTGTAATGTCAGGTTGCAGTATCAGGAGCCTCTTCCGGAGGATTAGGGGGTGAGCCTGCTCACCTGTGAGTGACCAGAAGCCCTCTGGATGCTACGTAGAATGTCACTGACCTTTTCCATTTCACAACAACCCATCCGGTATAAAGAGTAACATCGGTGGTCAAAGACCCAATGCTCTATAGCTTGGACTTCAGTCTGGAGATATTGTCGTAGAAAATACTGTAGAAACTAGCAGAATTGTTAGTGGAGACATGTAGGTCATACAACAGGACTACATTCAATGACTTTATCTGAGAGTGTTCCATTAGAGATGTGTATTCATATAGAAAATGCACATATATCCCAAACAACCTGCTAGTGTAAGTATCATTACATTAACACTTATAATGGGGAAGTGCATATAGCCAAAGAGGCAGAATCACCAGATAGCGTAAGATATTAACTAAGACCCTCTGCATGTATACATAGAATTTCCATGGATCCCCACAAGTGACCCTTGACATTGAAAGTGGTCACATACCAATATAAAATACAATACTTATATTGCTGAGTAGGAACCTCTTGGTGGATATTTAGACTGCGACAAGTCAATATTATGGAGTACCTGAATATACTGTATATACACTGAGAAGATACACAAATATAGAATGTTAGTTATCCCAATTAAAGAAGGAAAGGATATACTTTTATTCATAACCCCAATTAGGGCTGTAAGCAGGTTTTCCCAAATATTATAAATTTGCATATGAAGAGTGGGATACACAGCCTTACATACAGACATATACATAGTTGCATGAGAAGTCAATCTCTGAGAAGAGTCAGCATGTCTTATAAGTACCAGGCGCAGACCAAGTGCGCCACTAGAGATACTTACTGCAGTTTTAAATAATAATAGGCCCCTTGCAGAGAGGCGCTGCAATATTGCAGAGCGCTAGATACAGCGGCTTATGTGCCAAGTATTAACGGATGGGGACAGAACTACACTATTGTCCAAGGATGCTAGGCGATAGCCCAGACCTAAGAGTCATGAACAGCCTGAGCTGGACCTAGACATGAGTGCCCCAGGAGCACCTATGTATAACTTTATATACATGTGTGGACATACAAGACCACCACATGTATGTGGTACTTGTAGTGGTGTTGGGGAATTGTGTCTGTCACAATGTAAGCTGCAGAATATAACTATTCCATAGAGCCACCTAATCTATTGTACTCTGGACATAAAACCCAGCTTACAAATTAGTTTACATGCTGCCGAAGCTTGTACACAAGATATATATATATGATCTTATGCATAGCCTACAGCTCCTGGAATACCAGGTGGCTTCCTCTCCGAGGATTAACCAGGTCTGACCCCGACATACACACATACATATGTAATGCAGAAGTGTGTAACCTAATCCACACACTAATTTGTACTATCCCTTAAAGTGAGCTATGTATACAGCTTAGTAGTAGAAAATGGCGGACTGTTACGAGTACTCTCCTTGGGAAAAAACACCCCCAGCCCCTTCAGAAAATATCAGCTTAGGGAGCTGTGCTTCAGTGAAATAAATGTGCAAGTGGGGCGCACTGCACAACACTCTGTTCTTCCGAGATAAGAAAATGGGCTTGTTCCTGGTGAGTCCGTATGCTACCTGTTTACTGACAGAGCCCTCATATTAAACTAGAAAACTGTGCTGTGGGTAATGCTGCAGCGCAAGACCCCAACCCACTCTGGTTATAGGAGAAGTCAGTTAGCACAACGCTAGAGATGTGGGTGTCCCAGCATTTAATTCTGGGCAACAGGGATGGCCAGCACATTTGGGGAGCTCTCATTGCCGAGTAGGGTAGATCCGGGAGTACCGTCACAATTATTGTATGTGCTGCCAAAGCGAGCACATAAGATATAATTACCTACACATAGATATGCGTACTCCCAATACAATTTACTCCCAAGGTAAATTGAAATTATCGGAAGTTAACTCCGTATCTGGATATTTATTTTGAGATATGGATTATTGGCACAACTGCACTAAAAACAAAACCAGTGCAGGCCAGAGCGACCAGCTCTGTATAGCAGGTCACTAATATGCTATGGAAGAGATGTAACCCTAACCCAGCTAACCTCCTTCCAACGCTGGAGGCATTAAGTTATGGAAGAGTATAAAACCCCTTCCGTTGCCGTACCTGGAAGTGACGTGAGTGAGGGCGGAAGTGGAGGTTTCTGCCCACACTTTCCAGGAAATAAAGACGGCCCCTTGCGGGCTCGCTCCGCACGCCACGCTGCAGGCACGGTGGCTCGCCACAAGATTATATTGCCCATTTCGATGGTAGGGAATGACGTTGGACACTGGCTGATGACGTCATCATACAGAAACGGAAGGGATCTCTCTCATTCCATTTAGGAAGTAGTTATCAGCTAGAGGGAAGTCAGCGAGCCCTACACTGCTCGCTGACTCCAATAGTGGGTGTGCATTATCTGTCAACCTTGCGCTAAGCTGTGTACTGTATTACTTAATGTAGGAGACAGAACACCAGACACACATAATGCTAACTTGCCCCGCCTAACGAAAGCTCAGCGCTCACAAGCAGGGCGCAACAGGTCCGCTGGGGACTAAGGAGGATCCGCTACAGCTAACATCCTTCCCGACTACACAGCTGGGAAATTACGGCTAATGTGCCTGAGCGCGCACCCGCACGCCTGCGGACTGGGCGCTATGGTGAGGAACCCCGCCGGATTCCGTGAGGGGTTATGCTGGAAAAAGCCCCCAAGCTTAGTGCAAAGACAGCAGGAGGCCACCGAGGGAAAATTGCCTGGGCCCGCCGTTGAGCTCCGCCCCCATCGCCACATTAGTGGCGGTAAACCTCTGGGGGGGGGCACACTGAAAATCACCCCCCACATGCTTACAGGGGACGGGGACTCTCCTAGCGCGATGTAGGTGCTGCCTGACATGACCCCCGACGCGCCACTGCTGTGCAGTAGGGCTGGGAGGGGAGATTGCATTTCCATCCCTCATTAATTAGGACGGGGAAACTGCCAGGGAGGACGCCTGGGTGGGGGAGTGGGATTGTAAGAGCGAACGCCGGTGCTTCCTTCATACAAGCACCGGCGCAGCAACCCACAGCCGACAGCGCTGTGAATAACAGCCGCGCTCTCATGCGGCTCTAAGCATAAGCCGGCGCTGGTGCTTCGCTCATACAAGCACCAGCGCGGCAACGAGCAGCCGCGCTGAGCGGCTTCTTGTGCCCAGCCCCGTTATGTACTTATAAAATAGCGGGGCTTATGGTAGTAGCGGGACGTGGCATTCTCCCTCCCTGCATAGAGGAGGGAGGAGCAGGCTTTCTCAGTGACAGCCACGGCAGCATCGCGCTATCACCAACGCTGCCCTCTGTATAACACACACTGTAGAGGGGCCCGCGCGGTATCCATCCCCTCATGAAATAGGAGGGGGAACAGTGGCTAGGGATAAGCCCGAGACCCGGACGCTGACTGCAGAGTGCAGCAGCCGGTCTCATCAGCAGCTCCGACACTGCCAGGTTTACTGGCAGGGGGAAGGAGGCTGTATAACAGCCGCTCTGCACGCGCTGTCCCTGAGCCCAGCGTTTTGACCCACCACTCCAGCTAGTCAGGAGTGGTGGGATATACTTACGAACTGCTGCGGCCGGGTTGCTGGGCTGGGGGGCAAATGAGGAAACCCGGACACGAACCGGTTTCAGTTGTGGCGGGTCCTCATGGAGTCCGATGACTCTGTTTAAGGTCCCCCCTCAGGGTCACCGGACACAGGCTGCAGTAGCCGTGTGGTGCCCTCCTGGCGGCTCCCACGTAGCAGGCAGACTGCCACAGTAAGCAGTCTGCCTGTCCTCACGTGTAAATATAAATTTAAAATAAACAAAATACTAAAGGGCTGGAGACAGCCCACAGTGCTACCGACTCTCTCGGGCACAATTTCTAAACTGGGGCTGATGGGGCATAGAGGGGGAGGAGCCAGTCACACTTCTTAATTATTTAAAGTGCCAGGCTCTACTCTACCACCGTCTATACCCCACTGTCTTGAGCTCCAGTGTCCCCTAGTGGATGAAGGAGAAACACAGCACGATCTGAATACGATCACGACGGATAATATGGGCTGCTTGTCTGATCATAAGATACGATAGTACAGCGGCAGGAGCACGCATAGGATCATATTCCTACTGAAATACTACACGATTTTCACACAATTCATCGTACGACGAGTCTAAAATCGTGTATTCGGCCTGAAATCGCACTAGTGTATGGCCAGCATAACAGAACTTGCACGCTCCTGTCTGAAAGCCTACACTCAACATAACCCCTCATACCAGTCTTATACAGTAGGTCTTTCCATGTATTTCACAAATAGCAATATTAACCATTTGACTGGAATGGTCACATCATTTGCGACCATGCCAGGCTGTGCGTTACCTGGCATGGTCGCAAACGATGCAGCCTGTCAGATGTACAGTGGGCGGCTGACAGAAGATAATCTTCCAGCAGCTGCTAATAGCAGCGGGACCGCCCGGCCCCTCTGCATTGCTGCACCCTCCCCCAGTGTATGCAGATCACTGCTGATATGTCAGCACGGCAGGTCCTTCCCACCCAGTGGCTGAGAGGAGCAGCCGCTTAGGAAATTTAAATTAACCACCCTTCAGCCCCCCCAGTGTGTACCTGACAGCTGCTCAGAGGAGCAGCTGCTGGGGAAATCAAAGTCACGATGTTCGCAGTGTTATTACAACTGATAATCTGATATATCGATGACCGATATAGTAAAATTTGATGTTCATGTTAAGCATTTAAAAAAAAAAATAAAAAAAAAATTATATATATATATATATATACACACATACACACACAGTACTGTGCAAAAGTTTTAGGCAGGTGTGGAAAAGATGGTGCAAAGTAAGAATGCTTTAAAAACAATAGAAGTGTTAATAGTTTATTTTTATCAGTTAACAAAATGCAAAGTGAATAAACACTTTGCCTTCTAAACAGCATCAATTCTTCTAGGTACACTTGCACACAGTTTAAGGAAATCGGCAGGGAGGTTGTTACAAACATCTTGGAGAACTAATGACAGATCTTCTGTGGATGTAGGCTTGCTCATATCCTTCTGTCTCTTCATGTAATCCCAGACAAACTCAATGATGATGAGATCAGGGCTCTGTGGCGGTCATATCACCACTTCCAGGACTCATTGTTCTTCTTTATGCTGAAGATAGTTCTTAATGACATTGTCTGTATGTTTAGGGTTGTTGTCCTGCTGCAGAATAAATTTGGTGCCAATCAGACACCTCACTGATGGATAAGTACCTGCCTGTATTTCTCAGCTTTGAGGACACCATTAATCCTGACCAAATCCCCAACTCCATTTGTTGAAATGCAGCCCAAACTTGCAAGGTACCTCCACCATGCTCACTGTTGCCTGCAGATACTCATTATTGTACCACTCTCCAGCCCTTCGGCGAACAATATGCCTTTTGTTACAGACCAATATTTAAAATTTTGACACATTAGTTCCAGAGCACCTACTGCCATTTTTCTGCACCCTAGGTTTATATGTTTTTTTGCATAGTTGAGTCGCTTGGCCTTGTTTCCACGTCAAAAGGTATGGCTTTTTGCCCGCAATCCATGAAAACCACTTCTGACAAGACTTCTCTGAACAGTAGATGGGTGTACCTGGGTCCCTCTGGTTTCTGTTAGCTCTGAGCTGATGGCATTGCTGATCATCTTCCGATTTCAAAGGTAAGCAAGATGTGTCTATCATCTGATGCACTAAGTTTCCTTGACCGACTATTACGCCTGCGGTCCTCAATGTTGCCAGTTTCTTTGTGCTTCTTCGAAATGGTCTTCCATACCTCACCTTTGTAGCATAGTTTGGCTGTTCCTCACCTAGTTTTAAGCCTCCTACACAGCGGTTTCTATTTCAGTTAATGACTGTTTCAACTTACATATGAAAGTGATGATCATTATCACCTGTTTGGTATGATTGGTTACTCATAAACCTGACTATAATCCTACAAAATCCCTGACTTTGTGCAAGTGTACCTAGAAGAATTGATATTGTTTTGGGTGGTCATGCCATATATTGATTTGATTTAGATTTGTCTTCTATTCATTCACTTTGCATTTCGTTAATTGATAAAAATAAACTATTAACACTTCTATTTTTGAAAGCATTCTTACCTTGCAGCATTTTTTCCACACCTGCCTAAAACTTTTGCACAGTACTATATATATATATATATATATATATATATATATATATATATATATATATTATTTTTTTTTTATAATAAAATCGTGCTGGATAAGTACAGTATTAACAGATGTTCTTTACCGAATTCAATTATAAAAAAAACATGACAAATTCAGAGTGGTTTTTGGGGAAAAAACTTATAGTTATTTGGTTAAAGCATGCACAAAATGTACTTACATAAATCCTAGTAACTTCATCACGTTCCAGTACATGTCTTCCAGACGCGACTTCCCAAATCCCTCTTTTTGATGCAGCGTCTGGAGAGGATGCAGCACTGTGAGGCTAATATCCAGTTTCTGCAATATAAACACAAAAAAACCTGAGCAAAACACTGAAAAACCCGGCTTATGTCTGAAAGGGTTCGACCTGGGAATTTCCCGGGTCTGAGGTGTAGTGTGAAAGGGAATCTGTGAGCAAAATCCCGGGTTGAAAATCCCTGGTCTGTGCAGCCAAATTCCTGGGTTTTATGTCTGAAAGGGGTATCAGTTTAGTAAAGACAGTACTGTAGAGTATAAAGAAAAGAATTCACTCTGCAACATAAACTGGTATACACCAAGTATAAAAAGATTGCTTTGTGGTGGTAATCAGTGGTGACTCCAGAGGTGGGGCTGCAGCGCAATCCAAAATTCAAACAGCGGAACCACACAGGCTACTCTATTTGACTTTTGCACTGCACTGCAGCCCCAGCTCTGGAGCCTTCACTGGTGTTAATTATAAACAGACACAGAGGGGAATATTCAATCAGCCGTGGGACTTTCCACAGTCTTTAGTGCCTTGGTTTAGTTCTGGGTTCTTAACCTGGGAGCTAAAATCCTGCAGCTAATTGAATATGCCCCAGAAAATATATTGTACATGTGCTATAGTCTCAAAGTGTATTTCAAATGTAAAATACATTTTAATAAGTGCCTCTTTTTATCTTTCTATTACCTATAGTTCCTTCGCTAACAGCCGTCACACTAGGGCAGAGGTTCCCAAACTCTGCCATTACTGTCCACGTTTCAAGGATATCCATGATTAAACGTAGGTGACTTAATTAGTACCTCAGTCAATTTGGTTTAACCATCTGGACTCAAGCAAGGATATCCTTAGAACCCTGCACTGTAATAGTGGAGTTTGGGAACCTCTGCACTAGGGGAAAATGGAGAAGTGGATAAGTGGTATAGTTGCGCATAGCATCCAGTCAGCTACCTATCATTTTATACAATGTATTTGATAAATGGTACATCGTAACAGATTGGTTGCTAACTTATCTACTTGTTCCCTTATTCATGGTTTACGCTGCTTGATACATCTCCCTGCAAATACTAGATCTATCCCCAGAGAACCTGTAGCTGAGAGCCAATCCATTAGTCTGTACACACCGAGAGGCAGAGGCCAACCAAGCATATTGCGACAATAGTATATTTATATGCATATTCACATACGTAATCTGAAGCTTCGTGCCAGCCACCAGAGGAGGATGGCCAGGTGTGACGCGAATCAAAGCCGTACTTGAGGTTACAAGACAGGACCCAGACACTTTTTCAAAGAATCAGCTCCTGCACTTGTTCAAAACCGCTCTACACACTCAGCTCTACTCCAGCCTCATGCTGCTATTATTACAATGGCCTTTCATGCCTAACCCAGTCAGAGTAAGATTTCCCAAAAGTGTTTCGACGCAAATAGACACAGATAGGAGGCTGAACAGGCTCCCAAAGGTTATGCTAATTATGCAGGGATAGTTTTATTCTCCTACTTCAGTAGCAAACACCTGCAGGACCGCTCATCACCTGATGCTATGGCTCCAATTTCCAGATGGCTTAAGAAAGTATTTTTTTACAAAAGCAATGCTTTCTGATAGCCAGGATGTTAGTCAACTCTGCTTAAGGCTTGGTCAGTGAATGCCATTTCTATGAAACCACTGGTTTTCCTTTCTTGTACTGGGAAATCTTTCTTGGTCCACAGTTAGTAAATGCTTTCTCTCAGCAAAGTCCTCTGAGACAAGCACAGCTAGGAGAACAGGTACAAAACCTGCTAAGTCATTCACAGTTTCCAGACTTTTGGAAGCACTACTGGGTGGACAGCTGTCTTTTGTCTGTGCCTCCCAAAAAGCATTCTGTAAAGTTTGAGGAACTTTCTACCTTTTGCTTCAATTATCAGAAGCCCAAGGACCTAAACAGCAGGCTTTAACTACAGTCTCCATTTGATTCCCAGTTAGTAGTTGAACCACTACATTAGTAGTGATTTAGGGGTATATTTACTAAAGTGAGAGTTTTAGAAGTGGAGATGTTGCCCATACTACTACTTAACATTTAACTAGCACCTTCTAGAAGAAACTAAAATCTGATTGGTTGCTATGGGCAACATCTCCACTTCTAAAACTCTCACTTTAGTAAATTTACCCCCTGGTCTCAATGTTTTTTTTAATGCCAAAAGAAAAATGGAGCTTTGCAACAGGGGGGATTTCATGGGTTCCACAGATAATCTGGAATCCTATCTGCACATCCCAATATAAGTAGAGAAACCATTCTACACTTCTTGATTGAGATAGCCACTTCTAAATTTACCTGAAAGTCTCTCTACATCTGAAATGACCAGACTAGACCAAAGTATTGGGGATTTTCCCTAGAGACTGTGCTTATGTTATTACTAGCTGGGATACCCGGCGTTGCACAAGTTGAAGAATGGTCTTTGAAGTATGTATGCAGCCTTCATTTTTTACATTGTCCTCACCTATAACCCCATTCCATTGATCCTGAAAAGGGCCCCACTGTTTGCCAACTTGGTTTTAGCCCTGAAAAGGACCCATCTATCCATTTATAGAGAGTATTTAGACACTGTTACCTTACCTCAACACTGAGGAATAAACAATGTTTGTTTTTTCCATGAGGAGCCAGAATGAAAAGGCTGTTGGAAGCTCCCACTCTTGAAAATGCCACAAACAACTGCCCATGGGAAAAGCAAATACCTGCTACCTTCAAAGATTGACCTTGAGCCTTACTGATGGTCATTGCAAAAGAGTCGGATTGAAAACTGAATTCAAATGGCATGTCTGTTGGTATGAGTGTGATGCGAGGAATGAACACATCCTCTCCTGTAGCACATCCTGTTATGATAGTGGCTTCAATGACATGGGCTTTGACAGTTTTTATGCAAAGTGTTGTACCACTGCAAAGCTTTGGAGAATCCTGGTTTCTGACCAGCATGATTGGTGCACTGACCTTCAGAAATAATTTGTGTAGAGGCATCCCCGGTGATTCCTGGCAGTTAAGATAATGTACAGACCATGGCGTATGAAAATGTGATTGGAGGAAATGTGTAACTGAGTGCAGATGCATTGTGATAGTTGATCCTCCGACTCACTGCTCTTCTGTTGGAGCTCTACCTGCTCCTCAATTTCTTCCCCAGTATTTATAGAAGCTACAGATCAGCACTGCTTTCTCTCTTTGAAAAACCATGTTCCCCTTAATACACCAAGTCCTATGCTTTACTGTGTTCATGAGATCTACCATGAGCAACTTTAGTCCCAACCATAACACAATGCAATTATTAAAATGCTCCACAAACAACTCAAACACAACTAATGTCATGACAAGGCTTTTTAATTTTTTTCTCTGCTTAATACATACCTGTTGGTTTATGATTTTAATTAAGAAGTTCAGTAGCTCAAAGCACTTTATTACTTTTTCTTGGTCAACTTTCACTTTAATATCACCCATGCTTTGCAGTGTCTGCAAATAATGTACAAATTCATTGTTAGATTGTGAAATTATTGCATCTATATAAACATAAAATATATTGTATGAAATGGTGTACAACCAATCAAGTTTAATAACCAGATTTGAATGACTTCCCAATTATACAAAATCACCTCTTAATACAGTTGTTATTTGGTTACAATTGGTGCAGTGCCAAAAATCTTATACCAGAGTTTTTATCAGTTAGAAAGAGAATTCTACCCAAAAGTGAAAAACTCAGACTGGAAAATTAAGAGTTATGGTAAGAACTTACCCTTGTTAACGCTATTTCTTCAAAGTCCATAGGGTTCACAGGGATTACCCCGTCTTATCCCGGCAAGGGTGAAATGCCGGGCGTCTAGATGTAGACGCCCGCATTTCCCCGACGCCGGGAGACCGGCATCACGAACGTAGTGATGCCGGGCGCCGCGAGCGGACAGCCGCGCGGGGGGGGGGGTTAGGTTTAGGGCTCCCGGGGGAGACTTAGGGTTAGGCACCCCCCCGGGAGGGTGAGTTAGGCTAGGGAGTGGGAGGGTTAGGCACCCCCGGGGTGGACTTAGGGTTAGGCAGCCCCCCCGGGGGACTTAGGATTAGGCAGCGGGGAAGGGGGTGGTTAGGGTTAGGCACTTGGGGGGGAAGTTAGGGTTAGGCACCCCTAAGGAGGGTTAGGTTAGTGGATACTTACCTATCCACGATCGGGATTTCCAGCACTGTCGGGCTTCCGCTGCGTCGCACTCTGCTCCTGTCGGGCTGCCGCTGACGGGAATCGAACCGCCAGCCATGCGGCCGGCGGTATATCATACCCATTCCTTACCATGGGATGTAGTTGGTTGGAGTGAGCCGTGCACCAGACATTTAAAGCTTTAGCTCTCAGGATGCATCGGCCCTCCTCCATAGATACCCTGCCTCCAGCTACAGGCAGCCAGTTTTGTAAACAAGCCCAAGGCAGGAGTAAGAGAGAGGAGAAGAAAGAACATTACTCTCAAGAAACACACTCACAAAAGATGAGGTAATCAGTGACCGAGAAAAAAATACACAATGAAGCCAGGTGCGTCAGGGTGGGCGCCCTGAGGACCCTATGAACTTCGGAGAAAGAGTTAACAAGGGTAAGTTCTTACCATAACTCTTAATTTCTTTTTTCAGGATCCATAGAGAGTCCACAGGGATTACCATGGGGACGTCCTAAAGCAGTTTCTCCTAAGTGTAGGGATGCTTCTGAGCAGAAAGGAGAATCCTGTGCCCAAAGGAAGCATCCTGAGAGGCAAAAGTGTCAAAGGCAAAAAAACCTAAGGAAAGTGTGGACAGAACCACCCACTCTTCAATCAAAATGAAAACCCTGGGATACCACTTATCGAAGGTAACCAATCCAGGTACTGAGGACAGCTCTGTTCTAGATAAGAAATGAAAAAGCAAGCACCCAGAAAACCCTAAAACCGTAAGGACATAACCTCTGGGCGAGCACCCTTAAAAATAAGAGTGCTAAGCTCTGTGACAGATGCAGGGTGAGGAAGGCTTCCTCACACCAAGCATCATCCTGACCACAGAGCTAGAGAAACTTTTGGCTCTTAAGAGGGATAACTCAAGAGCCACGCCGTCAGACAGACGAGGAAGATACAAGTGCAGACAAGGACCCTGTGCTAACAGGTCTGGCCGTAGAGGACGTGGAAAAGGAGAGTCTATGGAGAGACTCCGTAGATCGGTGAATCAGTGGCGCCTGGGCCAGGCTGGAGTTATCAGCATCACTGTGCCACCTTCCTGCTTGAATTTCTGGAGAACCCTTGGGGGGAGGGAAGTCGGAAGAAAAAGGTTTACAAGATTGAAATTCCATCACACTACCAGAGCAACCACGAAAGCTTCAGAGGGGTCTCTGGTCCTGGACCCATACTTGGGAACCTTGTGGTTGCGATGTGAGGCCATGAGGTCTAAATCTGGTAGGTCCCATTTGTCCACTAGGAGGTGAAAGACATCCGGGTGAAGAGCCGACTCCTCTGCATGTACATCCTGACTGCTTAGGAAGTCTGCTTCCCAGATGAAGACTCCGGGGATGAATACTGCAGAGATTGCCGGGAGATAACGTTCGGCCCACATTAGGATGTGTGCTACCTCCTGCATTGCTGCCAGACTTCGCGTGCCTCCCTGATGGTTGAGGTAGGCAACTGTGGTCGCATTATCAGACTGGATTATGACCGGCCTGCCCTGGAGAAGGTGTTGTGCCAAAGTGAGCGCTCTGTACACAGCTTGAAGCTCCAGGATGTTTATAGGCAGGTGACTTTCCTGAGTTGTCCATCTTCCCTGAAAGGTATGATGACCTGTCACTTCGCCCCATCCGCGAAGGCTGGCATCTGTAGTGAGAAGTTCCCAATTTGGAACCCAGAAGGGGGCGACCCACGTCCAGATGGGTTGTCTGTAGCCTCCATGAGAGAGAAAGTCAAACCTCCAAAGAGAGGAGGATCGTCTGGGACCAGATCAGATGATACTGTCCGTTCCACCGAGAGAGAATCAATTGTTGAAGGGGCCTGGAGTGAACTGTGTATATTCCACCATATCAAAAGGTGGATACCATGGACCCCAGGACCTGCATTGCTGAGTGAATGGATACTCTTCGATTGCAGAGCAATTTGCGCACACGCAATTGCAGTATCGAAATCTTATCTGCTGGCAGAATGATCCTTTGTAACCGAGAATCTAGGAGGGAGGACTTTTTCCAATTGAGCCAGCCGTGTGCCTGCAGACAGGCAATGGTCAGTTGGAGATGGTGTTGTAAAACAGCCTGTGACTGTGCCAAAATTAAGAGGTCTATGTATGGCAGGATTCTGACTACCCGATGCCTCAGGTAGGCCGTCATAACTGCCATTATCTTAATAAAGACCAGAGGGACCGTTGACAGACCAAATGGCAGTGCCTGAAACTAGTAATGTCTCCGCAGAACAGCAAACAATAGAAATCGTTGGTGGGATGGCATAATAGGCACATGCAGATATGCATCCTGAATGTCCAGGGAAACCATAAAATCCCCATTGCCAGAACAATAGCTCGTAAAGTTTCCATGCGGATAAACCTGTTGAGGGGTTTGAGATTCAGAATAGGCTGATGAGACCTATTCGGCTTCTGAATCAAAAAGTGAGTGGAATAGAAACCAGTTCCTCGAAGATCCGAAGGAACAGGTATTACCACACCTGAACTCAGCAGGGAGTGAATGGCTTCCTCGAAGGCCTGGGCCTTGATGGGGTCTGATGGAAGACCTGTACAAAAAAATTGCTGGGGAGGACGTCTCCAGAAAGAGAGCGTATCCACAAGAAACCACTTCCTTGACCCAGGCGTCTGTGGTTGTCTGATACCATGAGTCGGCGAACCGCAGAGTCTGCCTCCCACCCTGGGATCCCCCAGGAAGAGGCACGTCCCATCAGGCGGATGGTTTGTCGTCAGATGTAGGAGCTGGACGTCTGGTCGCCAAAGGATGGTTAGATCTAGACTTGTTGGTCTTTTCTAAAGCAGGCTGCCTTGCAAATTACCTTGGGGGCGAAAGGCCTGAAAAGAAGACCTATTAGGCTTAGGAGTAGCTGCTGACAGCAAAAAAGAAGATTTTGAGGCTGCCAGAGTAGCCACCATCTTTTCCAACTCTGCGCCAAACAGTACGTTGCCAGAGAAAGGCAAGGATGCAAGGGTTTTCTTAAATTCCGAGTCCACTGTCCAGAATCGTAGCCAAAGGACTCTGCGGGTGACTACAGAGGTCGCAGAAGCTTTAGAAGCAAAGAGTCCAGTATCCAACCCAGCTTCTTCCAAATAAGAGACCGCCTCCCGAATATGGGAGATGTAGGCCAGTTGCTCCCTGGTAGAATCTGATGACATGCTGTCTTCCAGTGAATTCGTCCATCCTTCAATAGCCCAGCCGGCCTAGTAATAGCGCCAGAAATGAGTAAATAGACTTAAGACAAGTCTCTAGTTTTCTATCTGTAGCATCCTTAAGGGAGGATGCGGATGGTATAGGTAACGTAGAGCTCTTAACTTAACATGCCACATGAGAATCCACCATAGGAGGGACTTCCCATTTTGTACACTCACCAAGTGGGAGAGGGTAAAAAGACAAAAGTCTTTTTGGAATCTGGAACAGTTTGTTAGGAATATTCCATCCTTCTCCCATAAGCTCAGTGAGCTGTTCTGATTGAGGGAACTCAGCCTTAACCACCATTTGTCGTTTAAACACCGGGGCTTTAGGCTTAGGAGCGGGTTCCTCATCCTCTATATTCAAGATTGATTTAACCGCCCTTACTAGAGAAGGAACATCCACTATCGAATGATGGCCCTCCCCACCCGAGGGTGACTCTGGATGAGAGCCCTGTGCATCATCTGCCTCAGATGATGTGTCAATTTGAAAGCTGGGCAGACTGAAATAATACAGGCCTATGTGCTTTGGTGGCTAATGGTCTGTCTCCCTGTAACAGATTTTGCTGAAAGGCGGCAGACGTATGCAGCATATCCTGAGCTGGGTGGGCATAAGCATCCATCCAGGATGGATGTAAGGGGGGGTGTCAACCTAGCAGGGTGTAACTGCTATGGGTACCCCACAGTGGGGAGAAGCATGGGAGCTGATAAGCGATCCACTAACTTCATCATAATGAGTGCAAAGGAGGACACCCAAGGTGGCTCCTGCAGCGGTACTAGTAAGGTAAGTTGGAGAGGAGGTACATGACAATTAGCACACCGACTATCCTGCACAATATCCTGAGAGGACAAGCCTGCTGAACAAGTTAAAGTAAATGTGAAGTACAAATGAACCCCTACATACCTGGTAGTGATGGGTTAAGAAGAGCAGCAGGGATAGATATAACCGATAGAAAGTTAAAGGCAGGATATCACCACAGCAGAGCTAGCACAAGTCACATACAATGCATATAAATACAAATATAAATATACTTGCAATGGGCACTGAATCAACTACTCAAGCAACACTAGGCTGGTAGGATTTGAGTGCTGTATAACCTGGCTCAACGGAGAGAGGACCCGATCTATTGAGACCTACAACTTCAGAAAAGCCCTGATTAAAGGCACCTGAGTGTCTCATTAGGGAGGAGGGTGTAGGAGGAGCAGCTCAGATGTGGGAAGACTCAGCTGAGAAACCACACTCTGAGCTGCGGGAGGGGCTGTCAGGGGAGAGCTTACTTCCCCACTGCTGTATTAACCCCCAGGTCTACTGGCTTAAGAAAGGCCCCAGATACCAGATTTTTACTGCCCTGGTAGTGTAGTGGGGGAGCGGACGCACCAGTCGCCCCACAACAGCGCCCTCCGGCTGGTCTCCACAGCCAGAGGTAAAGACTGCATAGCAATGGAATCGCCCTACCTGACACCCCCGTTATCCAGCTGCAGCCCAGGAAGCACTAGCCAAGCTTCGCTGGTGCCCACCGTAATCATTGGACCGCTCACCGGTGTTGCAGCACTGGCGGGGGTAGGAGGAGCAGTCATGCAGGTGTCCATTAGGACGCTCAGCGTGACTTGCTCAGAAACAAAGTCAAAACTTTACAACATAAAATAAAAGCACCAAATAAAAAGACTGGCTGCCTGTGGCTGGGGGCAGGATATATGGAGGAGGGCCGGTGCATCTTGGGAGCTAAAGCTTTAACTGTTTAGTGCACGGCTCACTCCAACCAACTACAGTCCATGGTAATCCCTGTGGACCCCTAAGGATCCTGAAGAAGAAATTACAAGTAACCCAATGACCAAAGGTTACGTGCCTGGGGTTTGACACTGCTGGAGTAAGGAGAACAATTACCGAAGCATAACATGGGACCACAGATCAGTTACCCTTTGGGGCCATGTTTCACTTTAATGATTCTGAAATTATTTTCGGTCAACAATCTTTACTCGGTCATAAAAAGGATACCATGAATATTGCCTGCTTGGGCTTAGTATGATAATGCGAAATTACATGTTATTCATGGGTACCATGTTACTGACGAGTGTAAAGTCGTGCTGTATTGGACTGTTCAACATCCTACTTGCCTAGTAGGTCACTACTTCACATGTATAATGAGCTCTAATCAAATGTAGGAAATCATTTTGCAATCCACTCATGGACCCAAGAACCAATCCCACACTGCACAGAGGGAGCCCTTCAAATTCCCTGTTAAACCAGGAGGCAGAGTGATTCTATAAAAAAAAACTAAAAGGACTTAGATTCCCCTACATAACCATCATGGGGAAGGCAGAATTGTTTTGCTGGTTTCATTTCTGCTTATTATGACTGAGCTCACTCCCTGCTCTATCTTCTCCCCATGCAGCATCCTCACTTCCCGTGAGGGGAATAACAAAGCAGATTGTCACTGGGAATATAATGCGAATTGTGTTATATGCCAGATTTGCTTCTCCTGTCTGGCTCCCATGCCTAACCTGGTCAGAAATCCCAACCATTTTATTACCATCATTTTTAAATAGAAAACTGTATTTGACTTTAATACACAAAATGAGGGGAGGAAGAGATACAAAAAGTAAAATGAAATCAAAGGGAAAAGGGGCTTAACATGATTTAAGACAATGTAGGGACAGCCAGGAGGTCTAACTAAAAATAGGAGTTATGGTATGACATACCTTTGTTAACGCCTTTTCTCCGAGGTCCATGGGGTCCACAGCCATCACATTGGGGTTTATGGATTCATCCAGGCACCAAACAGTTAAGCCAAGCTCTCAGCTCCCAGGATGCACTAGGTCCTCCCCCATATACCCCGCCCCTGGTCACAGGGCGTCAGTTTGTCACAAAGCCCACCAAGAGAAGGCAAAAAAGAGGAAAGGAAGGAAGGACATATGTTCTCTAGACATTCTCTCACAATGAGGGAAACACTTAAGAGATACAACAAAACAACCCATTAACACTAGGTGCGTTAGGGTGGGTGTCCTGTGGACCCCATGGACCTCGAAGAAAAGGAGTTAACAAAGGTATGTCATACCATAACTCCTATTTTCTTCTTCGGGGTCCATGGGGTCCACAGCCATCTCATTGGGGATATACCCAAGCAGTACCCCTAAGGGCGGGAACGCTCCTGTGTCTCGGAAGAAAGGAGGATCCTGCGCCCAAAGGAGGCATCCTGAGAGGCAAAGGTGTCAAATGCATAATATTTTATAAAGGTGTGGACAGACGACCACGTGGCTGCCTTACACAATTGTTCCGCAGACGCGCCCCAGCGGGCTGCCCATGAAGGACCCACAGACCGTGTAGAGTGTGCCCTGATCGAGTCTGGCACCCTACGACCCACCTGAGTATATGCCTGTGATATGGTCATACGAAGCCATCTTGCTAAAGTCTGCTTATTGGCTGGCCATCCCCGCTTATGGCAGCCATAAAGAACAAAAAGAGAATCAGACTTCCTCAACTTGCTGGTGCGCTCCACGTAAATACGTAAAGCATGCACAACATCCAGGGAAGCCTCACCTAAGGACAGCCCTGACACATGAAAAGCTGGGACCACAATGTCTTCGTTTATATGAAATCGTGATACCACCTTAGGGAGATATCCTGCTCGGGTCCGCAGCACCGCTCTATCCTGGTGGAAAACTAGAAAAGGAGAGCGAACTGACAAGGCTGCCAGGTCGGACACCCTACGAGCAGAAGCAATGGCCAAAAGAAAAATTGTTTTTGCTGTTAACCATTTGAGACTACCGACTCCAAAGGCTCAAAGGGGGAAGCCTGTAAAGCTTTAAGAACTAAAGACAGGTCCCATGGTGCTACCGGAGGAACAAACGGAGGCTGCACCCTCAAAACTCCCTGAAAAAAGGTTTTTACATCAGGCAACGAAGCAACCCTACCCTGGAACCAAACTCCAAGCGCAGAGCCTGCACTCTTAGGGAGGCCAGACGAAGACCCCGCTCTAACCCTGACTGGAAAAAAGAGAGTACTCGGGAAATCCTAAACACACTAGGATCATATTTTCTCACTTTACACCACTGAAAAAAAGCACGCCAAACCCTATAGTAAACCTGGGCCGAAGGCGGCTTTCGTGCCCTCATCATGGTCTTTATTACTGGCTCTGACAACCCTTTGGCTCTTAACACGGAGGCCTCAAGAGCCATGCCGCCAAAGCTAACCGAGGGAGATCCGGATACCAGCAGGGACCCTATAGCAGCAGATCTCGCCTGAGAGGAAGTGGCCAAGGTGTGTCCACTGAGAGGTTTTGTAGATCGGTAAACCAATGGCACCTGGGCCAAGCAGGGGCCATCAATATCACCATGGCATCTTCTTGTTTGAGTTTTCTAACCACCCTGGGAAGAAGAGCTAGAGGCGGAAAAAGATACGCCAGCCCGAACTTCCACCTTACTGACAACGCATCCGTGAAGTCTGCACGTGGGTCCCTGGTCCTGGACCCGTACCTGGGGACCTTGTGGTTGCGATTTGAGGCCATAAGGTCTATCTCTGGAAGACCCCATCTGTCCACCAAGACCAGGAATACCTGCGGGAGAAGAGCCCACTCCCCCGCGTCTATGTCCTGCCGACTTAGAAAGTCTGCCTCCACATATTGTACCCCTGGTACAAAAACTGCCGTTATCGCAGGAAGATGACGTTCTGCCCATACTAGGATCCTTGACACTTCTGCCATGGCTCCCCGACTTCGGGTGCCTCCCTGCCGATTTAAGTAAGCTGTGGTAACATTGTCGGACTGTACTTGCACCGGCTTGCCGTGCACAAGATCCTGGGCTTGTACCAATGCCCTGAAAACTGCCCTCAGTTCCAGTACATTTATGGATAGACAACTTTCTGCCCTTGTCCATCTTCCCTGGCAGACATGCAGGCCTAACACTGCTCCCCAACCCCGAAGACTGGCATCGGTGGAGAGGAGAGTCCAATCCGATATCCAAAACGGCCGACCCTGGTTGAGGTGGTCCATCTGTAGCCACCAGGACAGGGACAACCTGACCTCTGGGGAGAGGTAGATCTTCTGAGATTTTATCGACCGATAATCCCTGTTCCAGCGTGAGAGAACCCACCGTTGCAACGGCCGAGAGAGTGGAATTGTGCATATTGCACCATGCTGAAGGTGGATACCATTGACCACAGCACTCGCATGGCCGCATGCACTGATACTTGCCTGTTGTGTAAAAGATTGCGTATGCGCCCCTGTAGGACCGCAATCTTCTCTTCTGGTAAATACAATCTCTGCTTTACAGAGTCCAGTCGTGCTCCTAAGTGCACCAACTGTTGTGCTGGTTGAAGGAAGGATTTCTTCCAGTTCACAATCCAACCGTGCCTCTGCAAATAAGAGATTGATGCATCTCGAGATGCCTCATCAACTCCTGCGGAGACTGCCCTAGCAGAAGGAGATCGTCTAAGTAAGGCATGATTTTTGTAAAAACCCGGGGGGCTGTGGACAGGCCGAACGGTAATGCCTGAAACTGAAAATGGTCCTGCCCTACTGCAAACCGCAGAAAGCGTTGATGGGATACCACAATGGGCACATGTAAATAAGCGTCTTGAATATCGAGGGATAAGATGAAGTCCCCTGGTTCCAAGGCTAATACTACTGACTTCTGGGTCTCCATATGAAACCTGGGTACCCGTATGAATGTATTGAGGTCCCTTAAATTTAGAATTGGTCGGAAAGACCCATTTGGCTTCCGAACCAGAAACATTTTGGAATAAAACCCCTTTTGAACCTGTTCCTGTGGCACTCGGACAATCACCACTGTCTTCAACAGGGAGTGAACAGCTTGCTGTATAGCCAACGCTTTCACCGACCCCACAGGCAGGGGTACGGAAAAGACCTTTGGGGCGGACTTCTCCAAAACGTTAGGGCATAACCCTGGGAAACTATTTCCCGAACCCAGGCATCTGTTGTTGTGAGACGCCAGACATTCGAAAACCGAAGAAGTCGGCCTCCTCCCCTGGGATCCCCCAGGGGGAGGCCCGTCCCATCAAGCCACGGGGTTTATCCTGTGGCTTGGAACCCGGGCATTTGGTTTGCCAGGGCTTTTTAGGTGACGGCTTTCTACAAACGCCTGCTCTACCAAAAAGCTGCCCTCTGACCTTCCCCTGAGGCCGAAAGGTACGAAAAGAAGAAGACCTTCGTCTAGACCCTGATGCTGAGGGTAACCCTGCAGCCTTAGAGGCTGCCACCGAGGCTACAATTTTGTCCCGAGCCGAAAAGGACTCCACCTGTGAAGGGTAGAGACTCTAAAGGCCCTCTTAGACCCTGAATCAGCCTTCCAATCTCTTAACCATAATGCTCTACGAGCAACTACAGAGGCTGCTGAAGCTCTGGCGGACATTATTCCTGCATCTAGAGCTGCCTCTCCAAGGTAAGAAGAAGCCTCCTTCACTGTTCTTTGGACAACTCAGGCAAGGACTCGGCAAAAGCCTTCATCCATTCTTCTATGGCTCTAGCCACCCAGGCTGTAGCCATTGCCGGCCGGGTAGCTGCCCCATAGATTGAAAAAATCGTCTTAAGGCAACCCTCCAGCCTCTTATCAGTAGGATGTTTAAGGGAACAGGCTGAAGGTACTGGTAAAGTGGAAGACTTCATTAAATGTACCACATGCGTATCCACTAATGGTGGAACCTCCCATTTAGAACACCGCTGAGAAGAAAACGGATATAAAGCCGAAATCTTTTTAGCCACATGGAACCTCTTGTCTGGAGCCTTCCAAGCTTCGCCCAAAAGTTCCGATAAATGCTCTGACCCGGGAAACTCCGCTTTGACCACCCTCTGGTGCTTAAACACCGGAGCCTTCTTATGTATAGGCTCTGCCTCATCGATATTCAAAACCGCTTTGACTGCCCTAATTAAGAATGGGACATCAGCCACTGGGAAAAGATCCCCCTCTTCTGTGGAGAGAGATCCCTGAGAGGATACTTCATCCTCCTCAGAAGACAAATCAGAATCTGTGTCCTGACTTACCTGTATAGCCAAACGCCTTCTAGCTTTTGGCCGTACAGGTTTGGCTATCTGAGGCGGCTGCTGAAAAGTCAAAGACGACGAAGGGCCTGCTTGCCCATGCGCATACACATCCATCCAAGATGGCAACATAGGAGGCATAAATACAGCTGGCTGCAATTGCTGCTGAACTTTCATCCCTGAAGCAGCTGGAACTGCCAATCTTTCGGCCACCTGGGCCAAAGCAGCCCAAGGGGGTTCCTGACCCGATGGCGGCAAATTTGATTGCTGTGGAGACTCTCTAAAACAGCGAACACATAAGCCATTTTGCACAAAGTCCTGAGAGGACAAACCTGCCTTACAGGCTACACATGATATCAAAAGAGGGGCCTCAGCCACCTGCCTTTCAGAATCTTTTGACATATTTTAAAGTCTAAATTCTATATATATATGTGACCCCACCCCACACACCGGCTGCAGGGAAAGAAACAGTAATGAAATGTAAGCAATACATACACACAGTTTCACAGGTCACAAACAATGCATATATACTTAGCAGAGTCTATGCAATTTGTTTAGGCTCCCATGCACTATAATTAGCAAAGCCTAGTAGCATATATGGAGCTTCTGTATAAATGATCCCAAAGGAGAAGTATACAGGGAGACTGACCCAATGCTTCCTGAGCAACAGCCATAGAGAGCACTGTGTGGTGTCTGTAGCTTACTCAAATAGGAAGCTGGGTGGAGCAACCCAAAAGTGGGACCTCAGGAGGGCCGTAGTTCGGGTTGGGGGAGGGGCCGCCGGGGAAGCATACCTCCCCTATGCTGCATGGACCACCCGGCAACTGACATGGCCCCTGCCATACTTCCCCCCGGCTGCCAGACTTTACATCCCGGTGGTCCTGTGAAACCAGACCCAGGTAGACTGGCTGCCCACACAGCAGTCCCCCGGCCAGTCTCTATGCCGGAGGACGGACCGCTCGTGACCGTGGCGTCAGCGGCCGCCCACGGTCCTACTCACCTGCATCCCCGTCCCGGTCCAGAGTCTAAGCCCCTGCCGAAAGCACTAGCCGAGACTAGCGCTGCAGCGCCGGCGGGGGTAGATGAAGCAGGGACCCGTGCGTCTATTGACGCGTGGTTCCACCAGGGAACACGAGCCGCGTGCTTTAAAGTAAATAATAAAAAAAAAAACTTGGTCTTTGGGACTGCTCCAGTAGTCCCACTGTTAGTGTGGTGCCTTCTTGCACCAAACAGAACAACTGACGCCCTGTGACCAGGGGCGGGTTATATGGGGGAGGACCTAGTGCATTCTGGGAGCTGAGAGCTTGGATTAACTGTTTGGTGCCTGGATGAATCCATAAACCCCAATGTGATGGCTGTGGACCTCATGGACCCCGAAGAAGAAATAAACAATATGGGTCTTAGGCTGGGTACACACAGACGACTGGCAATCATGCCAATATCCAGGGACACCCTGGACATCACGATTGCCACTATATGCTACAGCTATTAATGAACGATAGAACTAAAACTTGTTCCGACCTTCATTAACATACATTAGGTCGCTTGAGAAATAGTCAGGTTTGAGCAGTACGTCAAACCTGATGTTGTTAGTGACCGTGTGCAACCGCATAATGAGCGTATACACTGAGCAATGTAGACGATTTGTCGTTGAAAAACAGCAAATTGGCCGGACATTGCTCCAGTGTGTACGCAGCATTACAATATATATCATAAGAACATTAAACTGGAGCCCAAGATTCGGTTAAGGCATTCAGGTAAGAAGGAGAGGAGGAGGGGGGGCAATGGGTTCAAAGTGTCGTACTGAGTGTTTCTTAAGCTGGGTACACACTTACGACGTATCTAATGATTGCATACACACTTACAAGTCGTTTGTCTGATGTGTCTGTGCTGACATAAGAACTGGACGGACATTTAAATTTGCCCAAACAGTTGAGATGTCAGAGACACCGGGATCCTTCAGCAAGTGTATGAGTGGTCGGTGGGTCACTCGTACACACGGCCAGACATGCCTGCAATATATATCGGCATCAACTGTGCTGCAGGGCAGATGCGATTTCTAATCGTTGATAAATCGTCTGTACACACCCGCCATTGCACTACAGATATATCGCCCGGACAATGGCATAAAACAGCTGGATTTCCATCAGGCAGAGAAGTAAACTTTAACCTAGTTACCATAATGCTGTTTGTAATCATCATTGTGTCCCTGAGGTTCAGCCTTCCCACCACTCTGCCAGACCTTTCCAATCTATATGTGCATCCCCCCACTACCCTTATCCAAAGTGAAGCCTTGCCCCCTGTAGCCTTTTTATTTAACAGATTGAGGATGCCACAGTAAGGAGCAGATGGGATGGATGCAGGATACTTGGCTCACAAAATTAAGACATGAATGTAAGCATAAAGACGCAAGGAAAGAAAACCCTAAGACGGTATATAAACCGAAGAAATAAGGAAAAGTTGTATGTAGATATCATTAATAAATTCATTTATTGTCAAGATAATAAATATATTCGGGGTCTAAATAGAATAGTATAAATGACAAAAGCATAGTTGTTTGCAATCACTTGAAACTTGTTTAAAGCATAAATAAAAACAGTAGCACTAAGAAAAACATCTATAACCCAATGCATAAGAACAAAGTAATTCTGCGAAATAGGTCAGTGCTCCAAGGCACAAGTCTATAAAATAATCCTCTGACTAGTTATCTACGTCCTCACAAATGTTCTGGAATTTGGTCACCCTGGGTCTCCTATCATGAGGCTCGCACTTGTCACTCCGTAGATTTTCTCTAGCTACACTTCCTGCTAGCAGCTCCCTATCCCTCTTTCCTTCCCTTACCTTAGTAACTAAGCTATATCAAAGTGCATGTTCCTAGTGAATACACCCTGCAGCAATTTTCATGTAAATCCACATTATACTGATTGTGTTGGTGAGGTGTAATTGAGAACACAAGCTAATCAGCTATAATTGCAAAATCCACTTTCCTGAAAACATGGCATGCAGTATGCTTTTACCTAACAAACTACATGCTGTTTGTAGTGTGGAGCATTTGTGAATTCAAACTAATTCACTACAAACATACATTGTGTCTCTTTGACAATTGATGCATGCAATTAATCTGTATTTTAAAGGACTAACTTCTGCAGGGATATTTATAGGCCTTAAATTAACTTAGTACATCAACCACTATTGTTTTTTACTATAATTAATTGTAAATATAAAATATCTTTACATCTACCCAATACCACATAGAAAAAATATCTGAGTACTGAGCGGACATGTGCATTTACTGTCTGCTCAATATACCTGTAATAGTTATAACTCCCAGATCTTATTATAGGATAGCGCAGATTTTCAGAAAATTTTCCTCAGGCTTTTGGAGGCTATTGAAAAACACAGTGGTACTAAGCGGACATAAGTACTAAGCGGACATAAGTACTTAACGTATTCAAATACCAATCTCTGCACAACAGTGTAAGGCAGTTAATGCTGCTAATAAATAGATTATTGGAATCCTAATATCTAAAAGAACATTTAAGAATAAGGTTGCCTGATAAACTAGACCTTGGTTAATAATATACAGGGTCAGTTACTTTATTCTCAATATCATTTTCAGATGTTGGTAACCTGTTCAGTATACTGCTAATAATATACTGTATGTAGTTACTGAATTGAGATACAATTGTGGTAACAATTAATTGATACATCCCCCTTTAATGGTGTGCCAGTGCATTCATCAATAAGAGGGAACCCTCATCCCACAATATAAGGCAATATTTACCTACAATATTATAGCATCTAAAACTGAGAACAAGACATCAGAAATTAAGATCTATTTACGTCACAACTTTGCAAATTGTATTACTTCATGTTATCTTTAATATGAATTATTGCTTTTAATATTTTACTGGTACGGTACACAATTTTAATTAATGAAATAAAGGTTATATTTTATATATCAACTTCTATAGTGCACCTAACAAAGAGACAATACTTCTCCTTTGTTTCTTTGTATAACCACATTTATTGTCTTTGGCAGCACCCCCAGCATGAACAAGACACATTATAGGTCATAAGTAATAATTTGGGGTTACATGATACCCTACTAGTGCAGTACAGTATAGTTCTCCCAATATCTCCCTTCCACCATTTAAATAATTAACCCCTCCCTCCTCCCCCCTCTTCTTCTTCCACCTTTCTTATGCATCTCCCATGTCTTTGATCAATCCCGTTATTAGCTTAGCGTTATCTACAGGTGTCTGCCTCCAAGTTCAGCTGGTTTCCCTGACAATGGGATCAGTTAAATACTTTTACTTATTCACGTTTGTTACTACTTGTTCAAAATTTTCATAAAATCTTATTGAAAAAAATTAAAATAAATCCCCCTCCAAGTGCTGTTCTTCTAGTAGAATGGTTGTGTAGAGAAAGCTCATATTACATGAATGAATAGTCAAGAGAACTGTAGTGTACTCAGAGAAGGCCTACCTTATCCCTTTTCTATGAATAACCCCGTACAGCGACTCGCAGTGTAGCTGGTGGGTGGTCCATAGAACAGGATGGCTGTGGCTTTCCAAAGGCAAAATTATCCTCCCACCCAAACAGACTCCATGAACTTTCCACTCATACAAATGTGAACGTCGAGCTGCTTTAGCAGGAGCGAGGATGTAATTGATGCAAATAAACATCAGAGAATCTGAGAATAGGTGCAGTGGTGGGGGCATTATTATTGCTCTGCATCAAACAGACTTACCTCTACAACCTGACTCATGCCTTCTGTGATCAGATCTTTCCACTCTGACGGAGAAAGGGTCTGTTTCAGATTAGGGTTCTGCAGAGCTCTCAGAAGAAGTGTACATGCTTGTGCCTGAGGTTAAAGAAAAATGAAATCATATTTTTTGCCTTAAACAAAATAGCACCTGATCACACTGAAGGATAATATATTTGCTGTGTTAATAACTTAGTACACCAATTCACGGGGACATTTTGCTAATGATGTTATCGTGCTACTATGTTCAGATTTTAGGCTTGTGTTCAAACGTGTCCCTTTTTTTTTTAAGAACGACACGCAGGTTAAAGGCTATGCTTTAAAACACTACTGATTGGTCAGCTACTGTTGACCACATTTATGCTTCAATCAAATGTTGCCATTTGTGAACAATGAGAGTTTGGTAGTAATCTGATCAAGAGTGTCTCTACAAGGAAGCCATCTACCGACAATCTTCCATGATCAGCGTACTCAAGGAAAACAACGGAATGTCTTCAGCACATATCTTTGCAGATCTGTACCTCACATCCCCTGAACTTTTATCACAATTAACAGCAAAAGCAGTTGTCTGAATATGTACTGTCCGTAGCTATGTACAAGCAGTTGGTCTAACAGGCTGTAAAGCTACAAAAAAAACCTTCCTGACAAAATTGTAAAGAATGTGCTGATGGACCTTTTCTCCAATGTAAGTCCCTTATGTTTAGCCCCTACTGAAGATGTGTTCCACATAAAGCATATTGCCCGGAGTGCTTCAATCTGACTATGAAGAGTATGGTCTGGATGCCATAATTAGATGTTATGGTTGCTGGTCAGCAGCTGGTGTTGGCTCTTTTCTTCGGAAATGATGAATGGGCAAAAATATTGTGAAGTTGTCGTTATCGGGATTTTTCCTTCAGCTGGATATGTTTATGGAAGGTGAATACGGTTTTCAAGATGACAACGCACTGTGTCATTGTACAATTATGGTATAGAAATGGTTTGGAGAATCATTATATCAAGCAAATTAAATGGCCAGGGCAATCACCATTGCTTAATCTGAATATTTGTGGCACAGAATTGTCTACGAGATTTAGAAAACCAACTGCAACCAAAAGAAAGCAGATCGTAGATCTTATAGCTTCATGACATCAGATGGTCACTACTGGTCTGCTGTCAAACTGTACACTATGACGAAACACTGAAGAGTTAATAATACACGAATAACGTTAATATGTATTATCAATTCTTGTATTACATTACAATAAATATTCTTATTAGGTTTGTACAAATATTTAATGATTTTGATATTCTATTGATACAATATATTATCTTCTGACTAGATAATTTCCCTTTTTATCCAAATTATTTACACTGTAAATAAGAAAACAATCAGAATCTTATGATGAATGATTTACAAAGATATCGTATCACATTCCTAGATTAAAAAAAACCCACAGAAGATACATTCAAACAAATACCATGCTCCCTTGTAGTGATGCAGGACTTTTTACCACAACAGTATACTGAACATTAATATAAGAGGCGCTGAAATACAATGTGAGATTAGGCAGATAGTCTGATATAGAAGACATGGTGTTGGGAACAGGGGGGAGGAATATTTAGAAGAGTCAGTCATTCATTGTGTTTCAATTTGGACAACCACCAACATTCCATAATTACTGTTGAATATTCAATTATTTTCTCAAAGAGAGGAAGAAAGGAAACAAATAATCCTTCTGCATTGTGCACAATCCAATAATAAGCCATCTCCAACACATCTGAAGTGTGTCACTAACAAATTCATCGGCACAATTGGCTGACGTTGCTGGTTTTCAGAAATCCCTAAAAATAATTTTAAGCCAAGCAGGTATGTGATAATCTTCTACAGGCTGGGTGTCTTAATAGCTAATGACCCAACCAAGATGCTCAGCACATATATACAGGCAACAGATAAAATGGCCAATTGGACCATGTAGGTGACTAAATTGGGTCCAGGTACATTTGTTTTTTTCCTCCCAGTACTATAATAATTGCCATTTACAACCCATCTTTAAACTGCAAAAAGGAGATCTTCTTATGGCCTGAGCTACTCTATTTAAAAAAATAAATAAAATAAAACTGCTGTCAGTGGCAGCAGGGAGATCAGGAGAGACAGAGGGCCTGATTCAGACCCACTCGTGAGCGCTCGCAAGCGGGTCGATGTTGGCCCAGTGCGCATGCGCACGAGGGAGCCGGCTCCGTCGTGCGCATGCGCGAGACCCAGATAGCGACGGCCAAGCCGTCGCTCCGGGTCTCGCTACAAAATTGGGACGTGCTGTCGATGGTGAGTGACAGCACGTCCCCTTTGGTGGGCGTGCCGGGGGCGTGGCTGGCAGACGGAAGCGTTCCCATGGGAGTGGGAGTGCTCTCGGCTCTGATAGAGCCGAAAGCACTCCAGGGCTTGCGGCAGACGAAACCCTACCACAAGGGTCTCGTCGCAAGCCCGATGGTCGCGATGGTCAGGAGGCCGCTCAAAAAAAAAAGAGGGACGGCCCTGATTCAGAGCGAGCGCTCTGTCAGAGCGTCCGGCTCTGAATCAGGGCCAGAGTTCATATAATGAGGAATTCCAGTGACATGCGGAAGACGGTCCCAACTTAGTGCAGATAAGTGCATATCCTAGAACAGGGATGGGGAACCTCCGGCATGGGGGCCTTATATGGCCCCCAGAATCATTTGGTCTGGCCCTTAGAGCTTTCTTCTGCTAGCCTCATCTGGCTAGCAGGGTGCCTATAATGGCACCCTGCGGACAGAATTTATGCAGAACGCTTCAGATGGTCACACCGCTGCCCTTACAGCTACCTGGAGCATCCTCAGGATGCTCCAGGCATTGCTGTAATTACTGGCGATTGTGGCCCCGTTCCCGTGTGACATCACACTGAGGGGGCGTTGTCTGCACCAGGCCCGCAAATAATGTTATATATATCAAAATGACCCTCGGCAGAAAAAAGGTTCCCCAACCCTGTCCTAGAACCTCTACAGCCATGGCCAAAAATTTTGAGAATGACACATATTGGTTTTCACAAAGTTTGCTGCTTCAGTGTTTTTACACCTTTTTGTCAGATGTAACTATGGTATACTGAAGTAAAATTACAAGCATTTTTTAAGTGCCAAATGCTTTTATTGACAATTACATTAAGTTTATGCAAAGAGCCAATATTTGCAGTATTGACCCTTCTTTTTCAAGGCCTCTGCAATTCGCCCTGGCATGCTGTCAATCAAATTCTGGGCCACATACTGACTGATGGCCGCCCATTCTTGCCTAATCAATGCATGGAGTTTGTCAGAATTTGTGGGTTTTTGTTTGGTTACCCGCCTCTTGAGGATTAACCACAAGTTCTCAATGGGATTAAGGTCTGGGGAGTTTCCTGGCCATAGACCCAAAATTTCAATGTTTAGTTCCCCAAGCTACTTAGCTATCACTTTTGCCTTATGGCAAGGTGCTCCATCATGCTGGAAAAGGCATTGTTCATCACCAAACTGTTCTTGGATGGTTGGGAGAAGTTGCTCTTGGAGAATGTTTTGGTATCATTCATGGCTGTGTGCAAAATTGTGAGTGATCCCAGTCCCTTGGCTGAGAAACAACCCCGCACATGAATGGTCTCGAAAGCTTTACTGTTACAGAAGTATGGAATAAGATAGCTACAATATGTATTTTGTAAGGGCTATTAGACTAATATGCCAAAGGGTATCTTGCATCTCTGAAAAATTGGGGCACCAAGGATAAAAAAAATGGGTCTCCTGAAGGGCCACCACCTTGAGCTGGGTACAAACTAGGCTACTGTGTACCAACTGATGGGACAACACAATGGAGTGATATATCACGCCGTCCGTACACACTGAACGATGTGGTGTACGATGACAGTCTCATTCCATGCTGCACGGCGTCCATTGCATCGCCCCATCTGCTTTGCAGCTCAGCAGATGGGACGATGCGATGAACGATCAGTGGGCACATGTAATCGGGCAGATACACTATGCTATCCGGACTATATATTGTTCTGATTCGCATCGGAACAATATATCGTGTGAGGGATTGCATAGTGTGTACCTGGCTTTTGCTCTATGGCGATGAATGGTTGTCAAAGCCAACCTGCATAACATTTGGGGAGCTGAGTCAGTGGGTATTTAGTGAGAAAACCTTAACCATAGAGTATGGAAACAAGAAGTGCAGGGAAGCAATAGATAGGGACAAAAACATGAAGCATACTAAAGCATTAACTAAGCAAAGTGGACAATGGGACCCAAAACGGGGGAAAGAAGGAGAGGGAGTGCCGAAAGGCAACAACAACAACAAAAAAAAAAGTGGGAAAACTGAAATAGCCCAAAATCTGAGGCTGTGTTTACTGTTGGGGTAGGGGAACGGCAAGGCAGACAGCTCCCCCCCACCCTTTAATAACTTTGGAACTTCCATTATTTTTCAGTTTTGTTAACCTATTTTTCACCTCTAGCAGTTTTACCTTTGTACCACTTCAGGTTATTCTCTGAATTGCTTAAATTTCAATAAAAATTAGAAAAATGTGGGTGTTCTAATACTTTTAACAGTACTGTATAGTGACCATACTCCTGAAAACACAAACCAGCATCTGCTCAACAACAGTTCTAATATTCCTAAGTGATAAAAGATGTATTCGAGGTTATCGTTGCTATAATAGACAAAATTATTTGCTGTAAAGAACAGTTATAGCTTGAATGCAGTTTACAATTTTGGAGGCACCATCGCCAAACGGCTCTACTGCTAGTTCTGTACACGAAAAAACTATTTCCTAGTCCATGGGCACCTAGTTAAAAACTTCTCTCTCATGATAGATCCATGGAATAGACTCTTAACAGTTGTAGTTAAACTTTTGTAGTAGCCAAAATGGGAAAAACATATGGCTATTGTCAAGATATTGACCTAACATACTGTATATATTTATTGGAAAACAAAAAACACAGACAGTCAATCCTAAACGCACACACAAAATGATTGACCCGTAACTTTTTTCCGCCTCACACTCGTTATTTCTACGTTAGACCATCAATTCAAATGCAAGCAACATTAATTTGCTAGATCTTTTAAAAACACAGAACATTCTGCATCAGGCACAAAATTTATGGATTATGATATTATGAAATGATGATTTAAAACCTATAAGTTTATGTAAGATAAACAAACCCCCGACACATGGAAATGTGATCACATGGGGTAAAAACGTAAAATGTTCTCAAAACCTATTTCAGAAGTGTGCTTGGGTCATTTTGGCTAATCCAGATATTAACACTGCAGACGTATAAGATTGTTAATAACAGCAGAACAGTAATGGGCTAACCAAATACAAAGAATGAACAGTTTATTAGCACATTTGTCAGACGTTAATGTAATCTGTATTGGGAGTCAATGTATAATATAGATCACTTACCACAGACTCTGATGCGATCATTGAAAGCTGCATTTGTATACGAATGTGTGTATGTGTATCGGTGTGTGTTGGAGCTGCCAGCAGAGATTGCCACGTTAGACTTTTATCCCTCCAATGGGCATCATTTTCAATTAACTACAGATTGTAGAGCAGCTGTGAAGTGCTTGGCTGGTGTGGAGCACTGCACTTTCACCAGCTTAGCGGCCGTACAATAAGCATTACTACCCAAGAGGGAAGAAGAAAATCATTACCGCAGCCCAGTTTTTGCCTAGAATGCACTAATCAGAAATAAGCTGTAACATCCAGGTGACAAATCATAGATTATTGGAAAAGAAGTCACAATAAACAGGACTTGTTTTTTTTTCACATACTGCTCTTTAGGACACCATTAGAACATTGGTAGAAATGAGTAATCTGTTTCCTGCTGTACAGACCTGCCTCACTGGTAAGATGGACTGACCGCCTGCTAATGAAGATGCAGGAAGGCAGGGGATGAAAGGGGCAAGTAAATCATAGCAAGTGATGCACATTATGAGAGCTGGATGGTTTTGATGAAGAAGTGAGGTTTGAGAGCCCTTTTGAGGTTAGTAGAGAGCTGGAGAGTGATAGGGAGAGAATTCCCGAGGTAGGGAGCAGCACAGGCAAAATCTTGGAGGCGGTGGGAAGAAGTAATCAGTTGGCAAAATAGGCGGCATTAATATTCGGTGCGAAGTGGGCGGGTAGGAGTGTGAAGGGAGATAAAGTCTAATTATTGCAAAGTATTATAAAAAATATAGTGGATTGACCAGTTTACTTTGACTTGTGTCTTTCTAGTTATCTGCCTTTTCATCACCCACTGCTTTTCTACTTAGACATCATAAGTGGTTTGAAAAAACACCTGGTTCCTGCCACAGTAGAATGCATACGTCTACAGCCCCAAATCCCCGTTCTGCCGATCCGACCCCCAGATCAGCGGTCATCGAATGATTGGCGATTTGTTGGAGGATCAGGGAATTGAGATTTTTCAACATGTTGAATATCCCAGATTCCCTGTCCCCCACGTCAGCAGAATGGTGAATTGTGGCAATTAACTTTTGGAAAGCATATAAAAAAAAAAAAAACACAGCATTTCTGTATTTAACAAATACTAAACCTCTGTTTTACATATTATTTTAATAGGACACCAAAGTGGGCTTATAGCGAGCGACAAGACATGAATATTAAACCATCTCAGCAACACAGAGAATTGTAGGCAATAATTCAAGGTGAATTTTTTTTTTTGCGCAGTTTTTTTTCTTTTACTACATCTTTCTTCTATGAGGGGCTGTTGGAGTGTATTAAGAGGACTAAAACTCATCTGCAAAAAATTATTTCAAAAAAAATTTACCACTGTATATTTGGCAAAAGCAATAATATTGTTAATAATAATTAATATCTAGTGTCACTAGAGATATACATACCTGCTGGTGCTGCCGGGCACCATCTTTAATTGATTTCATTATGATACCCAATAGAGGTTTGCATATAAACTGTAAAAAAAACAAGTAAACTATATTAATGCTCTCAACTAGTAGTACCTGCAGCAATACCACATAAATTCAACATTTAAAAGTTTAATGGGAAATTATGCCATTAAGAATGGGATGTATTGTGCAATATACTTTTAGTTGACCTGGTTTTCAGTATAAAGAGGGTTCACTACAATTCATAGCGCCATGCTTAAAATATATTAAATTACTTTAAAAAAGTAGGAAAGTCTGTGACATTTTTTTAAATTGTGTACTTGTGCTCCTAACAGTGATTGTAGAAGGAGGCACTTTTTTACTTTCTGGGATCAAAGTTGACCACAGTAATCATTTATGTTTTCAATACCAAAGGTATTTGAACTTGCTGGATATCTGTTTAAAGACAAGTGATTTTATTTTACATCATCTCTCTGATAAAACCTTTTCTCTGGGGTCAAAGACCGCAATTCTGAAAGAAAAGTGTCACCACTAGGAGGCAGAGCACTGCAAGAGAAAAAATAAATAAATCCCCTCTATTACCTAACTGCCATTCTTCAATCACAATAATGTTACATGGTCCAATGCACTTACTGGAAAGCGATTAAACAGATCTAGAAACATTGCTGCAGTGAGAGGGCTATTTCTCTTGTTCATGAACTCTCGCAATGATTCTTGATAGAGGAGGGTGACCCGCTGAAGGTCCAGGCAGCCCAGACAATTAGCCTGAAGAAGGACAAATCAAATCACAGAAATTGAAAGCAAAGTATATCATATAATAATAGGAGTGTGCTTACATCACAAGTTATGAATTCTTAAATATTTTCAATTCTTATTAACGACGACTAAAATAGAAAAATTAAATGTTTTAGCCTATATAAATGATCTGCTCCTTTAGACATTTACATGGTACCCTCACTTGAGAGGGGTGGGGGGGGGCTAGAGGCACTAAAATGCCTGATCTCATCCATCTTGGTGCCTACACAAACGGGGGGCAACATTGTTTAAATGAGGATGAGTTATTGGCTGGTAATCAGACAACAACCACCTATACTACTTAAAGCGTTAGACAACCCACAAATGGGGCATTTTAATGCCTTGTTGGGCTTCTATATTATTCCTACACAATTTATGGATTTCATTCAAACTAGGAAAAACACACATGCATCAGGACCTTTTGTAAAGGTAAATTAATGCTGAAGCAATAATCATAGGTATTTATGGGTGAGAGTTCAAAAGAAATACAAGCTCAATTAAATCGTCCTACCCCCATATCTTGTCACAAGAATAATGTCTATGTGTAAGGGGAGGTGCACCAAGGAATAGAATGAAACTTGAAGAAATTGAAAGGCCACGATATTCTCATATAGGGCACTCACAGACGGATGACAATTCCAACGTAACAATGTTACAGTACAACACACTAGGGCAGTGGTTCCCAAATTGTGCGCCGTGGCACCTTGGGGTGCCTCAGGTTGGTGGTCCAGCACCAAATCAAATTCTTTATGGTCAATGTAATGTAAATATGTGCACAAACAGAAGCACAAACCTGTCCACCACTATATAACCAAACCTAAGGATGACAGGTAAGCACAATTTACTTCACTACATTTTTTTCTGAATTTCTCAATAACAAACTTTTGGCTTAGGGGTGCCGTGAAAACAATGCTCATGCACTAAGGTGCCGTGATTCAAAAAAGTTTGGGAACCACTGCACTAGGGGGATCCCTAGAGGGTTTTACGGTAGCATTACTGTTACATTGGAATTTTTATCAGGTCGTGAGTGACATATATAGGAATACTGTGGCCTTTCAATTGCTTCACATGGAGGATGAGTAAGCATACTAATGTTATTTTCTGATCATTCAATATCTTCTGGAAAAACAATATTATATCATTTGCATACATTTCTTTAGTTCTTCGTAGTAGTGGAGTTAATTCTATTAGATCAAACACCCACAATAGTGCTTATAAAAGATTGTAGATATGGGTAACCCATCCTTCCCCATATTTTTCTTTTTTGAATAGTGCACAAAATGCCACCAGTAGTAACATGCAGGGCGTTTATCACTTACTCGGGAAGAGGTCTCCCCGCTGCCACTTTGCTTGTCCTCTGGCTGGTTAGTCACACTGCCCTTCAATACTTTGAACAAGTATAATGAAGCACTGCACATAAAACACATAATCAACAAAGATATGACACACACACAAGGAACTGCACCAAAAAGTACATCAAAGAAATGCTAAGACACATTGCACAGAGGGGAAAAAGAAAGAGGGAATTTGATACATCTATTAAATCCTTTTCTCTGAATCCTTTGGTGGACACTGGACAATGGTTATAGAGCCACAGACTTTACTTTTTTTGGTACTTTAAAATATTCTCAGTGCATGAACTACATTATGGGACATAGGGCCAAATTAAATTCAGTGCGATGTAGAATAGCCGCGGGAGGGAGCTCCTGCAGCTATTCAATACATCGTGCCGTTTGGATGGCTAAAGGATTTCTTCTCGCACCCCCCTGGGTGAGTGGAGAGTGAAGGGGAGGCCAGAATGAAGGAGGTCACAATAGTCAGAGCCAGGAGTTGATTAGTGTGTGGATTACAGGTTTAGTGGCATCAGGGGTGAGAATGGGCCGGAACTTAGAGAGGTTGCGGAGGTTGAAGTAACAAGATAGATATATATTAATGTGGGGTGAAGGACAGGGAGGGGTCAAAAAGAATACCCAGACATCAAACTTGGGGGATCGCCGGTAGATGTTATGACTGAAAGAGAGAGAGAGAGGGGTGGCCTGGTAGGAGGAAAGACGATAAGTTCAGTTTTAGACATATTTAACTGGAAAAAACGCTGAGACATTCAACGAGAGAGCCGTGAGAGAAGATGATACCCTGGCGAAGACTGAGGGGAGAGCATATTAGTGTAAAGATGGTAATGGAGACCAAAGATACTGATTAGTTTACCAAGGGAGGAGGTGTAAAGGGAAGCAGGAGGGGGCCA
This sequence comes from Taudactylus pleione, assembly GCA_031769625.1. Classification (NCBI taxonomy): domain Eukaryota; kingdom Metazoa; phylum Chordata; class Amphibia; order Anura; family Myobatrachidae; genus Taudactylus; species Taudactylus pleione. Next base: position 166,581 of record JAUIMM010000389.1, read on the forward strand.
AGAAATACATTATTCACAGACATATAGCTGGTACACACTGGCCAACAGGCACCTGATATATTGGCCAATCAATTGATGGGCCAAATAGCTGTCAGTGTGTACCCAGCTTTTGGATGCCACCTCAGAATTAGGTCCACCCCAGGACCAGACCAAGCTTGGCTGCAGAAGTGTTTCAGAAGACCTTGCACCAGAATTTGATAGGAAAACCAGACTTTGTGGCATCACTAATATAATTATCCCTGGCTGAATGCACCTTCATAAACTACGAAGCAAGGATCTGATTCCTATACTCTGCTGTCATTTGTAAAATTGGGACTTCTTATATTCCAGATACCAACATAAAAACCACACCTATTCTGAGCCCACACCAGAATGAAGCACCACCAGTCCACAGCCTGGCATTAATCCCTGTATCAGACTTGAGAAGTACGGAGTAGAAGAGACAGAATATTGTAATGAAAGACCCAGTAGTTAAAGTGTGAAAGAAAAAAATAAAGAAGCAAAGATAACAACAACCCACTTATATAATCCTGTCCTAGCTGTAGAAAAGACTTCCTTATAGCTGGGAACAGTCAGGAGAGGAAGGGAGAAGAGGGTGCTAGCAAGAGATCTATTTTGGTTGTGCCTCATTTGATACACTTAACTCAGGAAGCAGGCGCTATGCTACCGTGGGGTCTGAACCTCTTTCCCAAGGGCACAGCACGTTACAAACTACCGCCTTCAAGCGGCCAGTGCCTTAAGTGGGGCAGCTATTGCCGAGGCCACACCCACTTGATAACAAACAGGCCCAAGACCTCTGCACTCCGTGTGGAATCGGTATGATTTACTGCTGGACCATGCCCGGCAGTTGGAATCCCGACAGAGGAAATCCCGTTCGTCAAAGGTAAGTATATACTAACCTATTTCTACCCCCTAATCCTAACCCTCCCTTAGGGGTGCCTAACTCTAACCTTCCCCCCCAGTGCCTAACCTTAATCCCCCCTTCCCCGCCGCCTAAACCTAAGTCCCCCGGTGGGGGTGCCTAACGATAACCCCCCCTTTCCCTAGCCTAAACCTAACCTCCCGGGGGGGTGCCTAACCCTAAGTCCCCCCCGGGAACCCTAAACCAAATCCCCCACCCCACCCCGCGGCTATCCGCACTCGGGATAACGGGCGTCGGGCTCCCGGCATATGTCTAATGACAGGCGTCGGCATAACAACGCCTGTCTTTAGACCCTTGCCGGTATTTGACAGTCGGGAAGCCGGCTGTCGGGATTAGGTCCGCCGACTTCCCGACTGCATACCCTCCGTACAGGCCCCAGGGTTGGGCCGCAGCTGGTAATACCACAAGGCCCACCAGAAACATGAGGAAGGTGTTCAATACCACCTCAGGCAGGCAGTCCTAAACGAGGTTCTATACCTCATGGTCCAGTGTTCCCCAAGTGGATAATAAGAGAAATATATATTTTTTTTCTTTAAAAGTCAATCACAAGGACAAGTTTCATATCAAACACCAGCAAGATTATATCCATAATGCATTCTGTTGTGGAGAGACCAATCGCTGCTATATCTGTATTCACTCCAGAGCAATGTTCAAACAGAATGCATCAGTTATTTAGCTGGGTAAAACAGACTTCTGTGGCCTGGTAGACGGCCTTTTATACAACAACAGTGTTTTAATTTGAACAGCAACCAGCTTAAGTTGCATCTAGAGAGGTTTCCAAAATAATCTATATAATACTATACTAAAAGGCCAATGTATGGCAAGCAATTAACAAATGCCCAACTGAAGTGACACCAAAACTAGTTATATTACACATTGCCATATGGTGGGCAGCTTACGGCATGGTAACTACATTTGGTATTATACTGCTAATATAAATTAATGTATCAACAGATCTCTCTATCTTACCTGAAGCAATACAGAGCCACAGAGGAGTCGCTTTGTTTGGCAGCTCTCTTCACCAGCCGCTCCATCATATCATGTAGATCATCCTTTAGCTCAGACACATCTTTACAGTACCGTTTGCATTTGCACAAATCATTCCTGAATTAATGGAGAGAACAAGTAAAATGCACAGTCTGCCAGAGTAGTTCGTAAAACATGGTCAGTGTCATGTGAATAGATGTAACTATCAGAAAGAGAGAAATGGACTATAATAACAAAAAAGTGCACAAGTCCAATTCACAGCTTAATAGAAACATATTATACACATATACTCTGTTGTTCCACAGCAAAGGCAGAGTCCCGCGTTTGTGAGGGGGAAGATCCAACAAGAGAGGACGGGGCCATGAACCCCAGCATCTGCCCTGCCCCTTTTATGTATTACTTAAGTACATTGGTGCGGTTTCCTTGCTGGAGATCTTTCCCTAGAGACCGGACTCCAGGGCGGGGGACACTAGGAGAGGGAGGACCCTGGCACATGCCCCCTGGGCCCCCTGCTTATTCCTGCTATGTGGCGCATAAAGCAGGACCTGGAGAAATGGAGGTGGTTAGTTGCTCCTTTCAGGGCTGGCGCCTGGAGGCAACTGCCTTCCATTGTATCCTGTATTTCAGCCCCTGCTGCAGAGCATCCTCAGACATATAGACCCCAAAATCATCTACTTCTTCTGAATAAAGGTATATATGATACATGTATATTGTGCAAAGACATAAGTTCTATATACACACACACAAATATATACATCCATGCTTTTATACATTTATCACAAACACTAAATGGAACCTGCGGGTATAATTCCATTGCTACAGGTATAGAGCCACACATTAGGAATGGCACCTACAAAGCCAGCCCACTGCCAATGTAAGTTTGCGCAGTAATGGTATGTGGAAAGACATTGTATTATAAGCATGGAATTTCATGAATACAGAAAGAAAACCCATTATCCCATTTTTTTTTTTTTAAATATATACTTTATCAGCACTGGTATAGTCAGATTTTGTGATAATGGACATAAGGATTTACAATAAGTGATCAACACTTCAAATGAATGGGGTAACAGAAATGATTTAATAAACTAAGCAGTAAACACAACTTGTGGTGAGGGATGCAAACCAGTAGTGGCAGGTATAAAAGACAGAGGACGGGAAATGGCACCTCAGATGGTCTGGAAATATAGATGCTTCACCCATAAAGAATTATATCTTCATGTAGAAAGTTCAACATTTTCTAATAAGCCATAGAACACTGCATTAATGACAGCATACCATTGCACAAGCTAGCATAACCTTTCTTCTGTTTCATAGCCGGCTGGTTACCATGTTGTTACAAAGTGAATTACCTTCATGTGTAGTTTTCCATTATTTTATGCTAATTACACAATTTGTGAATGCACTCTGGCGACACACAAGGATTACTTCTAATCTATATATTATGCTAAGAATCCAAAGCACCAGTCACTCCAGTGATTAAAAACACATTGAAAACAGATTTCAAAAGTGAAAAAAAAAAAAAAAAAAGAGCTCTGAAATCAGCAATATTAAATATATATTTATTTATTAACAAATTCCTAAAATTGCATAAAAAATGTATAATTATTACAATTAACATATACCAGTTGCCGGCCAGCAATATTGTAATCCAATAGTTAATCATAAGTTTCCATCAAATTGTATATACCACACACATTGATTTAATATAAAAACTCTAGAAGAATCAACGTAATAAAAATAACTTATAGACCTAAAAATAATTTATACTTAAGGGGCCTATCCATTAGCAGATAAATGTGAAAGATGAACGATTCATCGTTCATTCTGAATGATTTATCGTTCAGTCGTTCAATTTATCTGCTAATGGATAGGCTCTGAACGATAAAAATGCGCACTCCCGCGGACGACAAATTTGGTCTTTTGTCTCTCCAACATGTTGGTCAATTATCGTTCATCGCTGACAGATATTAGAAATATCTGTCGCGGTAAACGACGCACGATTTTTTAATGTAAATGAACAGAAACATAAAAAAAAAATCCACTCAAAGAATGATGTCATCCAATATCGTTCGTCTATTGCAAATATCTGTCATGTACATGACAGATATCTGTCACAGCAGCCCCAGGAATTTCGACATTTTGCCTTTTTCTGAATCCCGTTTTTTGGAGGGAAAAATCCAAACTCGGCGTGCAAATTCGAACCTATCCGAGCCTGCACATCCCTACTTTAAAGCTGTCACACAGGTGAAGCAGCTGAACAAATTCACACAGAGAACAAGTGTGCTGACAGAAAGCTCTATATCAGATTAAACAGCAGGAGCTAAATACTCTGTATCAATTTGTTTCAGAGTAAAAAGAAATATCAATTGCTACTAAAGTATCTTTATAACTGAAGATGAAGTGGATACTGTTTGCATACTTGTTATATGTATCATTATGGCTAATCCTGAATAGGCATCAATTTCTCTGTGAAATAAGTGGCATTTATCTATAAAAGCAATTGTCTGATTAAGCATAAATTATTTTTAGATCTATAAGGTGTTTTTATTACGTTGATTCTTCTAGAGCTTTTATATTAAATCAATGTGTGTGGTATATACAATTTGATGGAGACTTATGAATAACTATTGGATTACAATATTGCTGGCCGGGAACTGGTATATGTTAATGATAATAATTATATATTTTTTATGCAATTTTAGGAATTTGCTAATAAATATATATTTAATATTGCTGATTTCAGCACTCTTTTTTCACTTATGTAAGGTTAGGAGGTTATGAGTAGATATCCCATCTAGGAGGGCTGCAGATTCAGCAATTATTAATTGATTGTTTTCTTAATTTAAGTTTTTAATAAGATCGGTGCCAGGTTTATTCTGTTTTCTTGTGTTATCTCACTTAGATTTCAAAAGTTCTCCATGTTACAGTATAAAAAAAGAAAAGCGAAAATAGGTGTCTGACTAATGCCTTCACACAGAATGTTTCTTCATTTTTGCTGCAAAATCATGGACACACTTCTGTATTCAGCCTGTGATAAAAAGGATTTAATGGTTAAAAAAACTTCCCCATTCCTCCTTCAGCAATAAGGGGGAACCGATGGTGGGATGTCCCAAAACCAAGAATGAACTGCCTCCTGGAGTACTTTCCCATAAAAAACCCCTCTTCATAACCAACAAATGTTTATTTTGTGAAATTTAAAAAAAATAATAATCTTGGGTGGGTACACAGGGTACGGATGTGTACCAACCGATGCGTCCGACGATCTGAGGGTTGATATATATCAGGCTGTCCCTACACACGGGACAATCAGGTGCCCAACCGCCCGATATGCCAACCCATATCGCTGCATGGAATCGTCAGTCGATTCGCCTTCTGAACATGCAGGAAGATCAGGCGATATCGTACATATACACAAGGAATGATATTGACGATTTATTGTTCCAATCTGTCGAATCGATGGCAATATCATTCCGTTTGGGCCTTTACAGTTGAGAAGGGCAAATGCAACTAATTAAAGGGTTCTAAAGGAGAGCTTTGCAGAACCCATTCTCAGGTACCACATGACCATGGTTAGAAACCTAGACTTTGGAGTCATTTTAATTGTTAGATCAAGCTACAAACAGTCCGAATTGGGGAAATTGAATTATGGTCTCCCTGTATTTCTGGGGAATAAGAGAGCTTAACAAAATCCAAGATGGCTCAGCAAGCCATGAGAAGAGCGCAGACAGCTACTGCATCCATCAGCAGATGGAAAGCACTTGGACCTTTTAGATTCAGAGAAAGGTTGTAGTAGAAATAGTAGGTGAGAACAGTACACAAATTAACAGTAGCCAAAAACGGAGAGTGTGTCCCCGCACAGGCTTAAAAGAGAAGATAAATGTAGCCAAATACTTGAAATTGTATGGCAATGGATCATAAATCTTAAATTACAATGAGAAGATTCACTGAGTAAATGCCATCAAAAAATAAAGTTGGCGGTGCTCCCCTAGAGTTAGAATATTATAGAATAAGGGAAAAGAGAAGAAAACTCTTTGTTGGGGGCACAAACTTATTATAATAAACAATGTTTTGAAATTATATTATCTTAAACATACAAACGTTGAAGACATAACACCATATATAGACAAACAAATCACAAAATATACATAAAAAGTCGTCACACTAGATAAAGGACGGTTGATAGGTTAATCCCAACGTATTCTGGTCAAATATGGCCATCGAAAAAAATTCAATCTAATCCAGAATATGTCCTCTAATTGTGATTCACCGTACTCCAATGTCAAGGCGAAAAATAATAGAACGTATAAAATGAAGTATTGGATGGGAAAATAAACAGACTAATCCCTACAGGTGATATAAGAGTTGACAGAAGAAAGAAGTATGGTTTAAAAGAACTGCACAGATTGAGGAGTGAGATACTACTGTTAATTCATCTGCCAAGGCATCGAATGATATCAATGTGTGTTAACCTCCTCAGTGGCAATTATAACAGTCAGAATTTAAGATGAGTAGTAGTCATAATGAAAAGAGAGAATAAAAAATAGCATGCATCTGCTTTCAAATCTCATTGCTTCAAAAGGTATCGTGCAGAGGAGATTATGATGAGAGTACATATATGTGACAATAATTGATACACTTTGGTAAGTGCTTCTGCTGTCGTTCACACTGTGCCCGGCTCCTGCGGGCCAGTACCAATGAGAGTGCGAAAAAAAGATAGTAGGGTTCACCTAAAGTCTGTTATAATCCACACATGTATCTAATATAGGGGTACATAATCATACATAAACCTAAAATACTTCAAAGAATTGTTTGTCAGTTTAAACATGCCAGGTATCCGTATAAATGGACTCAAGATATATACTGGTGTATTCATAAATTACACACAGTCCCCATTGTATCTTCTAAGCAACAGGAATATTCTGACTCAGGTAATGTCTAAACATCTAATATGTTCAGAATTAGATCGATTGAATAGTTCAGTAATTTCACAATAGCACATTGTATTAGATCAGTGACCTAAATTGCTACAAAGTACCATATATCATGATGTTTAGAATTGTCAGTTGATATGGTCACAATTAAACCTGATAATATACAGCTGCAGTTTGTGATAGAAAATCTCACACATTCGTTCATAGATAGATAATTGTATAAATATCTCAGTCACAAATCCTGCATAATATCTCATAAGTAATTGCCACAGGTTATAAACAGGTATCATATGTCAGTCCCAATCTCAGTTGTCAATGGGTATAACATCAATCGATGGTAGTGGCATCGTCATAAATCCTGCACAATGTCTCATCAGTGATTGCCATAGGTTATACACAGGTGTCACTTATCAGTACCATTCACAGTTGTCAGTAAATACGGTATCAATCAGTGGTAGAGGCACCGAGATGTAATGTTGTAACAAAGATCCTACATAATATCTCATCAGTAATTGCCACAGGTTATAAACAGGTATCATATGTCAGTGGCATTCACAATTGCCAGTGAGTACAATATTAATCGATGGCAATGGCACAGTCATAAATCCTGCGTAATATCTCGTCAGTGATTGCCACAGGTTAAACACAGGTATCACTTGTAAGTACCATTCACAGTTATCAGTAAATACAGTATCAATTAGTGGTAGTAGTACAGAGATGAAATGCTGTAACAATGCTTCTTATGTGATCATAGCATGGTCAGGTTGTCAGGAACATAATCAGGAATTGACCTGAGATAACCCCGTATGTTGGGGTCATTAAGCAGGTCTGTATATCACACAGTGTTTCTATTCCTTAAACACAGCCTTATACAAATGACAATATTGTAAGTCAAAACTTTAATCTATTTAAGTGTTGACTGAAACTAATGCTTAAGTCTGTGATGATGGAAAAAAAATATATAGATCCTATACAATGACTAAGTAGATAAATGTTAGAGTGATTCCAAGTGTCTGTGTCATAAGAAGCACCCAGAAAAGAGATCAGTAATGTGTAAAGTCACATAGTAGTCTTACTGTGAGATAAGCTGGATCCTGTGTGGCATGGGTAAGTATTCCCCGACATTCAGCGGCGGTCATGTATCACAAGGTACATATTGTTTGTTACCTGGTGTAGCTGGGGTAGAGAGATTATGAGTCACCTGTACCGTGATCAAGCCAGCAAAGGTGAAACAATATAGTCAGACAGACAGAGGTAGCACCTTCATTCCCGCTGTGCGCACAGTGGGTGCTGTTACATGCCAGGTGACTCATAATCTCTCACTTGGATTCACTCTAACATTTATCTACTTAGTCATTGTTCTATTTTGGTCTCATGCGACCACATGACATTCTCCCAATCCTCCTCTGGATCATCCAGATGGTCACTGGCAAACTTTAGACGGGCCTGGGCATGTGCTGCCTTAAGCGGGGGGACCTTTCGGGCGCTGCAGGATTTGAATCCATGACGACGTAGTGTGTTACTTAATGGTAACCTTTGTGACTGTGGCCCTAGCTCTCTTGAGGTCATTGACCAGGTCCTCCCGTGTAGTTCTGGGCTGATCCCTCACCGATCTCAAGATCATTGATACCCCACGAGGTGAGCTCTTGCATGGAGCCCCTGGTCGAGGGAGATTGTCAGTGATCTTGTATTTCTTCCACTTTTTAATAATTGCGCCAACGGTTGATCTCTTCGCACCAAGCCGCTTGCCTATTGTCGGGTAGCTTATCCCAGCCTTGTGCAGGTCTACAATTTTGTCCCTGGTGTCCTTAGACAGCTTTCTGGTCTTGGCCATGGTGGAGAGGTTGCGGTCTGACTGTTTGAGGGTGTGGACAGGTGTCTTTTATACAGTTAACCAGTTCAAGCAGGTGCCATTAATACAGGTAACGAGTGGAAGATAGATGAGCTTCCTAAAGAAGAAGTAACAGGTCTGTGAAAGCCAGAATTCTTGCTGGTTGGTAGGTGTCCAAATATTTATTTTCCGCAAAAATATACAAATAAATTGTTTAAAAATCATACAATGTGATTTCCGGATTTTTTTTGTTCAGATTCTGTCTCTCACAGTTAAAGTGTACCTATGATAGAAATTACAGACCTCTCTCATCTTTTAAAGTGCAACAACTTGCACAATCGGTGGCTGTCCAAATACTTTTTTGCCCCACTGTATATGTACTCTCATCATAATCTCCTCTGCACAATACCTTTGAAGCAATGAGATTTGAAAGCAGATGCATGACATTTTTCATTCTCTCTTTTCATTATGACTACCACTCATCATGGCCATATTTGACCAGAATACGTTAGGATTTACCCATCAACCATCCTTTATCTAGTGTGACGACTTTTTATGTAGATTTTGTGATTTGTTTGTCTATATATGGTGTTATGTCTTCAATGTTTGTATGTTTAAGATATTATAATAAACAATGTTTTAAAAGATTATATTAAGTTTGTGCACCCAACAAAAAGTTTTCTTCTCTTTTCCCTTTTTCAACAGTACAGAAATGTCAGAGCGTCTTTTCCACATCTATAACCAGAGGACAAGTCTTCGTGTTCTTTTGTGCCCTTGAATCTAAAAGTGCATCCTTTCTGCCTATGCTTCCTAGGAAGGCAACTAAGGGACTTCAGAGATTCATCCCATGAATGTTTAATATCGCAAGAGGAAAGGAGTAACCAATTTGGGTTTATTATAAGGAGTAACGTCTTCAGCAGTAGAGTCTTGTCTAATTGTGACCCAACAGTGCCTTGGGACATACCAGAAATGATAAATGACCTGTAAACAAGCTAGAAAGCTCCCCCAGTTACAGAAAGCGGAAACATTACTCATGCAATCGGGGGCTATAAATCTTTGAAAAGATAACTTTGCGAACGAAGCGCATTCGCTAAGTAATTTTGCTCTAGAGCCTAGCTCACTATTCCCATATGCTGAGCTACTAATCAGCTGTCAGAACAGATTTGGGGGTCTATTCATGTAGCAGTGAAAATCCCTTTATCAGTGATAACAGGACTCTTCAATGTTTCGTCCTATTCACAGAAGGGGTTACCGTCGAGAAATCTCAGATTTCTCCAGCGGGAATGGGTATGAAATACCGCCGGCCGCATACCCGTCAGCGGCAGCCCGACAGGAGCAGAGTGCGACGCAGCGGAAGCCCGACAGCGCTGGAAATCCCGATCGTGGATAGGTAAGTATCCACTAACCTAACCCCCCTAACCCTCCTTAGGGGTGCCTAACCCTAACTTCCCCCCTAAGTGCCTAACCCTAACCACCCCCTTCCCCGCTACCTAAACCTAAGTCCCCCAGGGGGGGTGCCTAACCCTAAGTCCCCCCCCGGGGGTGCCTAACCCTAACCCTCCCTCCCCCTAGCCTAACCCTAACCCTCCCGGGGGGGTGCCTAACCCTAAGTCCCCCCCGGGAGCCCTAAACCTAACCCTCCCCCCCCCCCCCCGCGGCTGTCTGTTCGCGGAGCCCGGCATCACTACGATCGTGATGCCGGGCGCCGGTCTCCCAGCGTCGGGGAGATGCGGGCCGGTATATAGGCAGTCGGCTTCCCGATTGCTTCCCCTCCAGCGGTGCCCCAGCTCTGAGTCAGGATCGCTTCCCCATACACTAGTTTAGGGAGAGCGATTCCTAAAAGCAAGGAAAGCTCAGCTTTCCGTTTTGCTTCTACATATTTTTTCTCCATCTCAGGATGGCAAAGACAACCTCCTGTGAGGAGAAGAGCAGGGAAGACAGCAGTCTCCCTGTTCTCCCCGCCCCCTTCCCTGACACCGGCCAATCAGCGGTGCTCAGGGAGAAAATGGGAGGGAGATATACTCACCTACTCCCTGTGTGTTATCAGCCGGGAGCCTGGGACACATCAGATGTTCCCTTCCCATAGAGTTTATAATAGTGGCTGGGTCACCTCAGTCTGCCCTCTATATACTGCCGGATCACCTGTCTCTGCTTACAGCTCTGTCCCCACCCCCGCTATATAGTGCAGTGACCAGACATATGCCGGGGCACCAATGAATGCCCGCTCCTCCCACGGCAGACTTATTCTACTCCCCCCTCCCCAAGACCCCCCGCCGCCACCATAACATGTAAGGCAAACTGGCGTGTGCTCAGAAAGGACCTGCTTTCCACTCACCGGTTACACAGAGAGGACCGCAGTAGAAGACAGGATCGCCGGAGCCCTTGTCTTCGGATTGTTTCGCCGGAAAGGCAAGTATACATGAATACTTAAAGCTATATATTGCATCGAACAGATGCGATATAGAGTGAAAAGTAACAATTCTCTTTTCACATTCTTTATGAATACACCACTTGGGGAGATTATTCCATGAAGAGGAAGTGAACATTGAAGATTTTAACAGCGCTCACTTGCCGAGACACTTGTCCCTCACCATTAATTCCATCATCACTCTTATTTCAAATTGATGATTTGTACATCCAAGGCACATTTGCTGTGGGATATAAGTGTTTGTGAGCATACAGATGTGTCCTCACTCATCATTGCTGCAATCGTGCCAAACAGCCCCCCTCGGTGCGCTTGGCCATTTGCTAATCTGTTAATGCTGGGCGTCTTTTTTTGCAGAAAACGCACCTTAGTCGCAATGTGATGTGACTAGGGCGCACCAGGAGACTGCGCAGATAAATTTGATATGTGACAGTTACATATCTGTATGCTACTGGGTCTCTGAATCTGTATATGAAGTGCTATAATGCAGCGGCCACGGCTTTTTCTTACATGCATTGTTCCATTGCGTGTCACAAACAATATTTAAGTGTCACATATTGAATTAGCAAAGTCTCCTTGTGCGTCCTAGTCACATCGCGTTGCGACTAAAACATTCTCAGCAAAGAAAGCAAATAAGACGCCTGACGCTAGAAGAGTTGCACGGGCCCTGGTGGCTCACCTGCACCAGGCATCTCGGGCTGCATTGCGTATTGAGGCTAGATGTGTGAGGACACATCTGTACTTATTGTTATGCCTCTATACTAAATGACTATCCACTTATTTTGATACATGTGGAAAATTTAAACTGCTGTTTTTTTTTTGTTTTTTTTTCATTGAATGAAAGGAACAATCTCTGGGTTCTGCCATCCTGCAGCTTATTTGTGTCTTATGACTGCTGATGCAGCAATGTTTATAAAGAATGTCCATGTTCTGCAATGTTCTGTATTGTATGTCCCTTTCTTTCCTATGTTATCTGTTCATACTATTTGTGTTCTTGTACTTTGTAAGGCGCTACAGACCCCTTTTGGCGCCACATAAAGGATAATAATAATTAGGTATTATAGATACAAGATCGTCAGAGCAACATATGTGACTCCAAATTCAAATCTGGTACTTGTGGCCCCTGATTTAATATACCATACTAAGCCGATTCTATATACCATATGATTTTTTTATTGATGTTAAAATAAACTAAATAAAATCCATTCCGTCATCTACTATTTACTCCGCCCGATTGCATATAATTAACTTTACCACGTTTTTTTTCTTAATTGCTTTTTCTAAAGGAATTGCAAATTTTCCCCTTGAATAGCGCTTCGTAACGGAAACTTGATATAAATCAAATTATTGATTTGATATTGACACTTTATTTTTGCCAGTACGTTAAGTTGACTAAACCGTTCCAACTTACCAGCAACTCATGGTTCTTATGTGTTATAATATAGGACACTTTCTAATATACATTTTATGGTTTAATAGCCATCTTTTAATCTGCAGCGACAATAAGTATTCTATTATTTGCATTCTAAGAAGGGCTTGGGTCTCTGATTTCTAGATAGTTTTTAAAAATTCAGAGTTGCGCAAGTGCAGGAGTGAAATCAAGACTCTCGATCAGGCCACGTGGAGAGATCGCACTCACTGAAGGAGGCCAAAATAAAAAATTGCTTAAACATGTGAAATACATACACGATACTGTTTCAAGGACAAAAGAGGGATTTTTCTACGATAATCCCCGTTTTCCCCCCCTATATCCTATTATGTCAGACGAAAAAAATAAGATATTTAGGGAGAAAAAACACATAGGATCTGTGATAAGCTCACAGACCTGTGTGTTCTCGCCATTGCGGAGGTAAAATAACGGCACTTTCTGGGGATAATTTTTCAGAACACATCAGGGCCAGAAAAAAAAAAGCCCCGATAAGTGCCGGCGTCGGGCTGACTTCGGGTCTAATTGGATAGCCCAGGGGGATCCATTAGCGCCCGAACAATGTTCTGGGCTAATTGGATAACGACGTTAGTGGTAATCTTGCAATATAATGAATCTATTACTGAGACAGAGCTCCGCAGCCACTTCTCTGCAAAAAACAGAGGTGTGGCAGCTAATTTGATTGGACGCCAGGCTGTCTGCTCTGTTCATTCCCGTCCCAATGTCCCCCACCCCAGTATCAGGTGCAGAAGAAATACACCACCAGGTTGGCGGCCCTGTCTGGGGCTCCCACCAGTGGGCCAATATGAGGGTAAGGGCCTCCTGCGGCCCTCGGGGTTCAGGTTGTGCATGGCTGCTGTAAACACACTGCCTGTTCTTGATAACTTAACTCATGGTTGCCTCTGCTTTGTGAATTTAATTTCTCTACTGGGTATCTGAAATCTGGGCATACTCACATGAAAATGTCTGCTGTTTTGCGAAGGAAGTCTTGCTCCTGTTGGCTGGACTCCGCATTCATACTCTGTTCTATTACAGAAATCAAGGGCTCTATGACGCTGAACACCAGCGGACTGTCAGACTGCTTCTTTACAAACACATCAACCAAGTCCAGGACCTGTACAAAATTAAGAACTAAAATTGAGAAATCAAGTGCCTGGGAATAACATTGGAGCATGTGTCAATTTAAAATAATGATTGCTGCTTCGCCATCAAGAGAAACCAAATCTTACCATAAAGTCAATGTTCAGTCAACATATTTGAGAACTCAGACATCAAATACCCCTGACAGCAGATAAAATGACCATGATCTTTAGAACCAGAAAGCATCATCATGTAAAAGCAAACATATTGAGCATCTATTTGGTTATCGCTAGTAAACAGCTTAATTATCTATTATAGCATATATTCTAGCCAACGATAAATGAAGGCAATGGTATTATGTATAAGGAACAGATCATCAACACACTGGACAAAACAGTTTAATGTCAAAGGCTGGAGCGCTACTGCCACCTACAGGACAAGGGAGAAACTGCAGTTGATAGTATGCAGAGTTTACATCATATTATCAAGTATATGTTATATATAGGCAGGTACAGAGACTTGTAATTCATATAAGAGACCAGAGGGCTACGAGGTGACTGGTCCAAAGATTTCGCATTATCTGCACTAAGATTCTTTTTGCAAACCTAACAGCACTAATTATGTGTTTTATATAAATGTCCTACGGTATGTAACACTATGCATATTTTATAGACAAAGTATTACTTAAAAATAAACAATGGTGAAAAAAAAGTGCATATGCCTAGCAAGCTTCTCTACAGAAGAACAGTAGATATCTAGTATTGACTTGTGCACACACAGATCAATAGCTGTCATCTTTCAAGAAATACACTTCAGGCAGCTTAGTGAATACGATTAGTTACAACATGGGGCATCACACTTCTATACCTGTAGTGAAGCTTACTTAATCCACCATTTAAAAACTTTTAAAAAGGTAATTCCTGGATACCTTGGTCTTAAAATCCTTCCGTAAGATTTTCTCCTCACGAATTTTGGCCTTTGCGTCCTTTTTCGCCTGAATGCGTTTTTTCTGCTCAGCAAATAATGCAGAGAGATTTTCATCAAGAGCCATCATGGTCTCATCATCCAAGTCATCGTCGCTGTCTTCTGCCTGCTAGTACATATACACAACAAATGTAGTTACCTCTCACATTACCAATTGTTCTTCATCTTCTACATCCAACATCAATTGTTATTAAAAAATTACCGTGGCATTGCCTGCTTGTAAAACATTCATTAGCTGTCTACGGAACACGTCATTCACATCTTCAACGGATCCCTCTTCTTCATCACTCTCTTTGTTTTCTTCTTCCTCATCATCTTCTTCGCCCTCCTCACAGCTGTCCTCCTCTGAGCTGCTTTCCATTTCCTATCAGATGATAAAACAGTTTTGTTTGCTTTTTTTTTTAAATAGCTGAACTTTGCTTGTTTGGTACTGATAACTAATTTATACAGGCAAATTTGGGAAGAAACCAAAAGTCCAAGATGTCCAGTTCCCATGATTTTCACAACTGCCCCCAATCTTGCATAGTTCACCAGTAGCAAAGTATAGGAAGATAGTCTGCACCACTCAATATTCCTTGGAGTGCCAGAGGGTGTAACCAGTGGTGTGTTACCCATCTGCTGCATAGAGAAAACACACATAAGTATGTTGCATAAAGCTGTACAATCTGGTCTTTCCTTGAAGGCTCCTGGGAAAGTGAGCAAGATGGGGGGAACATTTACCAAACAGTTGTGTACTGTACTAGTAGATAGAGGTTGTGCAGTACACAGGAGGGAAAAGCACCATTATTGACTATTTTGAAGCAATATTTAATGGTGTCTATTAACCTGTGAACAAGCCCTGATTGTGAGAAAGTATCTGGTGAAGAACAGCATTCAGTAGTTGCTCATACCCACTGACATTCTTGTGAGTGATTATTCCAACGTTTAATCCACGGACTTCAATAAACTGCCCACTTAGCTATATTATATTCTTCAGCAAATGTTTTGTCACCAATTGTTTACACATCACATTATTTGAAGTAAAACAGGATTTCTATACTTTTCCACTACACAATAATGGGCTATGGGTATAAAGCCTCCTTTAGGACTTATTTAAATATTCAACATGTTTGTGCTCCTCCTGGTTCTATATTCATACCTGCAGGGAAGCCAGTTATCATTTTAATCAAGCCCCACCGGACAGAATAGAGAAGCATGACCATTGCAAAAAGAAAAAAAAAGCCACTTTGATAAGCTTTAAGAGAACCAGAGTGTATAGGAGCATGTCGGCAATGTCACCACCAAAGTATTCAGAGAAAAGGATTTTAAACAAGTATAAAAATCCGGTTTACTTTACAATCCCACTGGGTGATCAGTGATCGCGCTGAGTGCCAAAATATGTGGGTCCCTCCACTTGAAAAATGTGGTCCTACCTGACCATTTATGGGTTCCATCAAAATTTATGCTTTAGAGCTCCCCATATGCCCCTCAGACCTCCTCAGATGCCCCCACACATCCCCACATACCCTTAGAATGCTCCTTTGAAACACCCAACAGCATCAGATATCCCCGCATGCCCCTTAAATGCATGTTTTTAATGCCTCCATGATCCTAATATGATATGGCTTACACAAACCCCATAGTGAATAAAGCATTCGATAATAAGAGGCATATTCATCAATGAATATGTGCGTTACAACCGAGATAACAACCAGTTTTGGAGGTGGTACGTAAATATTAAGTATGTAAAGTGGACCACAGCAGATATTTGAGATAGCTGCTGCAATCCCCTAGTATTCACGTTAGAGCAGGCAGGGTGCCTTTCAGAAAGGGACACTTCAGTGCACATCGAAGGCGTGTGCCCGAAAAAGGGGCATGGCCACTCAGAAAAGGTGGAGAGTCCTTGAGATGCGCCCCCTTTTTAATCACTGTAGGGTGCATGCCCAGCACTCACGGAGATGCTGGGCTGCCCCCAAGCTCTCCCTGTAGTGTGAAATAGATACCGTGCCATGCCAGGTACAGCGGACCGTGGGTAGGGATGTCCGTTTTAGCTTTCACTGTATAGTGTCCCTTATTCACCTTGCATTACACACAGTAGTGCCCTTTATTCAAATTACACCACAGTAGTGCCCCTTATAACACATTATGCCAAACAGTAATGTCCTTTACTCATTATGCCACACAATAATGCCCTTTACACACTATGCCACGCAGTAATGCCCAGCCTTTACACATTATGCTATGCAATAAAAATCAATGCCAGCAGATAGAAAACTCTCTCCATATAATTGCAAGTGTGACTATAGTATCAAAGGGCAGAATTGATTGTATGCAAAAAGTCCTCAGCAATATTAATATAAGCAGAATGATCTTGCAAACATGAAATCCCCAGCAGTAATATCTATTGTCAAGCCGCTACCAGGTCTTAGAAAGTAGTTAATCTGTCTTTGTGGATATTCACTGTCAATAGTGGCGTGCATTAGCGGCATCTGTTCTGTGAATGCATCTGGAACCAGGGTAACCCCCTCTTGCCGCTGCTGATGTTAAGCGGCGCCTGGAACCAGCGGGAATCACCTCTTGCTGCTGAACGTGGAAGCCCTGGGATAGCACTGCACTGCAGCCCTTCAATATAGCGGGGCCGCCGACATTCAAATCTGGCGCCGGCTGGACCGGCAGCCGCTGCCGATTGGCTGCTGGTACGTGAGCTCCGATTGGCTCACGACCAGCGCCTATTTGAATGACAGCGTTGTTTTTTTCCTCTACAGGGCGGCTGTGCTGGGTACCCAGGGACGCGCTGTGCAGCAGCTAATCACTGACAGGATGTCAGGGATTGTCCACAGCACAGCACGTCCCCGGGACCCGGACACTTTTTAAAAGGGATTTGCAATACTGGGTAAAATACGCACTATAGTGCGTTTTTTGCGATCACTGGGTGAAAATGGACCTGGGGATATCCTAAGGCTGCCCCATGGGTTGGGCATGCTCAGAGTTGCAGAGTGCAGCACCTTACAACCAAAACTGGCAATCTAAGCCACAAAACACATTATATGGTTACAATTGGTAAAAGCACAGAAGAGTACATGGTTGCCAGACAAAACTGCGCAAATTGAGGAACCGTGACATATCACCCAGAAAGTGCTCCCCAATATGGTAGAATGGGCCTGCACATTGTAAGGAACGGGATCTATAACACGCTGGGCCCGCTTCTGAGTCGCACGATGTTGGACTCCGTGAACATTATCTTCTTCTGCGCATGCATCTAGATAGTGAGCGCACACAGATGGAGTTGCAATTTAGCGCCACAGGAGACAAGATGTCTCCGAAATGTGGTCAAAATGTAGTGGGTGTTCGTAGGCGGTGACAGGGAGGTGGTTTAGCCAACGCACGGAGATGGTCCATCTTATAGGTGTGTCGGTGAAAGTGGCTGCCGACACATATGTTCAGTCAAAGAAACCATACTCAGACAAAGAAACTGCACCTGCCACAGCGCTGGTGCAAGTTTCAATGGTGAGACCGATGGTGGCGTCTAAGGACACCCCAATCAGTATTGCAGTGCCTGCAGACAATGGCTGAGGGCATCTCAGCCCTTGCACGGTCGGATGCATGTACACCAGGGAAGGGTGGTGTAGTGGCATAACCATAAAAGTCGCAGATGGGTAAAAGCCAATAGACACAGACGTGGCTGCATACGATTCAGAATCATACCCAATGCCCAATCCCAGCAGTATACAAAGAAAAAAAAAGGAGTGACCTAGGCGCATATATAAGTAGCTGTGTGGGGTAGTCAGTCCCACTAGAGACAGAAGAAATAACAGGTGTAACAGCACTGGGAGAAAAAAATAATTCTATATAAAATATATTATTCTAAAAATATCTATATAATCACTGGGATAGATAAAACACATTATTATTATTATTATTATTATTATTATTATTATTATACAGAATAAGAAACATATTCACATTAAATTCCATTAGATATCCTTGAATTTGCCCATATATAAAAAACTCAAATTGACTCATCTGAAATGGATACTTCATACTAACTATCTCTTAGCAAGTGCAACAGTCAGGATTTAATGTCAATTATACTGATACAATCAAACCTGCATTTGGAAAGCAGCCTCTGTATCTTTGTGTGAGGTGAGATACGTGCCGGTAGCAATCACTGTCTATCCTCCAGAGCTTTAGTGAAAGTAATCAAATCCTTGAAGGTGCTGTACTTAGCATTTAAATCATGTCTCCCAAGCAGTAGCTTTCTCACAGTCTGTCAGATTCACAGTATCCCTCTTTAGTTTCTCAGTTTAAAGATTTGGATATCTGTGCAGTTGTATGCAAATCCTCCACCACGATACTGCACTTAGACAGAAGTCAGGAACATCCAAACTTATTAGGGAGTACAACTGTGGTTACAGGGGTACTGTCTCTCTATGTTATAAAGTTTGAAAGTGGTAGTGTTGCTTTACCTGTCAATTGCAAGAACTACTCCAGAAGGATTAGAATATAGTAATAGTAGCCATGCTGCATGTGGCAATCAGGGACTTGTCAGCAATGGTAGAAGTTCATGTAGCCTGTATCTGTAATGAATGGGCTCACCAGCTACGCGTTTCAACGCCCTACCAGCATCTTTATCAGCAGTGATCAATTGAGCAATGGTTTGTATACAGGCCAATTCCTTTTTTTAGGTATCACAGAGCTCCAGAAGATCATCCTATTGCCTTGCAAAGTAGGACTTCAAGACCCAAACGCAGATGTTCCCAAACACGGTCCTCAAGGCGTCCTAACAGTCCAAGTTTTAAGGAAATCCATGCTTGATCACAGGTGACTTAATTAGTACCTCAATTAATTTGGTTTAACCACCTGTGCTCAACCATGATCTCTCTAAAACCTGAACTGTTTGGGTGCCTTGAGGACAGTGTTTGGGAACCTCTGCCCTAATTACATCTAACAAGCAAAGAAAACCCATTTTCTGTAGGTTGAAAAAGAGCCATCAATATGGTAATCTGCATTCAATGTACAACACACCACAAATACAGGTATCCCCTCAATATAAGCATGCCAAAGCATAGAAGTGACCCATCTAGCCATCATCTGGTTTGACTGATGCCAAACTCTTTAGAGAAAAGGACTCCAGTATTCTCTTTACAAGTCTTCAATGTCATTACGATAGCTAATGAATGAAGAGATCCCTCTTCTTCCGTAGGTGGATTCTTACCAACTGTTAAACAAAACCCACATTTAGGCGAAACCTAGAAATCAGCTTAGTTTGAAAAGATGGATAAATGCACTAATCGCTCATGATAAATCAGATAGGGAGACTAACACAAAGCCCCCAACTCATACGTGCTCATGGACACAATGTGGCTTCCAAGTTCCATTTAAGTCATTATTGTGATATGAACATTCAGTTAGAATCAGTGTACGGAGAAAGGGGTTTCTTTGCTCGTTTTATGTTGTGAGGGTCTTTAAGACCGAGGTCACAAGGAACTTGGATGATCTTTTTGTCCTATATGATGCTTATACCAGGAGAAAAACTTCATGCACCATATTGGGAGGGTTCAAATAGAAAATGTTGTAATGCAATGAACACAATTCAAAAGAGACAAGTGGAGGACTGTATAGTGGTCACAAGTGCACCACACCAGGTAAAAAGATCTGCACCTTCCTAAATAATACAAAGCAGAACATCCGTTTCAATCCCATACCCAAATCATTCAGCAAAAGAAGGAGCAAGCTGGCTATCTGCAAAAAAGCAGGAACCACTCTTCTCCCACACAGAAACACAAGTACTCCAAACAGTATGGTGAGAAACACAATTTCTATGCATCAGCATGGTCTTTA
This sequence comes from Taudactylus pleione, assembly GCA_031769625.1. NCBI lineage: Eukaryota > Metazoa > Chordata > Amphibia > Anura > Myobatrachidae > Taudactylus > Taudactylus pleione. The sequence continues at coordinate 186,990 of JAUIMM010000389.1, forward strand.
ACGATCAGATATCCCCTTTTTCTTAAAGATCAAAGATCATGGCTTCAGCTGCCACACTATTAATATCATCAATTAGAATACTTGATGGCATCCCTGAGTTAAAAGGTACCATCTTAGGGGAAGAGATCACAGCCTATCCACCAATATCCTTATAACATACGTGCACCACAAATATATTGGCCAATGCCTGGACTAGAACCACTTTTCTTGGTTGACCTTTTTAAGAATGTACAGTTGCATCACAAGTGGCGCAAACAAATAAACCAGGTCATAGCATAGTCAAGGTACCCTTGTAGACCCCTCGCCCTGGAGCAAAATCGCTCCACCATGTGGTTCAACTGGGATCCTAGCCAGAGCTGGATTAGGGGGCTGGCATAGGGTCAAGTGTATTGGGGCCCCCCTTGAACATTAAATTAAAACTGCAGTGCTCAATGCAGCATCTCTGGGCTGCCTGTGCATTAAGCAGAAGGAGGGGGCGTGTTCCGAGGAGGGGACAGGACTAAAAGGCACAAGGTACAGTCCTCTGCCTGCTGGCATCATGGGAGATAGGAGGGCAGAGCTGCTACAGTTCCACTTCCAACTGCCCAGTGACAGACAACTGAAACCATCAGTACCTGGCCTGCAAGGTAAGAGAGTTTAACCTAAGTATTTGTGCGCGTCTCAAATTGTATACAGGTAAGATCTTCGTCATGTGGGACTTGCTAAATGTGTCCCTCTGTATTTCAATACGCATTAAATACATTTTTCTTTTATGATGGAATTGGTGTGAAAAGCTCTTTAATATTTACCACCTAGTAACTCTCTCTCTCACTGGGGGTGGGATGTACTAACAGCAAAAATCCTTTAATCCAGCTCTACAGTCAAAATTCAGAAGACTGCCATTTTCAGAGGATTTAATTGCATTTCCAATATGAATCTAGTTCTGGAAAGCGATACTTTCCAGAGCTTGTACCCGATAGGATTCTATTAGGCAAGGCATTGCCTATGGGCTTCTTTTCCCAACAGCCACGAATGTGCAGTAGGACTCTGGGGTCATAAACCCGAAAGTCTTCACACCGCAAAGGACAGCTCTTAGCAGTTTAATCGCAAATCTACATGAAAATGGTGTTAATAAATGCTGCTATGCATGCGGTGTCAGGATGTATCAAAATGCAATGCTTGATACATCCTGCCCTGGGTCTGATTCAGAGGTGGACATAGTTGCAGCCATGACTGTCTTTTGCACAACGCGACTGCGACTTTATGATAATGCTGCAGCCGATGGGCTTCCTACTGAAATGCTTACCGGCATGCATCACAAGTCCGCTGTTGTTCATTCAAAGACACACCATCGGTCGCACGCCGATCACCCGTCAGAACGTGGCCGCCTATGCAACACGCCCACTTCTGCCTAGCCACTTCCCCGTTACCTCCCAGAAATGCTCACCAAAATTGCCTGAGTCCAAATTCTTTCCGAGCCCCTTGACGGTAACCATCAGGACACATGCGCAGGGCGACTGATGCATGTGCAAGGTTAAAACATCGGGAGTTTGCGACGTACATCGACGTTGCACTCACCTCTGAATCAGGCCCACTATCTTTAACTTGTAAAGTATGACTATGCTCTTAATTTTATACAATAGGGGCCCTCTCTGTTTTAAAGTGCCCCGGGCCCCCTAAACCTTTAGTCCAGCTCGGATGCCATCTTGTCAATGTCTAGCAGAGTCCATCTCTCCACAATCTGTTGAAAAATGTACGGGTGAAGAAATATTGGGGTATATTTACTAAAGTGAGAGTTTTTAGAAATGGAGATGTTGCCCATAGCAACCAATCAGATTCTAGCTATTATCTTCTAGAAGGTGCTAGTTAAATAAGAAAAATCTGATTGGTTGCTATGGGCAACATCTTCACTTCTAAAAACTCTCACTGTGGTAAATTTACCTCATTGTCTGAGGGGCACAAAGTTTCTTCTTGGAGACAAAAGGACTGTTCAAATGATGGTGCTACCTGTCCTATTTGAGGTCAGAGTTTAATCTGCAAATCTCGTCAATGGAACCATGCAAACTGCAAGACATCAAGTGTTGAAACCATCTTCCCCAAAACCTCCATATACAAGAGGATTTTTGTACCCACCATAAAATCAATTCCTCTGGGCATCACTGCAGACTCAGTGTAGAGGGGAGGCTGAGGAGTAAGCACTACCTCCTCCAGACCTTCAGTTATATCTAACAAAGCCGAATTGAGAACAATGTGCAACATACACAACTATAACAACCACCATCAGGGGGGAATGTAGTGTCCCCCAGATGGACTCAGAGGAATTTATTTTATGGTGGGTATAAAAACCCTCTTTTGTCCTATCTAGGGAACGCTGTTGACTTTGAGGCTTCCCAAAGCAAACCTTAAGATGGTTGATATGCTATGGCAGTGCCATGCACAAACTGGCATAATTTGGCAACAAAATATGAAAACAGTAAAGCTTTGTGAAGTTGTGCACAGAGGACAAGGTAGCAGCTCTGCATAGCTGCTCAACTGATGCACATTGCCGCCACCACCCATAAAGCACTCACAGCACGGGTAAAGCAAGTTCTGATGAAATCTGGCACTCACTCACCCAGAGACATAAACCTGTCTTGTAGTGGAGGTAATCCACCAAGCAATGGACTGGGTGGAGGCAGGCTAAGACACTTTTCAAATTGCATATAACTGCAGTCTGAAATGTGCAACGCCCTGACTATGTGCATAGCATTCTGGGGTGCCACATAGATGCCGATGCTAGTGGTCAGAGCAGAAAGCTCATTAGAGACTTTCCTGCTGCATACATTGGGCCTTCTCGTCTGAGTGCATTTTGAAACAGCAGTTCTGTTATCCTGGCTGTTACACCAATCAAAAGGATACGGGGACATCAATTCTTTCTGAAGAATTAGTTTCATGTTACAGATCGTTAGAAAACAAGCAGAACACAGCACACACACCTGGCTAGTGGAGGATTTCTTTGGATGCTTTTCGTCAGTTACAATAACTGCACTTTCCTCACTCTGCTCCTCTTCTGGGTCAAAAACCTGGGTTTAAAGAAAAAAAGACAAATGATGGTGGTGAGCATTGGATTACACTGCATATTAGAGCACACATGGAGATAAAGGATTCAATGCCATAGTTTTTTTTTTTACCTCCAACATTTACATACACATCTATTAAAAATCCTTATAGGATTTAGAAATGTCACATACATTCAATATCAGCTGTAGGGCATTCTTGGTCAAGAATGGGCAAATCTTCTTGAAAACATTCCTAGAGACCACTCGGAAAAGTCTACTTGGTTGGGAAAAGAGAGAGAGAAGAATTTCCACCATCACCTCCACCCATTCTGGCTCCTGCTGATCTATCAAGAGAAACAAAACAGCAAGAGGACAAAGTGCTGTTAACAGATGATAGTGAACAGTCAACAATTACTAATATGAACATATACATACATACAGTGGCCACTTTATTACTGGACCCTCCTTCTTACCCAAAACAGCATGGAAAAACATCACACTCAAATTTGTTGGTTGCATATTCATGCTACAAATCTCCTTTTATAGCACATCCCATATGTGCTCTAATGAATTCAGATCTGGCTCATGTGGAGGCCACTGCAGAACGCTGAACTCATGGTCATGTTATTATCCATGGATGCACATAGCAACAAACCAATTTAACCTAGCAAGAGTCCTCACAAGATCAGTTTGCCATTTACTTTTAAGTGACTAAAACATGGGAGCTTAAGTAACGCCACAATGGCAGGGATTAAAAATGAGCAGTTTTTTATAAAAATGTATGAAATTAAAGTATGGCTATGTGACTTATCAGTAACAGTAAGTATTACAGCAAATAAGGCAGCCAATAGAATAATCACAGAAATGAAACCCTTTGTATTACTGCATTTGCATATAGTGCAGCTATTAGGACACCCACAGAACTGCGACAAACCTGCATGCTTTCTCTTTTTGCCTTTTTTACTTAGAGCTTTATCAAGGCAATTCTGTATATCATTTAGCAGATCCACACTCTCCTCAGGTGTCTAAATAAAAGAACACATGTTACAGAAAAGGAATTACATTACTGGCACAATATTATCAGATGGAACAAGGGCTGCCATGGCTTCCAATAACCTCAGGTAACCTGAAGAACTGGAAGAAAAAAACTTTTACAAATCTACAACATCTTATTACATTAATCCTCTCCTATTTATAATATGTTGGTGGCTTCTAAATTGGGAGCAATAGCTACGATGTGCTGCCAGTTCCACCATGAAAATCACCAACTTCCCCTCACACCAACATAGAGGGGGCACCGTATACTATTGCAATATACGTAGATGCACATCACAGAGCAAAGGTACATGCCAGCAAAGCTACTCTGGCCTTGGCAAATGTACAGTTGGAGGAAAAACTACGGTACTATAAAGTTGGGGTTGCGTGGAGTGCAAAAGGCCCACGAATAAGAGTCTATAGTATGTAAGCAGTGTTCTTTAGTTATATTTTTATTTAGGAAACTGAAGCGAACAAAAATAGGACACGAGACAATTTACATTCATCTGAACTAAATGTCTAATGACATTAGAAGTGCTGTAACCTTAAAAAGATGAATTCCGACTAATAGCAGTAACTGTTGATAGGCCGACAGTTCCATACTATTGGATTTCTTTGTTTTCTTCTGGAGATCATCCACATACTGCAGCATTCTGCAAAAAAGGGGAAAGAAAAAACAAGAACACACTATGGGGTAAATTTACTAAGGTGAGAGTTTTTAGAAGTGGAGATGTTGCCCATAGCAACCAATCAGATTCTACTTAACATTTAACTAGCACCTTCTGGAAGATAATAGCTAGAATCTGATTGGTTGCTACGGGCAACATTTCCACTTCTAAAAACACTCACTTTAGTAAATTTACCCCTAAGACTAGTAAGGACAGAGACAACGGAGGACAGTCAACTATACAGGTAATTTAAATAATGAATTAATTAGAATAAATCTGGAAATGTAATACTGTGTAAATATACAGTATACACTAGTAAATATACAGTTCGACTAGGTATTTCCTTTAACCACTTAACTAACGATTTTTTCCGGCAAAACCGGTCAGAAATTGCCGGGTCCTCAGAAGAGTCCAGGGAGAGAGAGCAGATCCAATCAGCACATGTGTAACATGGATTTCCTCTTCAAAAACACAGAGGGGCGATGCGGTCGCACCTTGTCAGCTAAAGTACAGTTGACTGCGTTCACATCCCATGCGACCTTGTCAGGTAAGTGGTTATAACATATAACAGAGAAAAGCATTTGGTTTGGTTCGGAAGATCATAAAAAGGTAGCTCACACTAAGCAAGATAATGATTAATCATACAGGTCATTTATTTATTTATTTTTTTAGTATTTACAGTCCATTGCGGAAAGTGCATCGTACAATCCACAGGTTATCCTCACTGCAACGTGTTTTGATACCAGATAGTTTTACATACAGTCATACAATGCGCAGGTAATTGGCAACCCCGCTTGTGTCATTTTAAAAGTAATAAAAGAAGGTCAATATTTTTTATATTTGTAAATGTTTGCAATTCTATTGTAATTCATATATCTGCTTTGTTATACATCCAATTCTTTATTTCAGTGTTTAGTAAACAAACCAGTTACGTACAGATCGATCTGCTATTTCGCACTTGCCGGTATTAGCCGGCCGGCCAAAAAACAGGCAGAAGCCGGACTTTTATTTTCAGCTTTCACATGGAACGGCTTTGAGACGTTTTTAATGTGTTTTTTTTTCCCTTCTTCTACTGGGCATGTGCAGCAGCTGCAGTACAAGCCGGCCCCTGTGTGTGTAAGGAAACATTGTTTCCTATACTCCACTGCCTTGCCTGGATGGCACGGCAGCCACCCTGCTCAGTGGATACTCCCGGCTGTTACGCGGAAACCGTGCCGTGTGAAAGGGCACACCAGGTTCCTTGTTTATTTAAATTTTACCCCCGGCAATAAAACGTCCTTTTTCTTCCAGCCGCCCAAAACCGGCAGGTGTGAAGCGGGTGGCTCCTTTCAGATGGCGCACGGCACGGTCACCGTGTTACAGCCGGGAATTTCCACTGAGAATGATGGCTATCCCTGAAAGCCAGTGGTGGTCATCAGGCGAGTGTTTCCTTTCCTGCTGCTGTGCATGCACAGAAAAAGAAAAACATTAAAAACGTCTCAAAGCCGCTGCATGTGAAAGGCACCAAGTGTCTGAAAAAAAAATGACCGGCTTCTGTCTGGCTTTTTGCTGGCCGGGCAAAACCGGCAACTGTGAAATAGGCCTAAAGGCCCAATACTGTGAATGTGTATTTGCCTGTTATATCTCAATATCACAGTGAATGTATGGTACAAACTGTCTTACCGATCCCAAGCTTCCTTTTGCTCCTCACTGAATGGCTGAAGAGCTCGAACAACCTTCCCACGTGACATTAACAGGTTTGCGTAGCTCAACATGCAGTGAATCCACAAGCTCCCATCTGCAGTAACACCAACTATGTGCCTCTCTTTTGAAGTGTTAGCAACTGGACTTTCTCCTAGCACAGGCAGGCCATTCAGATTAAGTAACAAGCTGAAATGAAAAAAAATAGGATTCACATGGTTCAACAAAATACAGTTTTTATTCTAAACATTTTTTCCTACCATACAAAATGGAACAACTCCGGTTATTCTGTTTAAAATTGGCGATTTTGTTTTTACAAACTATTTCAGCTTTCAGAAATAAGTATGAATATGCAGAATGCTTTACTTCCTGATAAGTTCTTTCTATCACAGCATATAGTGATTACGGAATTTGCCATATTGTCTCTAGTGGCACACATCCACTAACTTTGAAACGACTGCGGTCTATAACTTTCCCACTTCCACCGAAGCTCCGTTTATTGACTAACAAAGCCCAGATGGAGAAACACAACTTGCACACCATCAGCAACAAAAATAAGAACAGGTGAAGCATCAGAGAACAATGCTATGTCCCTGAAATGGATTACGAGAAATTGATTTTATAGTACAAAAATCCTCTTTTTCCCTAACATCCACTATGGGGGACACTGCTTCTCTGAGACTTCCCAAAGGAAGCTTAAGAGGGTTGGAAACTGCCACCCAAAGAACATCATCTTAAAAAAAAAAAAAAGTGTGAAACCTGTAGAATTTTATAAACGTGTGAACTTTTAGACCTGGTTGCAGCCCTGCACAACTGTTCAACAGAGGCACCTCCCAGAAAACACTCCTATTAGTTAACCAGGATGTTTTCTGTCTTGTTAGCACACACACGCCTGCTTGTTCATCACAGTAAGCTTTGAAAGCAATGGTTTAAATGCTGGCAAGCCTCGCTTGAACAACATCCAGGAAATGTAGAGGATTGGCGGAACCAGTTGGACTGTCCTGCTGAAAAGCCTATAGGAAGATTTCATGATTCAAATGAAAAATGGACACAACCTTGGATAGGAAGGACAAATGAGTTAGCAGGACCATCCTATTAGGATGGAAATTAAAAAAGGCATATTTGCAGGACAGAGCAGCCAATTCTGACACACGTCTGGCTGAAACTATGGCCAGCAGGAACAAAACCTTCCAGCTCCACTGTTTCCAGTTGCTCAAATAGGGATTTTTGAAGAGCCTCAAACACTAAATTTAGGTTCCAAGGCAGGACATATTGTGGTTAGATATGAAGCACTGTAATGGTTAGATCTGACCCTTGATGGTCGACAATCTAAGACAGAATTGAGAAGTGGGAGGTCCCTGTGCTCACACTAAAGAAAATATGTCCTCCAAAACTGTTGGGAAATGTTTGCAATAGATCCTAAAAACTAGGGGGGTCTCTCTAGTTTGGTTGTCCATGCTTAGGATAACTAGAGAGATCCCTAGTTTTTAGGATCTTGACTGAAGTGGCATGCCGTTAAAGCAAAGCGATTCAATTCAGGGTGAAGAAATGGGCCTTGGCTTAGATGGTCTCTTCTTTGAGGAAGACGCCAAGGTGGTTATAACAACATGGCCTGAAGTTCCGCATAACACACCCCCTCCTTGGTCACTGTTGCAAAGAGAGCTAAAATCTACGTGAGCCGGTGTCCTCTTGACTGGCTTGAATACCTGACAGAAGCATGGCGATATGGGGAAACAAATACCCCAGATGAAATGGCCACCTGGCCGCCATCACATCCACCAACACTGTTATGTCTGCCCAAGCATTCTTATATAGATGTCGAAAGGTCTCTTGATGCAATTATACACTCCCCAGTTGTTCACCATGGTAATATCAATAGTTCATGGCCATCAGGTTCTACCCTATCGATTGATGTAAGCCAAAGCCAAGGCATTGTCAGACTGTAACTAAACCGGCCTGCCCATCAGGACAGCCTGAGCTTGGGTCAGGGCATTTGCAACTGCCCACAACATCAGAACATTGAATGAGAGAGGGGATTCCTCCCTGGACCACAGGGCATGCAACCGGAAACCCAGCTTCACTGCACTCTAACCCTAGAGGCTGGCTTCTATAGCAACAATTGTCCACTGATCAACTGAGAAGGGACCACCATTGAGAAGGTTGGGCGAGTAAAGCCACCACACCAACAAGCAGTTCTGATTGGAAAATCAAAAGATATGCCTGTCTAGCAAAAAATTGGCCCTGGACCACGTGAGTCAGTATCTGGAGCTGCAGAGGCCTCAAATGTAATCGTGTAAAAGTCACTGCCTCAAAACAAAGCCACCATTTTCCTCAGCAACACCATGCAGAGAAGTATGGATGCTTGCCACTGCCACAACCGAGACCGCACCTGATCCTGTAAAAAAAAAAAAAAAAAATTGAATTCCGGAAAAAATACCTTCTAAATCTTTGCGTGGAAGAAAAGGCCTAAAATAAATCATGCTCTGAGCCGGAGCCAGACTTGACTTTGGGAAATGTATTACCCAGCCATGATCTTCCGCAGTAGAAACCACCATGCTCAGGTGTTGCCGAAGGGGAATAGATTAATTCACCTGTGAATGATTAAAGAAAAGTAGTCAACCAGCTTCTGTACAATTTATTTATATGGCTGTATCAGTAAGCCGATGTTGATGTAAAGTGAAAAAGTAGAAAAAACTTTTGAAGGGTTTGTTGTACAGTGTACACGTTTGATATAATAGGATTTTTGGTCAACTTACCGTTGAATCCTTTTCTCTTAAGCAGGCTGTAGGAACACTTGATAATGGGATTGAAGGCTGGGGCTGGAGCTTAAATTAAACTGTAGCTTTAAAAAGTAAGCTCCTCCCCACTGCAATCCCACAATTCCAGTACTTCTTTAAAAGAGTCTGGAGAGGAGTAGCAGGAACCCAGTGAAACTGTTTAGAACAACCAAACAAACCAGACAAAAAAGATTGTCATGAATCAAAACCTTACACGACTGAGCGTGAGGGAGGGATCGCAGTGCTCCCCAGCCTGCTTAAGCGAAAAGGCTTCAACGGTATTTTGACCAAAAATCTTATTTCTCTTGCAGGAAGGCTGGGGAACACTGGACAATGGGACGTTCAACAGCTGCCCCCAGGGGACGGAACACTCAGGCTACCTGACCGGAGAACTGTACGTCCAAAGTGGGTGCTGCTGGAGGCAAAAAACATAAAAATGATCAAATGTGCATACAGGGGTCCAGATAGCCGCACAACAGACCTGTGCTGCTGAAGTCCAGCGTTGCGCTGCCCATTAGATCGCCGCTGCCCTTGCAGAAGGCGCTGACACCTGGTCTGGAGTCGGTCACCCTGCACCAGAATAGGTTTGAGTGATGTCCGAGTGTATCCAACATGCAAGGGTCTGCTGAGTAGCCGGCCACCATGTTTATGTGAGTCATAAAGAACCAGCAGAGAACAGTGCGGCGTACCAAGATGATGTATCCAAGGAAATCTGCAATGCTCAGCACAACTAGCAGAGACACATCACCACAGTCTCGGGAATTCACCAGAGGAAAAACCGGAAGGACGATATCCTGTTGTAAGTACAAGGCCGAAACAAGTGTCGGCTGGAACCTAAAACCTGTACAGAGAACTGCACAATCTTCATGGAAGACAAGAAAAGGCGGCTTGCAATCCCTAAACACGGAACTATACCGAGGGAAGGCAATAGCCCTAAGGCCGACCAGCTTCCAAGCAACTAACTGAAAATCCACGGAATGCAACAACTCCAATGGAGCCTGTGTGAGAGCCCATAAGACTAGTTTAAGATTTCATGGCTCCACCTGACGAAACGGTGGCTGAATATGCAGCACACCTTGTAAAAACTGTTTGGACTCTCGGAAGAAAGCCCAAATGCTGCTGGATAGAAAATTACAGGGCCAAAGACTGTATAGTCACAAAACGAAGTCGTCATCTGGCCTCCCAATCGGAGAGTTTCCAAACCCGGAGGTAAGTTCGAGGTGGAAACGGTGTCCAGGCTCGCAGCCAAGTACAGACCACCGAGAGAGAAAAACCTGCAGCTTTCTCACTCTCTATCGCAGAAGTCCGGTTGTGAAAACCAACCAAGGAAAGTCCCCGTGTAGAAACGAGCCTAGATGCAGAAGGTCTGGACGAAGTGGAAGATGCTATCCTGGACCTACTGAATCCGGAGAATGTTCACGTTCCATGACCAGCGTAGCCAGCCTGGAGCCACTAGGATTACCCTCACTCGGGAAGCCTCAATGCTCCTGGAGACCTAAGGGAACAGTGGGGTCGGCAGAAACAGATGCTCTGGATGAAAAATTCCACAGAACAGTCAAGGCAGCGACTTGCGGAAGCCAGCAGATACCTGTATTATATACCAAACTGTGGAGCCTCACAAACGTGTCGAGATGCTATGAAATCTTCGCGTGGAAGGCCTCACTCCCGAACGAACGGTAGGAAGACCACTGGCCTCGGAGAAACATGGTTCTGGAGAGAAAGTCCACTGTCCAATTTCACGGCACCTCAGCCCAGGAGACTCGCGGCCGGGGTCACAATGAGCCAATCCGGAAGGACCAAGGATTGGACATGGAGAAGAATGGAAAACCCTCTACCCTCTATCGGGACACCGTGCAACTGGGGCTATTATTAACAAAGAATATTTGTATTTATTCATAACCTATTGTCATTGTTATGACACCATAATTTCCTCATTTCATAATTTTTTCAATTGCTTTACATATTTTATTATTATATTCATCATCATTATCATTTTCCTTGTTTTATTGTGGCACATGTGCATACTGCTATTTCATGGTGTATTTTTTATATTGTATTAAATCATTTTTTATGCCAATGTCTGTATATTAGCGCAGTCTTTTTCTATTTCATTGCAGGGAGGAGGAGCTTACTTTTTAAAGCTACAGTTTAATTTAAGTGCCAGCTCAGCTCCAACCTACAATCCCATTGGCGAGTGTTCTCCAGCCTTGCTGCAAGAAAAATACAAGATAATCCCTGGAGTTTACACTTAATTCACACAAACTGGACAGCCCTAATGACAGCTGCTTGTGATAAAGCAATAGTAAGCGCTTTTACACATACTTTATCTGTAATTAGCAGTCTCAAGATCCTAAAAAGTACTGTATGTAGAATTTTATCCCATTAAAGCATTACAATGTAGCAGTCTCAATATCAACTGCAAGCATGGATCATTTATGACACCTTGGGATGCTAAATTGTATCATCAGGCTAGGGAAATTTCAACAATAAATATTATGCTGATTTTCCTACACTGAGGTCAGCAATCCTATGAAGATCTGACTTGACTGAGAATTTAAAAGAAAAAAAAAAAAAAGATTGCAATTATCCTGCACATCGAATGGCAAGTTCTGTTACTTTATATCAGGTATTACTTACTGGGATTAGATAAATACATAAAAGAAATAGGGATGGGAAGTTATCCATCACTCTGAGTTTTTTGTTTTATTTTCCTTTTATTATATTTTTCTTTTTTATAACTTAAGCTATACTCAGTGGACTATTAAAGTATTTGTATGTATAACACCAATATATCAAGGGTACAGCCAGACTCAAATGTAACACAGAAAGCTAGATGACAAGATGAGTATGTATGGTGCACTCCAAGTTTTTTGAGCATGTATATGTTGGATTCAGCAATAAAGTGACAATCTGCTTGCAGGTAACTAGAGATAATATGAAGCGGAATCGGTATGAATCACCGCTGGACCCCTGGCCTGCGGTTCAAATCCCGACAGCGGCTGGCCGACAGAGGAGGAGATCCCGATCGTCCCTAGGTAAGTATAAAGTAACCTATTTTTCCCCCTAACCCTCCTTTAGGGTACCTAACCTTAACCCCACCCCCCCCCCTGTGCCTAACCCTAATCCCCCCTCTATGTGCCTAAACCTAACCCCCCCCTTCCCCGCTGCCTAACCCTAACCTCCCCCCGAGAGTGCCTAACCCTACTCCTCCCCCTAGCCTACACCCTAACCTCCTGGGGGTGCCTAACCCTAACTCCCCCCAGGGAGCCCTAAACCTAACCCTCCCCCACCCCCGCGGCTGTCCCCTGCGTCGCCCGGCATCCGCTCAATCGTCGGTAAAATGACAGGCGTCTAGATTTAGAAGCCTGTCATTCATCCCTCGTCGGGATTAAATTGTCTGGAACACGGCGGTCGGCATTCCGTCCGCCGGCTTCCTAAACGTAGACCCATAAAGCACATATTTTGCAAATAAATCTCTGGTTATGGGCAGTGTAATATCAGCTGTTAATCTAATTATAAGGAGCCTGCAGGTTAGCGAAAGCAAAATGAATGGTTTTCTTAGAATAATTGTATAGTTCCCATTCATTCATTCATTTGCATCTCGCTATGCTAATACTCAGCAGGAGGAGGCTACAGTACATTGTAATCTATCTCAGATATATTCAAACATAGGTATTCAAACATAAGTAATATATGGGGTATCCAATTAGCCACGATAATGATAAGTTTTCACTGGCAAAAACTTTTTGGACCCATCGTACAAATTTGCTGTTTATCGCATGTATGTGCGCTCCCGTTTAACGTGTAATCCAATAACAAAAACGGCAATAAAACATTCGCACAAAAATGACATGTGAAAATGGGGAAATCAGCCTGTACCCCAAAAAAAGACAAACTAATATTGGGTAATAGTATAGAAGTCTTTTATTGGCCATAATCACAGGGTTTTGAGTTCTTAAATATAGAAAAATGCATATAACAGCCATTTGCTACTAACAGTAAAAAAAATGAAAAAACATTTTCGGCGAAAAGGTAATGCACTAGTTAAATTAGGTTTACATAAAATGGAGGTAAGTATATTTTTGAGTCATTTTAGGGCACTTTTAAAAAATTTTTAAAATACACCTGCTGCAATGCAATGTTTAAAACACCTGCCCCATCCATTCAGCCCCCCAAAATACCTAACCCTCTACTTTGAATCCATTTTCCTGCACTTTTTACTTTTTCACCCCAAAAATGCCATGTCATTATTGGCCCAATAAAAAAAAATGTTGTATAATTAGTCATTAAGGGGGTGTCCCAGGGGTTCTGCACCAAGTCCCAACATTTTAGACCAAAAATGGGGATTTTGCACAACTTTTCACCTACTCAGAAAATTAATTCGGGATAACTGCTATGGAAGACTTTGGCCGCGATAAATTGGATAGCATGATAACCCATTTGTGGAGAAAAGTTTTCATACATGAAAACTTTTAGCCGAAAAACGGGTTATCGCGGCTAATTGGATACCCCCATAAATGGTATAAGTTACAGACATACAGGTGAAACTGCAACAAAACACGCATTTTGCTGAAAAAAAAAAATCATTCACCAGTTACCTAAAAAAAGCATTGGCGACATGTGTCCGTGTTTTCTCATCCAAAGGTACAGACAGGCTGGTCTCTGTTTCTAGAATGTCAGAAACTGGCTTCTTAGCTTCAAAAAATGAGTGGAATAAGATAAACCTGAATAAAAAAAACCCTCACATTTAAAAAAAAAAAAAGACACAAATCTGTGAAAACAACCAAAAGTGCACAAAAGATTTTATAGTTATAATATCTATAAAAACATTTTCATATGGTGGTGAAGGCAAGATGGAGGTTGTAGTCTTACCTGTAAAATACTTTTTAACTTAATAAGCCCAAGGAACAGAAACGGAGGAGAGGAGAAGGCCACCAAACACATACACGACCAGGCATACAAACGGTCTCTGAACCGGGTGCTAGAACCGTGAAACCCCCATCCAGCCAGAGGATTTTACAGGTAAGAGAAAAATCCCCTTTTTCCCCTTCATCCTACGGTGGACACTGGGAGCCTGGGATGTCTCCAAAGCTGTCCCTTAAAAGGGGGGGACGCTCTTGTGCTGTGCTAAGGACCTGACACCCAAAGGCTGCATCGGCCAAGGTGAAGGTGTCAAAGCTGTGAAATTTGTTGAAGGTATGCGCAGAGGACCATGTGACCATCAAAAATGATGGAGAGAGTGTGATTTGAGGAACTCCTTGGTCCAATGGACATACAGCGCATCCTGAAAGTATTCACAACGCTTCACTTTTTCCACATTTTGTTATGTTACAACTTTTTCCAAAATGGAATAAATTCATTTTTGTCCTCAAAATTCTACACACAATACCCCATAGTGTAAAAACAATGTTTGTGATTTTTGCAAATTGAAAAAAAAAAAAACACAAAAACTAAGAAATAAGTTTTCACAACCTTTGCTCAATACTTTGTTGATGCACCTTTGGCAGCAATTACAGCCTCAAGTCTTTTTTTGAATATGATGCCACAAGCTTGGCACACCTATCTTTGGGCAGTTTCGCCCATTCCTCTTTGCAGCACCTCTCAAGCTCCATCAGGTTGGATGGGAAGCGTCGGTGCACAGCCATTTTCAGATCTCTCCAGAGATGTTCAATCGGATTCAAGTCTGGGCTCTGGCTGGGTCACTCAAGGACATTCACAGAGTTGTCCTGAAGCCACTCCTTTGATATCTTGGCTGTGTGCTTAGGGTTGTTGTCCTGCTGAAAGATGAACAGTCGCCCCAGTCCGAGGTCAAGGGCACTCTGGAGCAGGTTTTCATCTGTCTCTGTACATTGTTGCATTCATCTTTCCCTCTATCCTGACTAGTCTCCCACTTCCTGTCGCTGAAAAACATCCCCACAGCATGACGCTGTCACCACCATGCTTCACTGTAGGGATGTAATGGCCTGGTGATGAGCGGTGCCTGGTTTCCTAAAAACATAAGGCCTTGCATTCACACCAAAGAGTTCAATCTTTGTCTCATCATGGTCTGAGAGTCCTTCAGGTGCATTTTGGCAAACTCCAGGCGGGCTGCCATGTGCTTTTTACTAAGGAGTGGCTTCTGTCTGCCCACTCTACCATACAGGCTGCAGAGATGGTTGTCCTTCTGTAAGGTTCTCCTATTTCCACAGAGGAATGCTGTAACTCTAACAGAGTGACCATCGGGTTCTTGGTCACCTCCCTGACTAGGGCCCTTCTCACCCGATCGCTCAGTTTAGACGGCCGTCAAACTTTAGGAAGAGTCCTAGTGGTTCCGAACTTCTTCCATTTACGGATGATGGAGGCCACTGTGCTCATTGGGACCTTCAAAGCAGCAGATATTTTTCTGTACCCTTCCCCAGATTTGTGCCTCGAGACAATCCTGTCTCAGAGGTCTACAGACAATTCCTTGGACTTCATGCTTGGTTTGTGCTCTGACATGCACTGTCAAGTGTGGGACTTAATATAGACAGGTGTATGCCTTTCAAAATCATGTCCAATCAACTGAATTTACCACAGATGGACTCCAATTAAGCTGTAGGAACATTTCAAGGATGATCAGTGGAAACAGGATGCACCTGAGCTCAATTTTGAGCTTCATGGCAAAGGCCGTGAATACTTGTGTAGATGTGATTTCTTAATTTATTTATTTTTTATTAAATTTGCAAAAATCTCAAAAAAACTTTTTACACGTTGTTATTTTGGGGTATTGTGTGTAGAATTTTGAGGACAAAAATGAATTTATTCCATTTTGGAATAAGTCTGTAACATAACAAAATGTGGAATAAGTGAAGCGTTGTGAATAATTTTCCGGATGCACTGTAAGTGCAAAGAGCCTGAACCACATCCAGCATAAGTAGAGATGACCTGGAGTTGGTAATGTCCAAAATTGTAAAGGAAGGAACTACAATCTCCTGACTGATGTAGAAACGGAAGACTACCTTAGGGAGATAGTCTAACCAGGTACGAACAACCGCACGGTCCGGTGGAAACTGAGAAATGGCGCTCAATGGGATTATGTCCCCAAGTCCGAAACACGGCGTGCTGAAGTACTAGCCAGCAAGAATACAGCTTTTCATGTCAGCCAACAGAGATCAACGGTGTCTAATGGCTCAAAGAGGAATTCCTGGAGAACCTGTAACATCAAGGACAAGTCCCATGGATGTACTGAGGAACAAAGGGGGGCTGATTTTGGAGGACCCCCTGCAAGAAAGTATGGATCGCAGGCGAACGGGCAACGCGGCATTGAAATAACACTGAAAGGGCAGCAGAGGCTAGGAAGGCAGTTTTGGAAGCTGCTATCGTAGCAATGATTTTATCTAGCTCCAGGCCAAAGAGAACGTCACCTGTAAAGGGAAGGGTCTCTAGGGCTTTTTTTTTTTTTTATTATTCACCATCGGTCCGCCAGGTGCAAAGCTATAGTGCCCAGCAAGACCTTAGAGGAGTATGCCACAACCAATAGCGGCATTGCCCAAGTAAGCACCAGCCTCTTTGTTCCACAATGGACAGGAGATCTGATCGACAAGCTTCAGAGCTCCAGATAATCCGCCCATCTACCCAAAGCTTTGGCTACTTTAGTCCGAAGCAAGAGCTGGGCGCATCGCAGCGCTGGAATTGGCAATATGGACTTTAGAAAATTCTCAATTTCTTCTTCGGGGTCCATGGGGTCCACAGCCATTACGTTGGGGTATGAAGACCCCGGTCAGCAGTTAACACAAACGAGCTCTCTGCTCCCAGGATGCACCGGGCTTCCTCCTCATATACCCCACCCCCTGCCACAGGTAGCCAGTTCGTTACCAAGCTCAAGCAGGCAGAGACAAACAAAGGGTAAGAAAGAAAAGACCCATACTTACGAGTCCAGACTCTCAAGAGAAGAACCTACGGAAAACCTCCCCCAGAACTACAGGTGCATCTGGGTGGGTGTCCTGTGGACCCCATGGACCTCGAAGAAAAAGAGTTAACAAAAGGTATGTTATACCATAACTCTTATATTCTTCTTCGGGGTCCATGGGGTCCACAGCCATTATGTTGGGGATATCCCAAAGCACTAACCCTATGGGCGGGGACGCTCCTGACTCTCGGAAGAGAGGAGAATCTTACGCCCGAAGGAGGCATCCTGAGAGGCAAAATTGTCAAAGGCATAAAATATGACAAAGGTATGGATGGAAGACCATGTGGCTGCTTTACATAATTGCTCAGCAAAAGCACCCCGGCGGGCCGCCCATGATGGACCTACCGCCCTAGTAGACCTCGAAGAAAAACAGTTAACAAAGGTATGTTATACCATAACTCTTATTTTTCCTGTCTGTGGGGTCCTTGAGAGAGGCCACATTAGGAATAGGAAGAGTGGTCAACTTCGCCAACCATGCGATGTGTGCATCCACTTTTCTCGATGATTAGGAGGAAGCGGGTAGAAGGAGGTCAACAGTTTGGACACCAAGAAATACTTGTTAGGGCGTGAGTAAGCCTCTGCCAAAAGATCCTCCAATTGAGCAGAGGGAGGAAAAACTGACCAATCCTTTTTCTTACAATTGAAGAGGGGAGCCTCCGAGTCTGGTGATGCATCCGCTTCCTTGATAAGTAAAGCAGATCTCACTGCCTTTACCAAAGCGTCAACGTCGATCTGTGCCATGTGGGCCTCCTGAATCGAGGAAGAGTCGATATCCGAAGTTTGGGATAGTTCTTCCTCAAGGTCTAAGATGTTGTCAGACTGAGACTTGTAGTCTGCATGTAGAGGCGTAGAATTCCCCTTCCTGAGAACCTTGGGCTTAGCTGAAGGGTCTAGCATATGTTGTAAAGAACTAGAGACCTGTACCAGGCCCTGGACTGATTGGGACAGCCCTTGAACCCAAGACTGCTCCGAGAGGGGATGCTGCGAGTCACCAAGAGTGGTTTGAGTATTGATCAGTTGAGGTCCCCCCGCTTGCCGCTGCAGAAGGCTGAGGGGGCTGGGAAGCTGCTAGTTCCCACATGCGACAGTGAAGTTGTCCATGTTGGTTCGTGTAGGGGGGGATTACCTCAGAGAGGGACTATTCCTGAGCCTCCACGAAGCAACAGTTACAAAAGCCAGTGTGATCCTGGGCTGAACAGGAGAAATTTTCTTTACATGCTCAGCAAGTATATGCGCACTGTAGAGGAGCACCCATCTCCTAGGAGGTCCCGGCAGAGGTTCCATTAGAAGACATAGCTATCTGGCCAACCACAGGGACCTGCAGCCTAATATGGCATCCCCGTTTGCATTCAGCATCCCTGGTGGTCTAGCGATAGCACAGAGAAGACTGTGAACCGCTGCCAGGACTGCCGGCATCTGCCCCCGCCCGGCAGCAATAGCTGCTAGAAGTCTCGGCTCCCCAAAAGTAGGGAACCGCTTACCTGTCCCCCCCGTCCAGCCCCGCTGTTCCCTTGTGCCCAGGACAGCGCTCACCACTGACCGCACAGAGTAAATAAAGAATTAGTCAGGGCTGCAGCCCCAAATAAAATGTGCCCTTTCCTTGAGGCACCCAAAAAACTGGTCTCCAGGATACAGGCGGGGTTTAGGGGAGGAGAAGCCTGTGCTGCCGACAAAGAAGTTATCTCTTTGGTGCCCAAACTCCTGCAGCTACCACTATATCCAGGGTCCCAGTGTCCACCATAGGATGAAGGGTAAAACAAAAATACCAAGTCCCAATATTTGAGGAATTTCATATTATCTTTAGTATTTACCGTGCAATGTCCATCACTTGAGCCTCTTGTCTCTTTGCCAGTGGATTGTCAATAATGCTAGTAAGCCGTGGAATAATCCATTTTCTCAGTCGAAATACAAAGTTTTCCACTCTGAAGAGAAAGAAAAATAAGAGCTGCAGAAAGACAACCAATGCTAGCTATCAAATAATCATGTCAAAAATATCAGTAGTGTAAATATTCATAGGACATTTTTTTTAAAGGATTACACATAAGTAATACACCTTATACTAAAGGGTCAATTCAATTAGCTGTGGGGCAGCTCACTCTGTGAATAAGTGGGGCTATATGCCGCACTTCTGGTAGGTACAAACTAGTGCCCTTCTGTTCGCAGCCCCATAGGACTGCGTTAAAAAACAAACCGCTAAAAAATTAGAGTCTGGGGAAAGACCAGGGGAGTTTATTGCTACGGCAACTCGCCCCCTCGCAGCTAACTGAACTGACCCCTAAATTCTTCTTTAGAAGAAACAAAAAGCAGATGCCCAACTCACGTGTTCTGCTGTTCCTGGTTCTCTTTCTGACGGCTGGTGCTGAAATCTAGGCAGGAGTCTATGTCTGGCGCAAGAAACATGCTCTTCAACCAGTCAATGTATTTTTGCAGAGCAGTTGGCTTCAAATGTTGGATGACCTTCCATGTGCTGGGCACCACTGGGTATCCTTGGTTAGTGAGCGAAGAGAAGCCAATAATAACAGTCAGCTGCTTTTCTGCATCTTCACAGCTTTCCAGGAATGCAGAAACGTAAGTCTCCATCTCTGGTGCAAATTTAAAGCGATCTGCGGGCTGAAAAACAACATAATTATATTTAAAAAGACAGGATCAACAAAGTTAATAAAATATATGCAAGACATGATGGAAGAATTTTTTGGTATTCTGCTAATTAACTGGATGTAGACAAACAGACCCATTGCTGAGTATTATTTCAGGCAAGGGGGTAATGAACATATCAAATGCCCAGTTTCACATACAGTGGTGCTTGAAAGTTTGTGACCCCTTCAGAATTTTCTATATTTCTGCTGAAATGTAGCCTAAAACTACCTTTTTTTGTGCACGCTTTCGGTCGTTGTTTTGCTGCATGACCCACATTCTCTTGAGATGCAGCTCATGGACAGATGTCCTGACATTTCCCTTTAGAATATTCTGTTCTAATTCAGAATTCATTGTCCCATCAATGATGGCAAGTCGTCCTGGGCCAGATGCAGCAAAACAGGCCAAACCCATTATACCATCATCATCGTGTTTCACAGATGGTATGAGGTTTTTATGCTGGAATGCAGTGTTCTCCTTTCGCGAAACATAACACTTCTGTCACGACCCGGCCCTGGAGATCAAGGAACTAGGATGTGGAGAAAGCAGCAGGCAAGGAGGATGAATAAAAGTCTTCCTCATCAGCTAGATCCTGGTGTTGGCGAGAACTGACCAAATGCTCGTAGTTAACTCACTGGGGGTTTTTTTGCCAGTGACCTCTCCAATTGGGATACTGGCTTTGCAGCACCCAGCGAGCAGGTCGCGGCCACCTGGTCAGCTACCCAGGAAATAGCGAAGAGACTAGGCGACGGGAATAGATGATATTGGGACTAACAGTAGTGTAAATGAAGAGAGGATTGTACTGAAGAGTATCACTGGGGTCAGCACTGGTAAATAGCACCGGTGATTCGTACTGGAGAACATCACTGGTGATTGGTACACGGAGTATCACTGAAGACTACCACTGAAGACTGATATGCAGAATGTCACTGAAGAATATCTTCGGGGATCAGTACGCAGATTAGTACTGAGTATCACTAGAGATCTGTACGTAGAGTAGCACAGAGAAATATCACTGGAGATCAGTACGCTAATTAGTACGGAGTATATCACTTGACGTAGTCTCTGGAGATAAACACACCGTGGACCCTGGAACGATGCAACAGCAAACAGTCACTGGAAGTAGTGAAGTTGTTCAGGCAACTTTGTTTCTGGAGCCCAGCTAAATACCCCTAGGTAGCTGGTCATTGGAGGAGAGAATCAGAGTGACCGCAGAGCTACCATTGGAGGAAAGTCTAGTCAGGTGATAGACAACATGGCTGCGTCCACAGTGGATCAACGCAAGGAAGTCTTAGCAGGCCCCAGGGAGAATACTCAGCGCACCAACTGCCACTGCACCTGGCATCTGACCACCTGGGAGATCAGGAGAAGCCGGCGCTGCGGTGAGTAGTGCCCGATCCCAAGCCGCATCCTGACAGCTTCTCATTTAAACCAAAAAGTTCTCTTTTGGACTCACCTGTGCACAAAACATCGTTCCAAGTCTTTTGGCTTGTCCGGGTGATCCCAGTACGGCGTGAACATAGTCTAGGAGCAGGATTTAGAACAAGTGGTTGACGAGCCAGGGAAGGAGAGGCAACCGGAGCAGAGGAAGGTAACATGACGCGCTGGCGACTTGTAACAGTTGCTGCATGACCCACGTTCTCTTGAGATGCAGCTCATGGACAGATGTCATAACATTTATCTTTAAAATATTCTGGTATAATTCATTGTCCAACCAATGACGGCAAGTTGTCTAGGGGCCAGACGCAGCAAAACAGGCCCAAACCATGATACCACCACCACCGTGTTTCACAGATGGTATGAGGATTTTATGCTGGAATGCAGTGTTCTCCCTTCTCCAAACATGACGCTTCTCATTTAAACCAAAAGCGCTCTATTTTGGACTTATCTGTCCACAAAACATTGTTCCAATAGTCTTCTGGCTTATCCAGGTGACCTTTAGCAAACTGTAGACAGGCAGCAATGTTCTCTTTGGAGAGCAGTGGCTTTCTCTTTGCAATGCCGTCATGCACACCATTGTTGTTCAGTGTCCTCCTGATGATGGATTTATGAACATTAACATTAGCTAATGTGAGAAAGGCCTTCAGTTGCTTAGAGGTTACCTTGGGTTTCTTTGTGAACTTGCAAACTATTAGACGCCTTGCTCTTGGTGTGATCTTTGTTGGCCGACTACTCCTGGGGAGGGTAATAATGGTCTGGAATTTCCTCCATTTGTACACAATCTGTCTTACTGTTGGTTGTTGGAGTTCAAACTCTTTTGAGATGGTTTTGTAACCATCAAGAATGCTTGATGAGCATCAACAATTCTTCTTCTGAGGTCCTCAGAAATCTCCTTTGTTCGTGACATGATACACTTCCGTAACCATGTGTTGTGAACATCAGACTTTGATAGATCCCTGTTCTTTTGTAAAGACAGGTTGTCCACTCACACCTGATTATCATCACATAGATTGAAAATACCTGACTCTAATTTCACCTTCAAAATATCTGCTAAGCCTAAAGGTTCACATACTTTTGCCACTCACAGATATCCGATATCGATCATTTTTCTCTAATCAAAATCAGTGGCGTAACTAGGGCAGGGCGAGCGGGGTGCGTGCCCAGGGCGCCATTGGACCGGCAGCGCGGGCGGGCGCCGCCGGCCACGGTACCGGCCCGCCCTAGTTAGCCAGTGTAGCGCCTACCGCAATGAGTGCGGTCAGCGCTACACATTTACACAGGAGCGGCGCTAGGCTTCCAGCGCCGGTCCTGTGCTGTACACCTGAGCGCGTTCCCTCCCCCTGAGCACTTGCCCAATAGCGCCAGGAGGCGGGCTCAGGCTGTGCATAACATACGCATCGCCGCCAGCGCTGGAGGCGATGCGCATGTTAAACAGCAGCCAATGCTGCAGCACCCACTGCAAGAGCCGGGCTTCCGTCCGGCTCCTGCAGTGGGTAATGGGACAGACGTTATGACATCATGACGTCTGTCCCATAATGCTGAGCACGCCAGCCCGGGAGGACTGTCGGGCGGCGGCGGGAGCGGCGTCGCGGACCGGAACAGCAGCAGCGTGGATTCAGCTAAGTATATTTTGATATATATATATTTTTTTTAACCTATCTGCACTACTGGGGGCACAATGGGGGAGGGGGGTGGCTACTACTGGGGGGACCTCTACTGGTGGTGGGGGCACAACGGGGGAGGGGTGGCTACTACTGGGGGCACCATTATTGGGAGGACCTCTACTGGGAAGGGGGGCTACTACTGGGGGCACTTAATTGGGAGGGGGAACCTCTACTGGGGACTACTACTGGGGGGGGGGGGGGGGAACTACCACTGGGGGCATTATAAAAGGGGCCTACTACTAGAGGCACTGCACTCGGGGGACCACTACTGGGGGCAATAATAGGAAGGGCCACTACAGGGGGCACTGGATAGGGGGGATCACTACTGGGTGCCTGCAAGTGTCCGACCATGTGTCGGACACTTGTAGATTGCATGATGACAAGGATTTTTGACTACTTAGTTCATCTTATCTCCCCCATTCACTGTGGGTTTTAAAAGCAGCAGATACTTCGTGGCAACTGCAAAATCCTAGTGAATGTGCCCACTGCCCCCAACCCTTCTGTACCAAATCAGAAATAAAAAGTATAGGGAATCACACAGGTGATAATTTTTGAGGGGGATCATTGAAGGTTCAGTATTATTTTCAAACATTTTAAGCTTAACACTTCCATCTGCACAGCGTAAACTGATGCAGTACAACACAACCTTTTAAATAAAATTAAAACAAGTAATAATTTAAAGTCTACATTTTTGCTCTTATATCTGAATACTAAATTATGGTCTACAGCTCTGATTATTCCAACAATAATGTAGAATAATGTTATTAGGTATCACAGATAGTATATCAAAGCCTCCTACCTGATTTGAAATAACATGGGCCCCATAACGCAACATGACTTCACTTCGCAGGATAAGCTGCAAATTATTTTTATCCAACAGAGGCAAAGCAGCACCCAGCAACCTGTAACACATGTAACTAAAAAAACCAAACCTAGTTAAACAGAGAAATTAATGGAACATTCAAGCACAAACAACAAAACTGGCGAATTTCTCAGTTATATAACTGCTACTTCAGTTAGGGATAATAAGCTAGAGAAAGAAGAAAGACAGAAAAAAAAAAAATATGAGATATGGTAAGAACTTACCTTTGTTATATCTATTTCTACGAAGTCCATAGGGCTCCACAGGATACCTTGGGGTATAGGTGATGACGTCAGGCATCGGGCACCATAGAGTTAAAGTTTTCAGCCTCCCAGGATGCACTAGGGTCCCCCTCCTATACCCCACCCCCGAGCCAAGGCATCTCAGTTACGTACCAAGCCATAGGCCGGAGGAGGAGAAGGAAGAGAGAGAAAAAAGATCTGGACACACACAAGAATCACATTCTCACCAGAGGGAGTCGGAAAAACCGGTGATCAGAATAAAGCCCATCTGCAGCACAGGTGCAACAGGGCGGGAGTCCTGTGGAACCCTATGGACTTCGTAGAAATAGAGATAACAAAAGGTAAGTTCTTACCATATCTCATATTTTCTTCATCAGGGTCCATAGGGTATCCACAGAATACCTTGGGGATGTCCCAAAGCAGTATCCTTTAAGGGTGGGGACGCTCCTGTGCTGAAAGGAGAATCCGCCGCCCGAAGGAAGCATCTTGAGAGGCAAAGGTGTCAAACGTGTAATACCTCACAAAGGTATGGACCGAGGACCATGTGGCAGCCTTGCAGATCTGGACTGCAGAGGCACCACGTCGAGCAGCCCACGAAGGACCCACAGACCTAGTGGAATGAGCCCTCACAGAGGAAGGAACCGGAAGGCCTTCATGAAGATAAGCTTCTGAAATGGCCATATGAATCCAGCCTGCCAAAGTCTGCTTTGAAGCAGGCCAACCCTTTTTACGGAAGCCATAGAGGACAAACAAGGCGTCCGACTTCCTAAACGAAGAAGTGCGGTCAACATAAATCCTTAAGGCCCGCACAACGTCCAAAGTGGCCTCACCCACTGAAAGATCAGGTGAGTTAAAAGCCAGCACAATGATTTCCTTGTTGACGTGAAAACTTGAAACCACATTTAGGAAAGAAACCAGGACGAGTGCGCAGCACCGCCCTGTTCCTATGAAAAATCAGAAAAGGGGGTCTACAGGAGAGAGCCCCTAAGTCACAAACACGTCTGGCCGAAGCAATGGCCAGAAGGAAAATTGTTTTAGCTGTGAGCCATTGAGGTCCACTGAGCTCAGTGGTTCAAACGGCGGTCCCTGGAGAGCCCTCAGGACCACAGCTAAATCCCAAGGCGCCACCGGTGGAACAAAAGGTGGCTGAATTCTGAGAACACCTTGCATAAAGGTACGCACATCAGGGATTGCAGCAATCCTACGATGGAACCAGATGGACAAGGCAGACACCTGCACCTTCAGAGACGCAAGGCAAAGCCCATGGTCCAGTCCAGCGTGTAGGAAAGCTAACACTCTAGACAGACGGAACTCCCGAGGAGCATAACCTCCCGGCCGACACCACTGGAAGAACGTATGCCACACACGATGGTATATCCTTGCAGAGGATGGTTTCCGAGCCCTTAGCATTGTTTGCACTACAGAGCTGGAAAACCCCCTGGACCTTAACATGGCCGTCTCAACAGCCACGCCGTCAAAGACAGCCGAGTCAGGTCCGGGTGAAGACAAGGACCCTGTGTCAGGAGGTCCGGTCGTAACAGCAACCGCAGAGGAATGTCCACGGACAGTCCCTGGAGGTCTGAGAACCAGTGCCTCCGGGGCCACGCGGGAGCTATCAACAGGAGCGTCCCTCCTTCCTGTTTGAATTTCCGGATTACCCGTGGAAGAAGGTAAAACGGAGGAAATAGATAAGCAATCCGGAACGTCCACTGCATCCACCAGAGCCGCCTTTTCGTCTCTTGTGCGAGACCCGTACACCGGCAACTTGTTGTTGTGCCTGACGCCATGAGGTCGATCTCTGGAAGACCCCACCTGTCCACCAGAAGTTGAAAGACGTCCTGGTGCAGAGACCATTCCCCCGGATGAACGTCCTGGCGACTGAGAAAGTCCGCCTCCCAGTTTAGGACTCCCGGGATGAATACTGCTGATATGGCTGGGAGATTGCGCTCCGCCCAAACCAGGATTCGGGACACCTCTACGAGAGCCGCCCGACTTTGGGTTCCTACTTGCCGATTTATGTAAGCCACGGTGGTGGCGTTGTCCGACTGGACCTGCACGGGGTGACCTTGGAGAACCCGATGTGCCTGCTGGAGAGCATTGAAAATCACACGGAGCTCCAAGACGTTTATTGGAAGCTCTGTTTCCACCCGAGTCCACCTGCCCTGGAACAAGTGTGGACCCGTGACTGCTCCCCAGCCCCGAAGACTGGCGTCCGTTGTCAACAGGACCCAATTCACCACCCAGAATGGACGACCCTTGTTGAGATGGGTCGTCTGCAACCACCAGGCTAGGGACAGGCGAACCTCTGGAGTGAGCACCGTCTGGGATTTTAGACTCTGAGGCAGTCCATTCCATTTGGACAGGATCAATTGCTGCAGAGGTCTGGAGTGAAACTGGGCATATTCCACCATGTCGAATACTGACACCATGGAGCCCAGTAACCTCATCGCCGAGTGCAGAGACACCCGGCGACTCTGCAGACAACTGCGCACCCTCAACTGTAAGGCAGAGATCTTTTCCCCTGTCACAAAGATCCTTTGCTGTCCGGAGTCCAATAAGGCTCCGAGGTGCAGAATCCTCTGAGACGGGATCAGGGTGGACTTCTGCCAGTTTATCAACCAGCCGTGCCGTTGCAGTACCGCAATGGTCAGGTCCAAGTGGCGTAGAAGGAGCTCTGGAGATCCTGCCACCAACAGAAGGTCGTCCAAGTACGGTAACATGCGGACTCCCTGCAGCCGCAGGGAAGCTGCCATGACCGCCATCACCTTGGTGAATACACGTGGTGCTGTCGCCAGCCCAAAAGGTAACGCCCGGAACTGGAAGTGATCGTTGCGGATTGCAAACCTGAGGAACTCTTGATGGAGTAAAAGAATAGGGACATGCAGGTAAGCGTCCTGTATGTCCAACGACACCATGTAATCCCCAGGTGCCAGCGCCAGAATGATGGACCGTAGGGTCTCCACCCGAAACCGCGGCACCCGCAAAGACTTGTTGAGTGCTTTGAGGTTGAGGTTCGGACGATACGACCCATTGGGTTTCTGCACCAAAAACAGATTGGAATAGCAACCCTGGCCCCTCTAGGAGAATGGAACAGGCACTATAACTCCAGCCTGGAGCATAAGTGTGCAAAACCTTCCGCAGTTCCATGGCTTTGTTCCGGTCTGATGGAAGACCCGTGGTGAAGAATCGGGACGGGGGCCTGTGCCGAAAGGAGAGGGCGTACCCGTGAGAAACCACCTCATGAACCCAAGTGTCTGTCGTGGTAACCGACCAACACTGGGCGAACTGCAGCAGGCGGCCTCCCACTTTGGGATCCCCCAAAGGGAGGCCCGGACCGTCAGGCCGCAGGCTTGTCATCTGGCTTAGGGGTTGGACGTCTGGTACTCCAGGCCTGTTTCCGGGGCCAGCCTGTCTGGGAAAAGACTGTGTCTTAGGCCTACCCTGGGCCCTGTAAGGCCGAAAGGACGACGTACCTGAACCGGAAGGAACCGCGGCAGACGGAAGACATGACAATTTGGCTGCCGCCAGCGTGGCTACGATTTTGTCCAGATCCGGACCAAATAGGACTTCTCCATTAAAAGGCAAAGCTTCCAAGCCCTTCATGGAATCAGCGTCCGCCTTCCAAGATCGCAACCATAAGGTGCGACGAGCAGCTACAGCTGCCGAAGAAATCCGAGACGCCAGAGTACTGATATCTAAGGCCGCTTCATTGATATAAGTGGCCGAATCCCGGAGATTGCCGGTTCAGCCGAACAGTCGGAATTGAAAGACGCCTCCAAACTATCAGCCCAGCGCTCCATAGCTCTGGCTACCCAACAAATGGTCATAGCCGGCCGTGACAGTAATTGGCCTCGCCAATAAATAACACTGCCGACATAGCCTTATAAGGCGAATCATTAGAATGCTTAGTGCTTATAGTGTGCACCTGCCCCTTTTTCTGCTGTAAAATTACAAGTCTCAGCATGGTAGCACTTATTATGTTTGAGATTAGGGATGTACAGCCCATTCCCCTTTTTCCTCTGTGTATGTGAAGATTAGAGGACTGTCAGCATTCCGCAACAAAGCTGATCTATCCACAAGACTGGATTGAGGTTTGTGGAGGCCCAAGGGCAAATAGAGTGAGGGGCTCCTTGACAACACCATTAGAGATTTAAACCTTCCTACAGATGTGTCCTCATACATCTTGACTCCTTGCACGTTTAATAGCCCTTTTAATCGCGCCATGCCGTGACGCAGTATCGCCAAGCGTCTTTTTGTGCAACTTGTTACATTCAAATGCGTCTTATTCACACATAGCTAGCACAAGCAGCTTCTGCTGATTAAGATGATATACAGCATGCCTATATTCCTTGTGCGTCTGTGGGTGTATCTGTATGCGAAACGCCCGGCAGTCAGGAAGCCGGTGGTCAGAACACCGGCACCAAAATCCCCGCTCCAGAATCCCGACCGCTGACGTCCCGACGATAAGTATTAGAGTTAGGCTTCGGGAAAGCTGGGTTAGGATAGGAACTAATCCTGTCGGATTCTGACTGTTGGGATGCGGCTGTTGGTATTCTGACCGCCAGCATCCCGACCGCCGGGATGCTGACCGCCACGATCCCGTACCCAAACCTGTCAAGGAGCCACCATTGCGTCCATGGTCCTTGCCTTGAACAGGTTCACCTGAGAGACCATAAGGTCCACCTGTAAAAGATCCCACCGCTCTACTAGCAGGGATATTTTGAAAAATACCCATTAAGGAACGAAACGCGTTGCCAGGAAGACCTGGAATGATCAGCTGTCAAAGAGAATATACAGGAATTTGAGATGTTGTGATGTGACCAAATGGGACTTGGGGTTTCTATTGTCAATTTGGAGATGGGATTGGATAAATGGAGTGGACATTGCTTTTATTAACAGGTCATCCAGGTAAGAACAACATTAACACATTTCAACCACAAAAGCGCAGGAACAGTGGCATAATTTTGGTGAAGATCTGCGGAGCAGTCACCATACTGATGGTAAGGGCTCTGAATTGGAAACAGGCACTGCCCACATCAACCTAAGCAGGCAGTGGTGTCAGTCCCGAAGTTGAAACATGCAAGTAAGCATTCTTGATGTCCATTTGTATCGCTCTATGGCATTTACCATATAACAGAGACTCCATCCAGAAGGTAGAAACCCCCAGGTGTAAATTCAGAGATTTCAGAGTCAGAATTGGGTGAAAGGACAGATCCAGTTCCTGAATGAAGAACAGGTTGGGGTAAAGCCAAGGCCTTCCTGGAGTTTCAGGACAAAGACAATAACTCCTGACCTCAGCAAATACTGAATGGCCACTTGCAAAGTCAAGCACCTGATCTCATCCTTCGTCGGAGGTGTGGAAAAGAGACATCAGAGTGGAGATCAAAAGAGGTCTAGAATATAGCCTCTTTCTAGAATACCTCCTCTATCCATCTATAAGAAGAAGCTAGCCACTGATCCCAAAATCAAAGCAGACGGTTCACCAACATAGACCGATATGTCAGGGACTAGTCAGATTTAGCTCCATATTGATAACTACCAAGTGAACCACAAATAAACCGGATAGCTGCCAGATAGCTGGACAATTTACACTCATACAGAGACAGTTTGGTTTTCTGTTTTACTTGCGCCCAAGGGATTACCCTATTGCTTCCTGTTTATCCAAGGGGATTCTGGATAATCTCAGAACATCTCTAAATGGCAGCATTATTAACCATGAAACCTCTATCCAGAGGAGTGGCACGTGTTCAATAACCAAATTAATCTCCACAAAGAAGCAAATAATCATGCCAAGCCAGGCAGGTTCCGCCATCCCAGATGCAATATCTCCTGATGTGCTTGAATCATGGCAGATCACGTTGCACTGTGGCCACTGGGTCCAGAGAGCTCTGAGGCAATTAAGCATGGCACTTGGAACAAGTGTAGTGAGGCACCACATACTCTCCAGCAGCCTTGAAATGTTTGCCAGATATACAGTCGAAAAAAAAAAACAGACACCAAAAAAGTAAAAACAAAAACCTCCACCCTGATGTCCCTTTGCCACACCTCCTCCGAAGGATGAGATCAGGTGCTTGACTTTGCAAATGGCCATTCAGTATTTGCTGGTCAGGAGTTATTGTCTTTGTCCTGAACGCAATCAAAACAATATGATTGAAGCAGCAGACACAATGTAGACAAAAACCAATGAGCTATAGAAAACACTCAAGTATATAAAAAGTGCACTAGCAAATACCAGTTCACACAGAATGAAACAGCTTTCCACTTTTTTTAAACTAATACAGCACTGCAAGAAATATTCAAGGGGATGCACAAAGTTAGCAGGCAGGCAGACTCAACTACCAAATAGGTAAATATAAGTCTCTGACAAGTACACTGCCAGCCTGTTCTCTGCAATGATACAGAAGGACAGGCAGCCAGAAAGGAAAAACATCCATCCTAAGCAGACCGTCAGGGGCAGCAGCACAGCAGCCAGGATCCCCTGCAGCGCCCTGTGAGAACTGGCTGTCTGATGGTGGAAGTTGAGAGATACCGGTGGAAAAATCCCCCAGAATACCCTCCACAGATGTGTTCTAGGGAAAACCACCCCCTAGGCAGCTTTAACCCATGCCGGCCATGGTAGGGGCCAGACCGCTGTAAAATGTCGCCACCAACCCACCCCCTGGTTAACGGAACTCCTGCAAGCATGACAACCACTGGGGGAAAGAAAGATTGCTGCAAGCTCAGTCTCAAAAACAGTGGAAGAGATGGGGCTGCTATCCCTTTATCACAGCTGTGAATCTTGGGCGTTGCTGTCTAACACACCTGCAACTGCTAATGAGCAGTACATGGCCCACAGAGGCACCTGGTAGCACACTTCAGAAGCCAGGAGGAGATTTGGGTATCTGAGGCGAACAGAGCGCTAATGAGTGGTTCTGTCTGCCCTTGGCAGCTCTTCACAGCACCATCTACATCCCAGAATGGATATGAGAGATCTAGGGATATATTCTGCACACAATAAATATTAAACAATATGTAGTGTACCGTAAGAGCGTTGCCATATGATAATCATGATAACATAACTGAGCAGCACACTAAGGTGTTATAACAGAGGTAAGAGGC
This sequence comes from Taudactylus pleione, assembly GCA_031769625.1. Lineage (NCBI taxonomy): Eukaryota > Metazoa > Chordata > Amphibia > Anura > Myobatrachidae > Taudactylus > Taudactylus pleione. Next base: position 218,034 of record JAUIMM010000389.1, read on the forward strand.
AGAAGATGACATAAGAAGCATGGGAAACATACATGCAAGGTCCAGTCTGTTCCTGCATCAGGCCATTCTCTATGGCATCTTTCCAGAACAATTCAAACGCTTCCTCCTTCAGAGAAATCTTCAGCACATCCAGAGCTACGCCTGGCAGGCACTTTTCTTTCTTTACAGACTTAGCAGCCATTGTTAATAGATCCACTAACCTGTATGGAAGGGTAAAAGGACATGATCAAAACCATGTCATTGTAAAAGCCTAGATGTAATAATTTCAATGAAAACACAATTAATATTAGGAAAGAGGCAAGCCAAGGTAAATTACAAATATTACGGTAAATATAACATCATAGTGCAAACAGGAGGTGAAGCTAAAAGAACACACACTGAACTGAACAGAGTGTAAAGCAGGAGGTTCCTATTCGGGGATAAGAGATCAGATTTTGTTCAGACATAGGCCCCCATTTACCAACTAAGCATAACCCCTTTAGCGCTTGCTAAAGGGGTTGTGTCCTTGTTTCTGCATTTAACAAACATCAGTAATCTAAGATTACCGCTGCTTGTCACAGCATCGCTCTCACCATCTTTTAGATAGCAATAGCGATGCGGTCCCTATTGCCAGCAATGGAGACCAGGCGGTGCCTTTCCGGCTTTGGTGAAGCCTTCCAAGCACTGCCGGATCCCCGTTTCATGCACATGCGCAGACAGACCAGAGCCCAGTCGCTGGCTGCATTAGGCTGCCAGCAGCCCAGCGGAGGACCTCGCAGAGGAGGAGGACTTCGAGGGAGGGGTAAGCATTAGTAAATACCAGTGAATTTTTCATTAGTATTACAGTGATAAATGAAAAATTCTGCTGGTATTTACATTCCTTGATAAATGGTAGCCATAGTGTTAAGCTGGCCATATACTAGACCAACTTTCATCCAACTAGTTAGTTGGTTGGAATGAAAATCTGGCAATGTAGGGGAGCAAACGACAATCATTCATTTGCTCCCACACCGCAGAAAATGGACAAAAGCTGTGGTTTTTGTCTGTTGCCCACATTTGTAAAGCGAATTGCCGATTGTCATTTGCTCCCATACGTCACCAAATTTTCCTTCACAGAATGTAAGGTGGTGGTGTGTATCACAGCATTCAATAAGGATGCATTCCATCTGCCATGGCAGCAAGTTACAAAAACTACAACAAGCTAACAAAATAAGTCTGCACATTAGAAAATGTAAAGCATTATGTAAAGCAATAAGGAAAAAATGCTGTGTGTCATCTTACTTTGTGATGTTTTCTTGTGTAATAATAGTGGATGTTCCTAGCAGCTTCTTTAATTTCTTGGGTTTCAGTACTCCTGGAAACTTCTGCATTCCTACAAGCAGCAGGTGTAGCTGTTCTGGAGTGCTGAATGCAGAGGACAGATCGGAGCGCAGTGCCCCAAATAACACTTCTTCAAATGTGGATTCTGGAATCTGAAGATGGTTAAATAAATAAGTTCTCAGTGGCATTTACTCAGGGAAACAGATATACTCTATTATCAGGTGCAGGCCTAGTAGACGTGTAACCTTTTCATATGTTTTGTTGATATGTACAAAAAAAAAAATCCCACCTCTGATAGAATATCCACCAGTGTCTTCCTGGGCAGATCCTTCAGGTGTTCTCTGTACTGTGCCAAACTCTGTAACAGCTGCACACACTGGAGCAGCACTTTTGTGTCCTGTCGAAAAAAATGGTTTTAGCTTTATTTTATGAATATGTTCAGGACCACTTAATCTAAAACGCAAAATAGTTTTGAATAAGCTACTAACATTTAGAAAAAAAAATAATAATTACATATAACACTAATATAAATATATATCTCCATCTGTGAGATTCTGTCCATCCCTTGCTCACTACTATAATGCAGATTGTCTTAATGCTTAATAAACATTCCTTAATGCTTGCTCACAAAGGTTCTCAAACTCAGTCCTCAGCACCCCAAACATTGCATGTTTTCCAGATCTCATCACAAGTGAAATAATTAGCTGCACATGTGGATCTTTTAAAAAGTGTCAGTGAGTAATGAAAACACCTGTGCACCTGCTGGGTGACCAAGAAACGTGACCTGTGTGGGGTCCTGAGGACAGAGCTTGAGAATCCCTGTGCTAGGATATCTACTAAAAAAAACAAAACTAAATTCAGCCAGTTTTTTCAGAAAATGGACAATAGCTTAAAGTCATCCACTTAGCCTAAAGTAGACAGTTTAAAATAATTTAGTTCGTTAACTGTAAGATAACTCAAGATGTTTAAGTTTTACCGTAGCAAGGCGACCAGACTGTGACAGCGCCAGAACACCAAAAAAGTTACCGAAGGCAGCATTCCGCAAAGATTTCTGAAACCAAAAATGTTTGGAAAGTTATCTAACCTTCACGTGCAAAAATCCTCAATAAATATCCACTTACCCAATACATAGACTTTATACACAAACATAATAAAAACACTTTAGAATGCAAATCCAGCTTCTACTTACACTATATTCCTCACACCAAAAAAACAATGCAGTTCTTAAAGTTGCAGTCACATTACCACAGTGGAGGTAACTTACAAAGCAAACATTCAATGCATACTATGAAATCAGTTCTAATTCTGCCATGGGTTTCAGATAGTAGGAGTCTAGAGGAGGTGAAGTTTGTACAGGCAGGACAGAGGACTTGAGTGGAGGGTAGGGCGTTCCATGTAATGTATAGAGTAGGCGCAGTGGGGCACTAGTGCTAAGAAGAGATTTCCTCTGTGGAGTGTCATTATTGAAACAATATAAACTGGTGGAGAAGATACATCGTTAGCCACGTTCCTTCATGTGTAAATGGAATCCCACAAGGTCCTTGAATTGCGCACCTACTCATCGATGGCGTCCTTCAGGACTTGTCCTATACTTGTATTACTCCTTCATGTAGATAAACTACATTTCTAAATGTAGTGAGTAGTGAAATAAAAAGCTTCACATTCAAATCTGATAGATGTAATTAAACTGCTGATGCCCATTATATGCCACAGAGGCTAAACTGAGTAGTATCTGATGAGAAAAACAGACCAGCTGACTTAGATGAGAGGATGGTACTAAAGCTTTGCTGTGTAATTTACACTTTAAAAAACAGTATACCTGGAGATTTCTCTTTCCCTCCGCACAGCTAGGCCCACATTTCAGTTTTAAAATCGCCTAACAAGAGCAAACAGTAGGTGTGCACTGGGGAAAACCAAGATGCTTTGCACTGTGCATCAAGTGTGGTTTGCAGAAGAGACCCCTACGTCCTGCACCACCAAACATCTGCACTGGGCAACAAACTCATTCAGTACTCCCCAAGCCGGGATCATAGGATTTCCTTGAAAGTCTATTATGTACTACCAACCAATATACTAATGAATCATATTTAATTATTTTCTGGCACAAGTCCACAATTACAGTTCTCCTATACTTATTAAAAAAAAAAAAAAAATGGATTTGTCCACGCTTCACACAACAGCACAATTTGGGACCAGGTCGCCAGGTTAGGAACCATTGACATAATGATAACAGCTGTACCCTTTGTGTCAGTTTTCTCCTGTGTAAACTGTTAACAATTTGTAATAGCCAGTTACACCAGTAATGGGTAGTACCGACAGTGAATTAGAAATGACCACCTATTTGTAACATGAATTACTGAACGGAGCCCAAAAGTACAAAGGTGGGAGTGATGGCTGTTTTACACATGATTTAGAAATATGCCAAAATTTCTGCATGTTGTTTGATTGTGAATGCATCTGTTACATATATCATTACCTCTCTTCAATCAGGCTCTCAAGACCCACTATTTCATCAAAGCCTTCCAGCTCTCATCCTAACTTGCTGCTACATACTCCCTCCTCCCTACCTACCCCATCTGTGTCACCCCTGTTTGCCTGTCCCTCCCTTTTAGAATGTAAGCTCCTATGAGCAGGGCCCTCTACCCTCTTGTGCTTCTCCTTACTCTACCTTCATCTACTTCTTACTCTCTAGTAGGGCACCTAACATATGGTTGCTTTGCATTGTTGCTTATCTGGGTGTTATGGTCACAAATGTAGCAATGTATATTATCAATGTCCTGTAATGTATTGTACTGTACTGTAAGTCACTGTAAATCAACCTATTTGTTTATGTACTTTGTAAGGCGCTACGGAACACTTGTGGCGCCATATAAACGATAATAATAATAATGAATACTCATGTGAAAGCTAATAAATGTACCATTACAAAAAAAGAAAAAGTAGTTAAACAAGGCAAAGAATTAAAGAGTGGTTTGTAGCAGGTAAATGTTCCGTGGTTTGCACTTCCCCAACAAGTGTACTACACATGGTATGGTATAATATTCTACTTAAGCACTATGAGGCAGATCCAATTACACATGAGCTGCGCGCATTTCTCTGCCAGTTACGGTAGACTGATTCTGCTTGCATATCCATAGGGTGTGAGCAGAATCAGCCTTCTAAAGGCACACATCCACTAGAAGACAGGCAAACATCTGCATGATTACGACATAGTAATCGTGCAGTCGTTTGTCAGTCTGTGATGTGCCTACACTGTACGAGCTATCGGTCAATGTAGGCTCAACAATCATCTACAAGCATGCCGAGCCTGACGTTATCGCCAGGTTTTACAACATATTTGTCTGATGATAGAAGTCTAAACGACCAGCGGGAGCGCGCATTGCTGGTTGTTTGAAAATCGTTAAGAAAAATGTCTAAAACGATTTGCGAACGGTTATTGAACGATAACGTTATCGTTCAAATTAATATTCTAGTGCTTCGTCTCCAACATTAATTGAGGTGTGAGCTTCTTTAGAAAAATTAAACCTCCTGAAGAGCTGCTAAAATTGTAGAAAAAAAAAAAAATCTTTCTAATAGCTGAACAATTGAAGGTAATTTAATGAAAATGAGACAAAGGTTTCATAGAAAATACAAATGCATTTTTTACAGTGATATTGTTGTAGTTTGTAAATAAAATGTAAGCACAGACACATTTCACTGTTAATTACTGGCTCCAAGGAGGTACGTGTGGTAAAGGAGCAAAAGATACAGGCGGGGTAGCAGTGTGATTTTCCGGTAGGGCAGGGAGGGAGTCACTCGCTCCGCCGTAGCGTAGACGCCATGGGTGGAACCACGGGGAAGCACGTCAGGTGATTGCTGTAGAGTCTGCAGCAATCACCTGACGAGCTTCCCTGTGGCTCCACCCATGGCGTCAATGTCACAAGGTAGCACACGTCAGAGGTCACTTCCTCCTAGTTGACTCAGCAGTACTGCAGCTAGATGAGCTACCAAAATTAAGGCTGCGAGCTGCTGATAGCTCGCAAGCTACCGGTTGGAAACCACTAGTCTAGTGGAGGTGTGCACGTAGCCACCGGGACACACTTGTCTGCTTCTGTGCTTAATTGAATCTGCCTCAAAGTATAGGATTCAACATGTTACAGTTAATACAAGCAGTTCAATGACTAAACACCCCTGTACATTAAGCAATATTCATTTATTACAGACAAAGGGCAGAGGGAATGGGGAAAGTAATGGGAAGGCTAACAAGAAGTGGGCAGACACACAGGATCAGAGTGGCCGATGCGGGATGGGAGACAGGGGAACAAGGGTGCAATGTTGATAGAGATAGGCTGTGACACCTTACAACACAGTTTCCCATACTCCGCCATTACAGTCCAGGTTTTAAGGATATCCATGTATGAGTCCAGATGGTTAAATCAAATTGCAGAGGTACTAATTAAGTCACCTTTGCTCAAACATGGATATCCTTAAAACCTGGACTGTAATGGCAGGCCTTACGGTCTAAATCAGTGTTTCCCAGCTCCAATGCACAGGGACCCCTAACAGTGCGGACTCATTTTGAAATATCTACAGATGGTGCTAATTATTTCACTTGTGTTACTGAGGTTAGGAGTAAAACATGTACTGTTAGGGGTCCATGAGGACTGGAGTTGGGAAACGCTGGTCTAAAGAAAGTGGTGGTGTCTAATTTCAAAAGAGGTGATTAAACAATAACACATGTGAATGTACATACTCACCTTATTCACTTTCTGAAGATTATGTTTCTCGCTAATATGTTCCAACACGGTGGACAGTGGGATCTCTTCAAAACACTGTAGAACCTTTAATAGAACAAAAAAAAACATTAAAATATACTCAGTGCCTCTCAGCTTCTAATGGACCACTACAATTATAGATACACAGTGCTAAATGTTTAACATGCAACGGTTATTTCTCCATCATACTCCATGGCAGCCATTACTATGGGTAGATGCACATTCTAGATAGGTACAAAACACCACAGGTGGTATATAATAAAGCTGTGTATTTTCCTGTATCTAGCTCTAGGCAGGCAGGTTGTGTATTTTAAGTCACTCATCTTGACTGGAGGGATAAGGAGTGCACCATTATGCTGCAGGTTCAAGGACAGGGCTGGTTACCTGGGGTATTACAGTCAGTTGTCTCAGAAGTTCTGCTAATACATAGTTTGCATAGTTCCCGTTCTTCTTGTTAGTTGATTGTTATTCCTCCATGTGGCTTTGTTAGAAAATAAAACTGAGGTCCGGTGGAGGTGGGAGAGGATAGAGGGTGCCGAGCCTAACAACTTTTTTAGTGCCTGAACTGAGACAACCCCTCTACCCAACGTAACTGCCAGTGTCCCCCAGAGTGGATGACAAAGGAAAGGCGCATGATGCTAAAGTGTGGGTTTTTAGAAGTGGAGTTGTTGCCCATAGAAACCAATCAGATTCTACCTACCATTAATCCATCAATTTAGTTCAAGAAGATAATAGCTAGAATCTGATTGGTTGCTATGGGCAACAACTCCCCTTCTAAAAACCTGCACTCTAGTAAATATACCCCCTATAGTGATAGCATCTTCCATGGGCACATAAGGCTCAAGTTCCAGTACTGGACCTTTGCAAGGCAGCAGGATGGGCATGTATCCATATCTTTTATTCACCATGAATTAGATGTCTTGGGGTAAGACATAGCAACCAATCAGATTCTAGCTATTATCTTCTAAAATGTGCTAGATACATGATAAGTAGAATCTGATTGGTTGCTATGGGCAACAACTCCACTTCTAAAAACCTGCACTTTAGTAAATATACCCCCCTTGTCTGATCAGCTTCTGAAAATAGGATTTTGGTACTTACCGATAAATCCCTTTCTCCGATTCCACAGGGGACACTGGAGTTCAAGACAGTGGGGTATAGACGGTGGTAGAGCAGAGCCTGGCACTTTAAATAATTTAGAAGTGTGACTGGCTCCTCCCCTCTATGCCCCATCAGCCCCAGTTTAAGAACTGAGCCCGAGAGGAGACGGAGGACAACAGGAAAACGAGGAGAAGGAGAAGACCACAGAACGGAACAAGACCGACTGAAGGAGAACAAAGGAACCCACTGCAGGGAAAACATGCAGTCACACAACTATAGAAGGTACCAAACAAAACGGCAGGTACGCAGCGCAGGGCGGGCGTCCAGTGTCCCCTGTGGAATCGGAGAAAGGGATTTATCGGTAAGTACCAAAATCCTGTTTTCTCCTTCATCCACTAGGGGACACTGGAGTTCAAGACAGTGGGGACGTCCCAAAGCCAACCTCCCGGGTGGGAAGCGCGGAGAACTTGCCGACCCTTCAGCCAAACCGAAACAGGGACCGCACAGAACCGGAGGCCCAACGGAAAGGGAAGAGCTGATGATCAAGTGTTGTAGAGCCAGGAGACAATCAGAACTCCTTGCTGAACAGTCACAGAAATTGCACAACGTACAGCATAAATCGAATGGAATAAAGCAGCTAGCGAGAAAACACCCTCAGGTGAGAAGCATCAGAACACTGTAAGCTCAGCTGAAAACAGACCAAGCCGGACTGTTGGGAGCAGAGAACCCCAGCCCGAAGCCATAGGAGAAGGGCAGTAACCAAAGAACAAAACTCGAGAAAACCGTACCAGCTCCAGAAACAGGAAGCTGCCACAGTCGCAGACAGCAGAATCCCAGCACGCTGAACATAACTCATATAGATATAAGTATAACGATACCATTCTACAAATACAGAACTGATCCTGTCCACAGACTCCTAATAAAGAGTATACTGGGAGGCAAAAGTCAAGACCGAAGCAGCCCTAAACCAGTCTGGAGGTCCAACTACTACAAGGTTGTTAACCAGCGGAAGGGTTAGACCATAGAGATCTCCGACAATTGGAGATCCCACCGGGCAAGAGGCAGAGGCGGCTTCGAGAGGATTGAGACTACAATCCCTTTCAGAGGGTCAGACAGCAGAACAACCCATTCTTCAAACAGAGTGATAAAACAGCGACTGAAACCCTGCAGCTGAAAAGAAACCACAGCAACAAAACCCCAGACAGACAACTTCCAACATGATGGTAGTGCGTAGTCAGTACCAACTGCTGGTCCGAACATAGTATGAAAACAACCAGGATACCCTGGCAGTTAAACAGCACAGATGCAACAGCCACCCAGGGAGAGCTATCAATATAGGGAAGCATCCCATACAGTAAGGCTAGAGCACTAGGACAGCCATGAAGGCACCCGTCAATGTGATGAAATAGCAACAGATACTGAACTGGAAAAACCCACCAGGCCCCCTGTCACCCTTTAATGTAAAGATGTGCACTAGCCTATAGATGCTCTTCAGTCCAGAACCCAACAGATTCTAGTAGAATAGTGTCACTAATCTCAATATTGGAACTATGCACCCACACACCAGGAACGCTCTAAAAACTAGAGCCAACTGATTAAAAGAGCGGATGGCAGCTAGGGTGCGGAATAGAGAATAACACTATGTAATGTCAGGTTGCCTGAAATAGGAGTCTCTTTCGAGGCATTAGTGGGGTAAGCCCGCTTACCTGTGGGCGACCAGAAACCCTCTGGACGCTATGTAGAATGTCACTGACCTTTTCCAACTCACAGCAACCTGCCCCGTCAGGGATAGAGAGTAGCCTCAGCGGTCTAAGACAAATGCTCTACAGCACGGACTTCAATCTGGAGATGTTGCAGTAGAAAATACTGTCGAAAACTAGCAAAACGTTAGTGGAGACAAGAAGGTTATACAACAGGACTCTATACCTGAGCTTGTTCCATTAGGGATGTTTATCCATATAAAGATTATACATCTACCCCAAATACGGTCTGCTAGTGTAAGCAGCCTTACATTAACCCTTATAATGGTGAAGTGCGTATTACGGCCACCAATCTAATACAATCCAGGCCTGACCCTGCCTATATCAGCGGGTGGCCCTAGGCCTTCAAGCAATTTAATTAAGCCCTGAGGATGGTAGAGAACCTGGATTCCTTATGTACTGATAGGAAATGTACCTAGGGTCCCTCTAGAGACCCATTTTATTGAGATATGCGACAAGACAATAACATGGAGTACCAGAATCGATACAGAGAAGGGTACCTGTACATAGAATGCATTAGTTATCCCAAGTAAAGAAGGAATATATCTGTAGTGATAACCCCAGTTAGGGCTAAAAAACAGTATTTCCCAATTATTAGGAAATATACCAGTATTTATACACACGTACCCACAGACATAACAGTTGCATGAGAAGGCAATCTATTTGAAAGGAAGAGTTAATGCCAACATAGTAAGTTTACTTGTCAGACTCCTGCACCAGGAGATCAGCATGCTATAAATATAAAATAAATAAATAAATATAAATATATATATCCTGCACTCTTAGAGTCATATCAGTTTGCTACCAAGTGCGCCACTGGAGTGTAGTTGTAGATCATAGGTCCCCCGAAAAGGAGCGCCATAGATATAGACTGACAGGAACAGAACTATAGCCTCAGGAGGATGCAAGTACATATCTGTATATACATGTATGGACATACAAGATGTATAGGGTCCATACTGGAAGCAATGCCATAGGGAATTGTAACTATCACTATGCAAACCACAGAACATGACTTCAGTCCATAGCCACCATATAATATATATATGGATATAGCTTACAGCAGTGGCTCCCAAACTCGGTCCCCAGGACCCCACACACGTCACATCACCCAGGTCACCCAGCAGGACCACAGGTGTATCCATTACTCACTGGCACATTTTTAAAATGGAGCCAATTAATTTTCACCTGCGATTCCGCGAGGAGCCCCGGAACCATGCACTGACCGGGGTCCCGAGGACCGAGCCCGAGCACCAGCGGCCCCCAGCATCTGGTAATCCCAGACGGCTTCCCATCCGTGGAAATATAGGCATACCATATATATATATATATATATATATATATATATATATACACACACACATATAGATATATATATGCAATCACACATACTGATACAGATATACACACACACATAAATCCTTAGGGAGAGTAGTGTAAAGCGGAGTTATTGCACCAACTACATTAGGAGAGCCCAGCCTCCAATTGCATCATCTTTCTTTTAAAATGTGCTAGGTATCAGACATAAAACGGATAAGAGCAGATCCTACCCCTGCTTTTATGGTAAGGATAAGAAGCGATATATATATATCCACCTATGCATACGCATACCTACATACACGATTAGCAGGTGATGATATTGTAAAATGAGAACATGAGCAATAGTTAGAGCCCTGGAAGGAACTGAGACCCAGGACAAACTTCACTCCAGACATATGTTCTAAAGCAGGGCTTAGTATAAATACAAATATACACATACATGTGGCTTACCTCCATGCAGGGAGACTGCTCATGTGCCACGTGTGGCCGTCAGTCTGCTACGGCATAAGGGGCAGGATATTTTAGCAGCGTGCTGTCCCAGACTGGTATCGATTCTGGGACCCTTATGTTACTGGTGTACTCGCCTTATCAGGTGAGCTATTGCAGAAGAAACAATCCACATACTTATGGGAGTACTGCCCCAGAAAAGTGAGCTGTGCTATGCTTCAGTGAAAATGATGTGCATGTGGAGCGCACTGCACCACATGCTGATTACATGTAACATTTCACAAAATTGCGTGCTTCTCTAAACTGACAGAGCCCTCCCAACATATTCAAAGGGAGACCTGTCCCTTGGGGAATCCACAGCGCAAGACCCTCACCCTCAATCTAAGCAGGAGATAAGGCCAGCAGCCGCTATTAACATAGTGCTAGAGAAGTGGGCGTCCCAGCCTCTAATGCTGGACCACAGGGATGGTCAGCACGATATGGGACTCCCGTTCCTGAGTAGGGATGATATGGGAGCATCGACCCAAGGCCCCGTCCCTTCAGCCAACACTGGTTTTAAAACCAACCCAATAGGGAGTTCTCCTCACCCACGATACACTATTATTCTCGCGGCATTTGGATTAAGGCTTGGTTCTATATTGTCCGTAGACTACCTTCGAAAAAAGGTATAATATATATATATATATATATATATATATATATATATATGACTATAAACATAGCTTACACTGCGCTGGGGTAGAGGAAAATACTGCGCTTAATGTCCACGCTAGCCAGGAAGAGTCCCGGCTAAAGCAGCTGCCCCCTCAACAGAACTGCATAAAGCGGAGTTATAGTGCACCCGCTCAGCGCGAGGGTGGGGGAGGAGCAGCAATAGGCTAGACTCACCATCAGTGCAGCCGGTGTTAGGGCACTGAAGCAGGTAGTAGACACTGCCCTTAATAGGGAAGCGGGGCTCTCTTGCAGGTGGCTGGTACGCGCTGCATACATCTATCGGGAACAGAGGGGGGGGGGGGGAGCGATCCTCACACCACCTGAGTACACCTCCTTCTAGGCAGGAGGAGAGCATTGGCTGATGTCCTGCTGTGGAGGGCGCCGACGCATTTAAACAAGTTTCACGAGGTACTGGCGCCAGTTATCAAAGCACCTTTCAGCCACGCTGTTTAACGGCTAATATATAAGCAGGCCGTCTTAGTCCTACTGGCGCTGTACATACGGAGACAGAGCCAGTGCTTCCTATAAGTGACAGCGCAGCAAGCCGTCTGTCACTTTGACCTATTCGTGGGCTGCAGAACACACATCTCCCCACTGTGGGGGGAGGGGCGGGAGACCTGGACTCAGCCGTCTCAGCTGCGGCGGGCCCAGTCCTTCAGTTCTCTCCCGAGCGAGGGTGAGTCAGCGCTTGCAGCGCGACCCCTCTTAATAAAAGAGGGAGCAGAGACCACCTATATTGGAACTGACTGCCGACTATGCTCCGGCAGGATGTTCCAGTTTTTATAAATGGCGGGCTGCCTTGAATGCGCTTAGCGGCTGTATGTACTGGGCGCACAACAGTTAGCCACTTACTTAGGGCTCAGGGATGCTGCAGCGCAGAGCACCGAGAGGGAGAGCCCGTACCAATGGCGCCGCTGTCAGAGCGCGCCATTATTAGCTCCACCCCCGCTAGCTCCGGTGTTTTAGCAGCGCCGCTAACAGTGACAGCTAGCGGCATGTCACTGAGCCCAGCTCTAACGTCCACTGCTCCTGCTAATCAGGAGCAGTGGTCATACTTACAACTGCTGCGGCCGGGATGCTGGGCTGAGGGGGCGGCGAGGAACCCGGACACATGCCGGTGTCAGCAGTGGCGGGTCCTCGCTGGGTCCGATGACTCCAAGTTGTGTGCCCCCTCCTCAGGGTCACCGGACACAAGCTGCAGTAGCCGTGTGGTGCCCTTCCCGGCGGCTCCCACGTAGCAGGCAGACTGCCACAGTAAGCAGCCTGTCTGTCCTCAGTGCTTGTTTAATATCTAAAAATAAAAATTATATAAGAAAGGCTGGAGACAGCCTGATGTGCTACCGGCTCTCTCGGGCACATTCTAAAAACTGGGGCTGATGGGGCATAGAGGGGGAGGAGCCAGTCACACTTCTAAATTATTTAAAGTGCCAGGCTCTGCTCTACCACCGTCTATACCCCACTGTCTTGAACTCCAGTGTTCCCTAGTGGATGAAGGAGAAAATGAGTTTGGGAGAAATGTTCTCCAAAAATTTACTGAATTAATGTTTTCATTATGCAGCATTATTATATTTCTTGAGTATATCCTATTGTTATAGCCATTATGGAGTATGAAGGAGCAAAATCATAATATATAATTTACCAATAATTAATTTGCTTCAAAATAGTCCATGGCAGCCCAGATTTCACACCCATGTTAATTCAGTATGTGTATATATATTTCAGAGGCAGCTCAGGGAGTCTCTCAAGACACACAGCATAAGGAGTAGTTCCATTATATACCATACACCAGGGGTTCCCAACCACGGTCCTCAAGGCACACTAATACCTCTTTTCCACCAAAATCCCAGGTCCGACCTGGGTTTTTGGACATGGTTCCAACCCTGGTCAGACCCAGGTCAGACCCATTTACACTGCACCTTTGATCTGGGTTACTCCCAGGTCAGCCCTGTTCACACTGAACTCAGGTCTGCCCTGCTAAACCTGTGAGGTCATAAAAAGTGGGAGGTGAATGCTCCACAACCACCAATCCGCTCATTTTAGGCATGATCCAGATCAGATAACCCGGGTTGCACCGTTTACACTGCACCATTACCCGGGTCCATCCTGGGTCCAACCCTGGTAGCTACCTGGGTTGGATTGCAGGGTCACTTGACCCAGGTTATTTTTCAGGGACCCTTTTACACTGAGCTACGACCCGGGTAGACCCAGGTTTTTGCTCTGGTGTAAAAGGGGTATAACAGTCCAGGTTTTAAGGATACCCATACTTGTGCACAGGTGACTTAATTAGTACCTCAGTTATTTTGCTTTAACCATCTGTGTTCAAGCATGGATATCACTAAAACTAGGACTGTTAGTGTGCCTTGAGGACCGAGGTTGGGAATCACTGCCGTACAGGGTCGCTTTTAAACTACCTGTCTTTACTTATCTAGAATGGATTCCTACCCATTGTAATGGCTGCCATGGAGTATTTAGAAAAAAAAAAGTTATCAGTACGTTATAATTCATGTTTTTTTTATATACTCGTATCCAAACATAGGGGGAAATGTATCAAACCTTCTAAAGAGGACAAGAGAAGTTGCCTATAGCAACCAATTAGATTATACTTACTAGATAAATGATGCTTATGAGCAACTTCTCCACTTGTTCTCTTTAGATTTGATAAATCTATTCTCATAATCATGCAATAGCTTTAGATGATCTGTACAAGTAGACTCCAAGTCAGAACAGGTGGCTAACACATTCACCTTCTTCACCCCCCATAGCATTACATTCCAAATGAGTGCTTTGTTGCCTGGCAGTAGACACTAGATCTTAGATGTCTCTATTGCACTAGCGTTTTTGTGGTGTCACAGATACCTTTGGGTCAAAGCAATGGAATGCAGACATATAAAAACACACATCAGAAAGGACGGGGGGGAATATACTGAGGACAAAAAGAGCATACTGCATTAGAAAAGAACAACAAAAATGTAAAATGCTTATATATGCCACATGCATTAGAATAGAGCTGATGCTTTAATGAGATAAGCAGGCAAGGCACTCTTTGTTACTTCATATAGATTTTTAGTGGAATCAATAAATACATTCTCATTTTACTTTAATATTTTGTCCAAGAAGTGTATGTTTTGTCTTTTCCAAAGACTAGAAACAGAAATGTTTATTTTACAGTTTTTTTGTGGCCCTTTGAATATAGTGTGTACGAGCATGGTTTTTAGTTGGGGAATGTCCCTTAAGACTCCATTATTCTACATTTTGAGGACCACAGAACCCACAACAAGGCCATGATTTTGTAAGTAGTTCATAGAATGCCAGGGCTGTCTCCTGTTACTATACAGACATCCAACATGATGACATGTGAAAGGCCAACTATGGTGACATGGTTCTGTGAGCTTCATATGACACCATGGGGTAGATGTACTAAGCCTTGGAAAGAGATAAAGTGGAGAGAGAAAGTAATAACCAATCAGCTCCTGTCATTTTTCACAAACAGTCTATACATAAGTTAGAAGCTGATTGGTTGGTACTTTCTCTCTCGCTAAGGCTTAGTACATCTCCCCATGTCAGCTATGTGGTTGTAAGATGATGGGGGTTCCATACTTTGATTTGTCAATAGCAAACATGCAGAATGTAGGAACTTCATTTTCATTTCACAGAAGCATTCTATATACCCCATGACCTGTTTTCCATCCTCTCTGCTCAGTTTCAGGACCTTCACCAATTTCTCATTCCCATGTTTGTTTTTTTGACTTGCAAATTTTATTAAGACATTTTTAAAATACAGCCTACATTGGCAATGATACAATACACATCAAATAAATAAGGCAAAATAAAAATAAAACATATCGATGACAAAAGCCATAACAATGTGAAAAATAAAAACTGGGGTAGAACAAGGGGGGAAAGGAAAAAAGGGAAGTTATCCAGAGACAATGGAAGTATTAAAACATTCTATGGTTCATACAATATTAAAACGTATAATATATATCTTAGAGAAAAGGAGAACATTGGTGACCAAGCGCTATCCAACAGAACATCATTAAGAGACCAAAGAACATCGTAAGGTACAATGCTCGCAGGGGAGCTTGATGTTGGCCTTAATGTGGAATAATAGTCAAACCAGTCTCCACTTAACTAAGGAGAATAAGTTGAAGTAGAATATTGAAAACCCAGAGTTTCCATGTCAACGCTCTTTTGAACATAGGTAACAATCTTAGAGAGGTCTGGGGGATTAGGATTCTTTAAGTACTGAGCAATGGCTGATCTGCTAGCAATAAAGATGTGACCTGTTACATATCTACAGGAGGTTTGGAGAGGCACGATAATGGTTAGTAAAACCGTTTCAGGATGTAAAGGGGGAGAGATCCCTGTACCGAGCAATGAGACCAAAATCCTCTACCCAAAGTAATTGAATTTTTGGGCAAGTCAAAAAAAAGATGGAGAAGAGTACCGAGCTCACCACAATTTATCTAGCCTAACTCTGAAACATCAGGACAGAAATCAAATAAGTGTTTCGGAGTGAGATATAGGGCCTCATTTATCAACAAGTTTTATCACTCAGTCACTCAGGGGTCTATTTACTAAGCAGTATAAGGAGACAGAATGAAAAGTGATAAGGTGCCAGCCAATCAGCTCCCAACTGTCATCTCACAGTCAGCGTTTGAAAAATGACAGTTGGGAGCCGATTGGCTGGCACCTTATCACTTTTCACTCTGTCCTCCTAACACTGCTTGGTAAATAGACCCTAAAGTGTGATAAAACTCACTGCATATGATAACGGTGCTCCAGCCAATCGGCACCCAACTGTCATCTGTTTGAAAAATTACAGTTGGGAGCTGTTTGACTTGAGCCAATCATATGCAGCGAGTTTTATCACTCGTAGTGAGTGATAAAACTTGTTGATAAATGAGGCCCATATTCGTTTAACAAGCATTTCTGAGTGGTTGATGCAATTAGAGATTTGGAGCATATTAAGAAATATCTTCTCCCACTCTACATCTGATAAGGAAATAGGTAAATCCTCTTCCCATTTAGTTTGAACCAATAATTTGTTCACCACACCATGGGCCAAAAGATACCTATACCATGAAGAGAGGTTTGCTTTTAAAGACAGGGAGGACACTATAGACACCCACGTTATACCAGTCGCTCTCCTTTTATGCTATTTCATTTGAATTTCCTCTTATATGCTGATCATTCTTTCTGACACCATACTACAAACCTGAGCTAAGGCCAGGCTGAACCCCGGCCGAGCTGCTTCCCGAGTTGCTGCCAATCCTTCCACTAGCCTCTTGAAGGTGTATTTCAGTTCATCAGCCTGCAAAACATTAAAGCATTTAAATTAAGTCACATAGTTTGTCCTGTAAATGGCAATAGTGTCATACTTAATGCATTACACCTATGGTCAAAGTGGGATAATAGGTAATGCAATCCCTAACTAATCAAGATGCATATGTGGTGGCTTCACAAACTGTCAGTTTGTATATTTGAGGCTCCTTCCATTTACCAGCAGAAATTACATGGGTCACAAGGGTGTTACTGTAACCAACGTCTCATAATATATATATCGTATATACTCCGTTTCATACCTAGGCTATTTGGAGTTATCTCTGGGAGTGTACCTGGGCATGTTGTCGCTTTAGAATTGGAGTGCCGGTCTTCTACTACAGATTTATATATATATAAAGAATATATAGACCGCCACAGGTATTTAAAGTGGATTGGTCACAAACATTTTCTGATCCAATAAACGCATAAGAGGTTGCCTGTATATAATCCTGGTATCACAGATCAACAAGTACCCATTGCAAGGTCACCATGGGAAGCAATTTATCAGACCTGGCGACTGGATTTTCCAGCGGTGGGAGGATTCCTCTGAAGCCCTGGCAGTCCCAGCAACAAGTTCAGCGGGTTCCAGCAGCGAGCTCAGCAATCCCAGTATCCCCAGCAGAGAACCAGAGCAGCAGCAGCCAAACAAGGTAACACATCTTGCTTCTGACTACACATTTACATTGTGCCACCATCCCCCAAACACCTCCATATTGCCATTGCCGCCTGCTGTGCCTTATTTGGTGCCCAGTCCTGAACACAGCCTGCTGCACTGCTGCCTATTCACCCACCCCCTACCCCACAGAGTTATGCAGTTAGCTACTTATCACCTCTGTGTGAATCTGAACTTACAGTGCACCTCTTCTGGGCCACATATTTAGTTAGTGAAAGTGAGTAGTTACTAAGTAGTACACTATTTGCATATTATATGGTCACCCACTTTACAATAAGTATAAGTTCCTCCCTCATTCTGCACATTATGCATTGTGACCAGGAATGCAACTTTTGGTATCAGCCTGATGACAACTTTAGACAAGTTCCTGTATTGGAGGAAGAGGTCTGCATGTTCTTCACAAGCCAATCCATGCAGATTTCAAACCGCCCACTTTAGACATTTTAATGTCTTCCCACTATAAAATGATTATTAATTGGAGGCCCTACTGTGTGCGGCATACTATGACTTTTGGACATTATGATGTTGCATTAGGGGCACTAGGTTGAGGTATGTTAGGAGTTAGTGTGTGTGATATGCTATGCACTAAGGGCCCTGCTGTGTGGAAAGCTAAGAATTGGGGGTACTACTGTGTGCGGCATACTATGACTTTGGGACATTATGATGTTGCATTAGGGGCACTAGGTTGAGGTATGTTAGGAGTTAGTGTGTGTGATATGCTATGCACTAAGGGCCCTGCTGTGTGGAAAGCTAAGAATTGGGGGTACTACTGTGTGGTATACTATAAATTGGGTACCAGAGATAGGCATGTGGCTGTACGTTCTGCTAGGTTGTTTTAGCGAGGCGCTGCACCCTGTCTGATTTTAAAAGGTCAAAATGTGCCGAGCTCTCTTAGTGGCACCCCGCTAAAACAGCCTGCCCTGAACCTTCCTCACCCGCGGGCTGCAGTGTTCCGCGGATGGGAAAAGTTTTGATGAACTATCACCACCGGGAAAATAGACGCTGTGTGCTTGCGCACTGCATCTATTTAACATGAGGGGAGAGCTTGGGGGAAGCCCAGCACCTCCACAAGTGCTGGGCATGCCCCCAAGTGTAACAAATTGGAGGCGTCACAATTACACGCCCCATTCCCGTCCGGCACCCTCTCCCAGTTAGTTTTGCAATGTGTAGCCCAAAGTAGTGGCCAAACTCTGGAATGTGCTTGGTAAATCTGACAGCATCGCATCCCCCATAGAAACCTATGGGGGTTGCGGCTGTTGCTGGAAATATTGGAAATATCTGTTGTAGTCCCTCCAGCGTACATCGAATATCTTACAAATAGTTGATTATAAATGGGGCCCTAAAAGTCTTCTGTGTAGCCTAATCACATACATGACGTAGTTGTATCACTTATTTTCACCTACTTCCCAGTATCCACTGAGAAGTTGCAGAGAAACTTAATTATATGCAATTTCTATATTTTTCTTGTTAAACTGTCAGCAGAGTCCAAAGACCTTATTTGTTGATAATGCAAAAGGATTACATCAAGACAAACCACAGCAGCAATCCTTTGCTTTTTTTCAAGATACTGTCACTATCACCAAATGCTAAAGCTACAGTATAGTGACTGTGTGACAGTCTTGGGAGCGCAGATATATAATTTCCCAACTACTGTACTCAGCAGAAGCAGCTCTCCCTCATAGGGCTCTAGGCTCATAGGCTGACCTGCTGGCTGGATCTCAGGTACTGGATGAGGTTCTCCGTAGCCGCCAGCCTGACATCCTGCTCCGGCTTCGCGATGTCCCAGAAGAAGTCCAGAAACTGGCGGTTTTGCTGCAGGACTCGCCGGGCGGCCACAGCTTTGTCTTTCTTTGGTGCAGTTTCCCCAGTGTCCATGTTTGATGTGTTCTCTACAGTCACCATCACCATGCTGCTGCCCTGCACACACAGGGAACACACGTGTCTGCAGCACACTACTGCCTCTTCCGGGGGCACTGCACATGCGCAGTACCATGGTGCGGGCATGTCATGTATTACAACTAAACTATCCTCCCCATTCCCGTATAGCCCACACGGTCCGCAGCATTACACCAGGGCATCGTCAGCTCCGTTGAACGGTAACGCGACATATTCCTGTCCCACTGGTGCTGGTAAGCGCCATTCTCTGGAGCTCTGTACACCAGCAGCATTGTGGTCAGCATGTACCTGCCTGTGCACCTATATAGGGGATGCAGTTGAGATGCCGGTGGTCGAAGTACCAACGCCGGAATCCTGCTGCCCGACAAAATGCCAACGCCGATATCCCGAAGGAGATCAGGATACCAGCGTTGGCATCCCGAACCGATGGACTGCCGAACGTCCAGTGCCGGGTAAGTATGAGCTGCCTCCCCGTGAAGGGGGTTAGGTTCTGATTACCTGGAAACAGTGGCGTAACTAGGGTATTTGGAGCCCAGGGCAAATGTGAAAAGGGAGCTCACCCCAACATTCCGATATGTAGCGGAAAAAAAATGGGCGTGGTCACTTAAAAATGGGGCGTGTCAACATGACACACCCCTTTATTTTCATTATTTCATATTATTGAACATTCCTATCCAGATGCACCTTAACCCCAGTAGTACCTCTTATACAGTACACAGTTGTGGTCCCTCTTATGCAGGCCCATAGTAGTGCCTCTTAAACAGTATCCCCAGTAGTGGTCCCCCTTATACAGCCCCCAATTAGTTCCCCTTACTCAGTGCCCCCAGTAGTGGTCCCCCCAATTGCAGTGCCCTATGTAGTGTTCCCCCTTATGCAGTGCCCCCAGTAGCAGTCCCCACAATGCAGTGCACCCAGTAGTGGTATCCCCTTATGCAGTGCCCTTTATATAGTGCCCCCAGTAGTAGTCCCTCCCCCTATGCAGTGCCCTTTATATAGTGCCGCCAGCAGTAGTCCCCCCCCCCCACCCATGCAGTTTTCCCAGTAGTGGTCCCCCTTATGCAGGCACCCAGTAGTGATCGCCCCCTATCTAGTGCCCCCTGTAGTGGTCCCCGCAGTGCCCCTAGCAGTAAGCCCCTTATATAGTGCCCCCAGCAGTAGTCCCCCCCTCCCATGCAGTGCCCCCAGTAGTGGTCCCCCTGATGCAGGCCTCCAGTAGTGACCCCCCATATCCAGAGGTCCCTGTAGTGGTCCTTCCTGTTATTGCCCCCAGTTGTGGTCCCCCCAGTGCAGTGCCCCTAGTAGTAGGCCCCTTTTATAATGCCCCCAGTAGTAGTTCCCCCCCAACTAGTGGTCCTAAGTTGAGGTTCCCCCTCCTGATTAAGTGCCCCCTGTAATAGGCTCCCCAAGTAGAGGTCCTTCCAATAATGTTGCCCCCAGTAATAGTCCCCCCCAGTAGAGGTCCTCCCAATAATGGTGCCCCCAGTAGTAGCCACCAGCCCCTGTTGTGCCCCCACCACCAGTAGAGGTCCCCCCAGTAGTAGCCACCCCCCCCTATTGTGCCCCCACCCCAGTAGAGGTCCCCCCAGTAGCAGCCACCCCCCTCCCCCATTGTGCCCCCAGTAGTGCTGAAGTGCTGACAGGTTTCAAAAAATATATATATATAAAAAAACATACTTACCTGAAACCACGTTGCTGCCCCGGACCGCGACACCGCTCCCGCCGCCAGTCCTCCCGGGCTATCTGACTCTCATTGGCTGCTGTTTAACACACGCATCGCCGCCAATGCTGGCGGCGATGTGTGTGTTATGCACAGCCTGAGCCCGCCTCCTAGCGCTATTGGGCAAGCGCTCAGGGGGAGGGAACGGGCTTAGCTGTGCAGCACAGGACCGCCGCTGGAAGCCTAGCGCCGGTCCTGTGTAAATGCGTAGCGCTGACCGCACACTGGCTATCTAGGCGGGCCGGTACCAACGGCGCCCAGGGCACGCACCCCGCTCGCCCTGCCCTAGTTACGCCACTGCCTGGAAACCCCCTTCTCCAGCCCACACCATGACTAAAATAGTTATAGCAATATAATAGAATTTCACTTGTGCTGCATGTTCTTCTCAGTATCACAAATGTAATAATTAACACCACCTGTGTATCTTTTAACATGTGTCAGCCAGTAATAAATGCACCTGTGCACCAACTAGGCGATCTAGAAAACATGCACTGTTAGGGGTGCACTGCTATAGATCATCAACAGCGTCAGTTATTATTACTGTATAATAATACACTATCCAGGACATAAGGAGACCACTATGTCATATGTCCAGGGCAGTGCTAGGTTCTTCTGCTGCTCCCCCAGACTCCTGGACTTTCTCCAATGCTCTGGAATGGTGCCCACATCTGAAAATAAAAACAATCAGCTCAGGCAGGATTGCCCTACTGCCACATGTAATGGCTTACTGTGATCACTGGTTCTGTAAATGCTGGAATTATGACACACATTACACTTTGTATGGCGCATATTAAAGCTGGTTAAGTGCTAATTATGCCCTCTTCATGGACTGGCCACACTCTCTCTAAAATCAACCATTTGGAAACCCCCTTTTCGAAATCCTGCGTTTCCTGCGTTTGCCACAGGTTAAGGTACCCCTGGGAGGAAATTAGGGTTTGGCACTCCCCCTCGTGGAGGTTAGGGTTAGGCACCACAAAGGGAGGGTTAGGGCGAAGGGGACAGGGCAGGGATCGGGGACTTACCAGTCGCCATCGGGATCCTAAACTGTCGGGCTTTCGGTGTCTGATATGAACCAGTTTTTCATACCCATTCCGTATATATAGACACATTAGAAACCCCATTGAAGTACCAGAAACAAAGCACACCCACAGCTAATGGGGCCCATACATTAGCAAACAAATCGCAATATATGGGGTTCACCGATTGACAATTCCGATCAAAAAGTGTGATTTAGGCTGTCCAACATGTTGGATTTTGCCGACCAATCAGGGCTGTAGATTGCTAGTGGGTCATTCCATGTCAAGTGGACTCTGATTTTGATGAAAATTTTGCATGAAGGTTGTAGAACTAACTTTGGTAAAGTTTCAGTTCACAGTATGCAATAGTAGTGGAGTTGTGGCCCTGGTAGTGGCTTGGAAGTTTTATTACAAATTAACAATTTAAACTAAGGGCCGTATTAGCGGCGAAAAGTCGGAAGCCGTGAAAAAGTATCGCGGATGACGTCATTTCGCCAGGCGTAAACTTTTCACTGTATTCAATTGCAAAGACTTTTCACGTACGCGGAAAGTCAATGCAATGTTATAGGCAAAAAAGTTTTGCCTATAAATTGTAAGCGAAAAAAAGTGCAGAATTGGGGTGCAAAGGTGCAGAAATCACTCTTCACCCTTGGGACAGCCCCCCAAAGGATAACTGCATTAAAAAAAAAGAGGAGCACCCCAAAAAATGACTGAAATTGTGGGCGAAAAAGTACAAAGTGGGGGTACACACATATAAAGTAGCGAAATAGACTTTTGGGCGGTCTGCAAGTATGGGGTAGGTGTTTTTTTGATTGCAGGTGCTTGCTGATGGTACATTTTTGACGTCATTTAAAACATGACTTTAGCGATTTTAAACCATGCTTGCACCCATTTTCAAGTACCCCAAATTTGACAGAACTACTTATTTTCTCCAAAAAATACTGCTTAATGCTATTCTTCATTACTAATGCAAAGACACTATATAGAGGCAATTGAAAGCACTTAAGTACCCTAAATAGCTTCAGGGGGGCTAATCGGGGTCATCTATACTGATCCCCAATTTTAGTGCATCTTTTGGGGGGGTGTTAGGCTGATTTCCCCATCTCTGACAGCACTTTTCGCCTGTTTGAGTTTCGCTGGGATACGTTTTTGCGTCCTTTGGAATTGAATACGGCGAATAGCGGGAGCGAGCACGAAAAGTTTTTGCGGCCAAAACAAACGATGTAGGCGAAAAGTCCGGCAGGCGGAAAAGTATCGCTGGTGCGAAACTAATTGAATAGGGCCATAAATCTTGTAAAAGTAATCGTGACCGATTTTTTTTTTTTTTTTTTATAACTTTCATCTTAATGTAATAAAAAATATTAGTCTTTTTTAGTCCAAATAAATATTGTTAAAATGAGTACTAAAAGTTGTATAGCTGTGCCTAATTACAAGATTCAAACTCTCATTGCCTTATAGTGAGAGTCATTTAAACATGCCTCATTGTCCATAATATTAAGTACTGCGTAAGCCGAAAGTGACTTAACTTTAAAGCCTGTTTTCTCCCTTCTGAGGCAAAACGCCTATCCAGAAAATATATATGTCGTAGTTTAAAGTCTGCTCTTTTTAATGAATGTTGTTTCAAGAAAATAAGTTATGCTTCTGTTTTGCTATTGGACTTCAAAGATGGTTGAAAATTTTAACGCACGATTTGTGAAAACAATTTTAGATGACATGATCACAGGAACTTTAAAGTCTGTTATTTTAATTGTGATGGTGTCCACTTGGATAGTTAGCTATACTAATTTCATACTAAAAAAAATGTTTTCCTTTGGATATATGGGCCGCTGAATTCCAGAAAAAAAATGGTCACAACGGATTTTTTTGGATTACTTTGGCCTCATACTGTCAAAAAAAAACTTTTTTGTAAGCCTTGAGGCAGTGATTTTTGAAATCAAAATCAAAAGTTGTATAAGCATGTGCACTTTCACCACTTTTGCTCTCATAGATCTGCCACAGCAATTACTTGAACATTGCTGATTGTGCACTGTGGAGTTGGTGACAGTTTCACCTACCTCCACTACCAGGGCCACAACTTTACCATAGTTAGTACTACATATATACCAACCTTCATGCAAAATTCCATCAAAATCAGAGATGGTCGAGTGAGGACGATTTTCAAAATTTATCCATTTGACATGGAATGACCCTAGTGCAGAGGTTCCCAAACGCGGTCCTCAAGGCTCCCCAACAGTTCAGGTTTTTAGAGATATCCATGGTTGAGCACAGGTAGTTAAATCAAATTGACTGAGGTACTAATAAGTCATCTGTGCTCAACCATGGATATCTCTAAAACCTGAACTGTTGGGGAGCCTTGAGGACCACGTTTGGGAACCTTTGCCCTAGTATATGGTAACAGTCAGCCATTTGTAGCCCATAACTAGTAAAATTATGACCCTAAAGCTGGGTATACACATGTTGGGCATACACTATACAATTATCTGTCAGATATCGGTCCAATCTGGCTGGTTGGAATGAAAATCTGGTAATGTATGGGAGCAAATGACAGTCAACCATATGATCTTAAACACTGGAAAACAGACAAAAATGGTAATTCAGACAAATTAAAACACACGAATTTAACCAATTTGAACAATTGTTTTTTTGTCCATTTTCCAGTGTTTAAGACCATATGATCAACTGTCATTTGCTGCCATACATTACCAGGTTTTCATTCCAACCAGCCAGATTGGACAGATATCTGACAGATAATTGTATAGTGTATGCCCAGCATAAGCGATATTTTGGACGATTTGGTGATTTTCGACAGATCGGAATGACAAATCGTTCAAATCGTCCAGTGTATACGCACTATCGTGCTCTCGTCCGTCGTTCGTCACGTCTTTTGGTCCGCCCTAAATGCTGCTCAATTTGCGGATCTCGATTTTTACCACATTGTGCAGTGTGTACACTTTACTGGATGACCAGGCGATATGTTAACATTATATACTTAATGATCTAGCCACCAAACAATGCAAGATATATCGTTCCGTCGTTTTAGATTGCACAATGCAATCTAAAAGTTTGTCCAGAAGTTCAAGGGAAATCGTTAACGATATTGCATCGTTTGCACATCGTCTAATGTGTTTCAAGCTTTACACGATTGGCAAATCTGTTATTTGCTGAAAATGATCTGCGAATCGCTGGTACAAATCTGCAATGTGTGGGTGCATATTGGTGGATTGGAGAATCATTAAATCAGAAAGGGGGTGCAGAATCCGTGAATCTTTTTTGTGTTTGCTGATGTATGAGCCCATAACTCTCTAGTCAAGAACTGTTTGTTTTTTTTTCCCCTAAAAAAGTCTCCCAATAGTGTGCATGAAAAAATATTAAAAAGCTGAACACAGATTTTAGTTAGTGATTCATACCTACAAGGGGTATTTATTGCTGCAAGCTCAGAAAAGAACACTTTTCAGGGGAAATCCACTTTTTTCTGTTAGTAAACCACCAGCTTTCATAGGAGTTAATTAAATTAGATGTGATGTGAAATTCATTGCATGATCTCCTACATCACTGATTTTTGTTTTCTCCCATAGAGTTGCTCCCAAAAATCAGCTATATAGCCACAATTTAGTGGGTACCATATATGGCAAATATACTCGTATCCCTACATCACGGTACATCACGCCCACAAATCATGGGTAATTGAAACAACCCCATAGTGGCCTGTGAGAATGCAATTTGCTACAGATAGGCGCTTCGGCAGTCTTGCTGCTGTGTGTGTTATGTTATGAGAAAACGTTAATATTATGTCACTAATTTGTGTTGTACAATGTTGAATACTGCCCGTATACCATACAAGGCTAACTGAGCTGCAATAACTATTGCATGATAGTATATACTAGCAGGGAACATTACTACATATCGTTTATGAGCAGCATAGTTCTCACTAATACAAAGAGCGGCTATTTACGTATGTAAGCACTGCTGACTGCACCAAACGACGAAATATCGTAATAGTGACACCTGATTGCATATAATTTTTGTGTAGCACAATAATTACTAATATAAGTCCCGGCTCACTATATGTAAGAGTAGCAATTTACCTATGTAACCACCAGGGATGTGCAGTCAGGGGAGGTAGGGAGACGGGAGATGAGGCAGCAACAGTTCTGCCTCACTTCTGTATAGTCAGACACTGCCTGCAGAGCTGGGGGCGGGGGCCACACCATGGGCAGTAAGCAGCCCAGAAAGAGAGCTAATAGAGGCATACCTCTGAGTATGGGGGCATGCCTTGAGCACTGATGGACACCTTGATTGTGTCATGTGACCAGGAAGTGCCCTGCAGTGTTTAGAAATCGGGGCTGTCAGCCACAGCAATAGAAGACACAGTGATGCAGGTAGGAGAGTCAATGGACACTAAAGCTTAGTGTAGTGAGGGGAGAGTTACAGTGATTAGGGAGTGAGGCAGGCTCCCAGCACTCAGACACACCTCCCAGCCATTGACCTCAGCGCACCACACTGGTAACCACTGCTGACTGTACCGGAAGGCAGAGTATATTAGTAGAAAGATCCAATTACGCATCATGTGTGAGCAGCATAGAAATTTACCAATAGAAATGGCAGCTCGTTAGTTGTAAGAGCGGCAACTCGCTTATGGAACAACCGCTACCTTTACCAGATGATATGGATGTATAATCATAAATTTACAGGAGATGGTATAAGAACATTATTTTGATGACGTATTCATTGTATTTACTGTCTATTTGAATCTAAGATGTATGAATTATACTCAATAAACTGTGCTATCCAATCGCTAATTAAAATAAGATCCAAGCAGTTATTACATGAAGTATTACAGACTCTGTGTTTCTTCATGCCGATTATGCTGAATATGAGAACGGAAATTCATATACTTAGCAGCCAGTATTTTTCCTCTGTACAATACGAGCGCAGTACCAATAATTCTAAAAGTTAATATGAGGGCAATGTATTAAAAGGCTATTTATCATAAACACCAAATACCTGAACCTAAGAAGCAGGATTTATACTATATTTGCAGAGTAATCACTGCACAATATAAAACTCTGATAGTACAGTATCTGCCTTTTGAGATTCATAATATACAAGGGATGACACTAAAGCTGGGTACACACTTAGCAATATTATGATTGATTTGACCGATTCTGACAGATCAGAACGACAAATCGTGCAGTGTGTACCCACTGTGTCGGCCGTTGTGCGCTCCTGTGGGGTCGTCAGCCGCATCGTCAGGTCATCCCTATATGCAGCTCAACCTGACGATGCTGCTAATGTGTACTGGCCGCCCAATATGTCGGCCCATCGGCTTGGGGCGGGGGTCACCCGTCGGATCGCTGGGTACACACAGTTTAGTGTGTACCCAGAATTAGGGTTAATTGCATACTTTACCAAATGATTACCATAACATTATAGCACAGCTCCCTAGGACAATTGTCTTATATTTTCAAATACTCAACAGTCTATCCTATTTCTAGAACTACATTTATTGGAAATAAGACACAGACCAATATAACTGCTTGGGAAGGATACCTGAAGCTGCTAGACAAATAAATGAAATGCAGCAGCGTGTCTAAATATTCACATAACTCACAATACGTTGTTCATTGTGTGATTATAGGAACTATCACTCTAATACATTAAAATGATACAAATTTGCAACATCATATGGATTGCTAAATCATTTTGAAACAGTGGGCCTGATTCAGAGCCGGACGCTCTGACCAGAGCGCTCGCTCTGAATCAGTGCCCTCCTCCCTAAAAATGGAGGGGCCTCTTGGACGCTCGCATAGCTGTGGGTTACCACCCACAGCTTATGCGAGCGTCCATGATGATGGTCGCGATGGTCAAGACCATCGCGACCATCGGGCTTGCGACGAGACCTCCTTCGCTCGCGAGCGGGTCTGAATGACCCCCAGTGTTCCACATCCCAAGACTCTCTCTTAGGGCTCTATTTATTAACCTTTATTAACCCTTTTCTCATTATTTTAGTTTCACATAAATTTTACAACTGGTCATTTGGAGTAGAATTTGTAAAATTCTACTCCAAACCCTAATTATCACATATTTTTAGTAAGCAGATCGCATTTCCCATAACTGTAATGGGAAATGTGATCTGGCAACAGTTACTAAAAATAAAATGTGAAAACATAGCGGAGGAAAGCCCTGTGATAACGCCAATGACGTGCGGTGAGGTACATGGCTGGGGAGGCACTGGCTAGTATCAGACAGATTTACAGATACATATATGCACCTGAGGGTTCATGTGGGCATTATACAAAGGTGCAGCAGCATATAGTGCTGGAAAATTGGTAAGTTTTGATCAGGGATGTGCGGAAAAGGTAGACAGGGGAGGCAGTGCCTCACCTACCATACACCTTTTACTCCATAGTTTTGACTATAAAAATTACTAGAATAATATAAAGAAGATATTTATAATATTTTAATTTTTTATTTTCTTTATAGTCGAAACTTTTGAGTATACCTAGGTATGACAGGAAAGGCTCTGCTAACCTGACTCATCTGACCGCACATCACTGAATAACGCCACCTGGAGATGGCATTATCCAGGGTTTCCCCCATTTCTCACGACTCCTGCAGGTGGGGGCCGTTGCGGGGGTATGGTGAGCCAGTCGGCCCAAGAGCAGGCACATTCTCACTGTATTTTTGCGAAAAAAAGACTGCAGAGGAGATTCGCAGAGACAGAGCTTTATAGGCTCTGTCCCTGCAAGCAATTTTTGATAAATCCCTGTGATATTTCCAAAATTCGCAATGAAAATTTAGACAAAAATATCACACTACAACCACATTTTAAATGCGGATTGTAGTAAATAGGGCCCTAACTGCTGTTAAAATCAGCCTAATTGACAGTTATATTTCAACATTATTGATTACATTTTAGCCAAGTTAAAATATGAAGTAATCCTTCCCATGGGGATTTAATTATAATTGTATATCATTAAATGTACTACAATTACATATTTCAAGACTGTTCAGTATTAGCTTCTTTATTGTTGTGAGATAACTGTGCTTATCCCTATATTAAATTACATAAGTGGCACCAATATAACAGTATATAAGTGGAAGCACCAATAAAACACATCAGCAAATCAGTTTTTAATTGCATTCTTTATTTTCTTATGTACACTTTATCTATTATGATTTTATTTTAATCATTTAAATGGGTAATGTAATAAAGGTTTTAATGTGAAATTATTTCATGGTATCTGAGTGCACCAATCAACAGACTTCTTTTCCCCTCTACCCACTTCCTTTTGATTGGTTTACAGGTGTTTACCATAAAATATGCTGGATAGTAAAATAATAATTCCTCCTGTGTGACGTGATGAAAGGAGTGATTATCCTTTACTTCAACTTGAAAAGAGCCATTGCTCAAAGGAATCAATTCAATTAAATGCACTATAACATCATAGACACTTTGCGATGTACAGATTTAGGGTGCTGATGTCGGTTTTCAAACGCCGAGTTGATGGTACATTGCCTGCATCGTCCCTACATAACATTTGATTGCATCGCCCCCATAGTATCACCACCCTAAAGAAAAGATTGGGCCTAATTCTGAGTAATGCTGATGTCGGTGGAGTTGAGCGATGTTTTGCTAAAGTGCTTGTGCAAAAATCCCTAAAACTCCTATAGTTCATGCTTTACATAGAGTTCACAAGCAAAGAGCTATTGCAATTGAGACGCACAATATCAGAAATGTCTGGAAAAGTGCTGGGAGATGGCACAACAGACACACGGAGATGGTCTGTCTTATGGGAGTATCGTGGGCTTGTGACTGAGGGGTTTGCGTTTTCAGGCGCTCAATCGTTCAGTGTGGAGGGCATACTTAGATGGTAAGTGTGCACTTGACATATGGCTGGTGTAAGTTTCGATGGTGCGGCCTATGGTGGCATCTAAAGATACACCAGGTGGTAGTATAGCATGTACGGACGCTGAAAGTGGGAATCTCAGTCCTTGCACATTCATAGGTATGTACAACAGGGAGGAGCTTTGATGAAGAATTTGCATAGTCGAAGATGCTCGGCCGCCAATAGATGCAGCCGCTTCTGAATCCGGCCCATTAGACCCTAGATATTAGTGTAACATAGGGCCTGATTTAGAGTTGTACATTTTAGAGATTATCGGCAAGCAGTGCATACGTCTAGGTCACACTGCGCATGTGTCAAGACACCACACCGTAAATTCTCATGGCGACTATTTGCAGTGATTTACAGGCAAGGAGCTTTTGAGGGAGGTTACGTCGAGTAGCGGCAAAGAACGCAGGCATGTCACAACCATTTCTGTAGCATGCCACATCCTGCATCTGTGATCAAACATAAGTATAGTACCTGGGGTCTGCTTTATCCAGAGACAAAAAGCTCTATTGCCGGAGAATATGGATGATTTGTATAGCTTGTTTTCATTTCACCCTCTTGCAGTAAAACGTGATGTCGTTTTGGGGCACTATATACATTGATTCATGCAGAGACAGCTGCTCTGATTAGCAGTTATCCGGGCAAATGCAAAAAGTTTTTCCTCTTCAGGATCCATAGGGAGAAATTGGGGTGTAGGTGGGACTGGAGGACCAGACACCAACAGCAAAGCTTTTCAATCCGAGGATGCTCTGTCCTTCCCCCTATACCCCCCCCCCACAGCTTGAGGGCACTTCAGTTTCATTGGTGTCCGGCAGGAGCTGGACCACCATTATAATAGAAGGCTGCATTAAGCAATCAAAACTTAAATTTTATGATTTTATTTACTTTTTATATTTTTACCAGATGGGCGAGCAGCACCAGACTGTCCTCTAGACGTCTGTGCTGCCGCCCCTTCACCCCTCCATGGCGCCGTGACACCAAGCTTGTGCTAGATACTCCCGGCAGGGCTCCGAGGGGGACCAGCTAGCAGGCTCCCCAGACTGCAGCCCAGAATCGAAGGTACAGGTAAGGCGGAACCCTGCTCATGGGGACCCGTGTTTTAGTGCAGTCTTGCCTCTGGTCTCAGAATACAGACCAGAGACGCTAATGAGATCACTGACTCGCCCAAGACTCCACTAGACCACCGGGGCATAACGATACTTGTGCAGAGGCATATTATAAAGGCCAGGGGACCCAGTGGTTAACGTCAGCCAGGGGATAAGGTGCTCTTCTTGCAGCCCCTCCCCCAGCTCAGGGCGCCATTCCACTGTGGTCTTGGTGTTCCTTGAGCTGCTCCTCCCTCACCCTCCGTCCCCTCAGAGACGCGCAGAAGCCATTTTAGACAAGTGGGTCTCTGGGAAACGCTGGTTCAAGTCTCCCTTTATACCTCTTCCACGAGCCAGTTATACAGCTACACAGCGCTGTATCTTACCAGCCACTGTGGTCTGTGTAGTTGATTTTAGTACCCATTGCAGACATGTAATGTTTTTTTCTGCATTTGTGACTTGAGCTAGCGCTAATTTCTATTTTCTATACTGTCAGTTTATACCTGTCCCCTTTTTTCTGCTATACCTTGACATACTCAGGTATTGGTTCATTGTTCATCACTTCTGATGTGTGAGGACTATCACCTACTATATAGTGTGGTTGCACACTACACTGCCATATATAGCGTGGTTGCACACTACATTGTGCCATATTACACATACTGCAGGGTGTTCATTGCACTGTATCATACTGTGTATTCTATGTGACTATGTTGCGCAGAGGAAAGAATAACAAGCAACCTGATGCTGCTCCTAATACTCTGATATCTTGTAAGACCTGCTCTGTGGGCTAAGCCACAGAGGACCTCATTCAGGATGGTCTCTGTAATAATTGTTACACAGCCCCAGGTCCATCAACCCCGGTGTCTCTCGCTCAGGAACCAAGTTTTGCCAGGATGCTCCGGTCCTTCCCTCTATACCCCACCCACAGCCTGAGGGCACTTCAGTTTCATTGGTGTCCGGCAGGAGTTGGACCACCATTATAACGGGGCTGCATTAAGCAGCCAAAGCTTTAAGTTTATGATTTCATTAACTTTTTATTTTTTACCAGATGGGCAAGCAGCAATAGACTGTCCTCCGGACGTCTGTGCTGCTGCCCCATCACCCTTCCGTGGCGCTGGGACACCAAGCCTGTGCTAGGTACTCCCGGCGGGGCTCCGAGGGGGACCAGCTAGCAGGCATCCCAGACTACAGCCCGGAATCCAGGGGCCAGGTAAGACGGAACCCCGCTTGTGGGGACCCGCATCTTAGTGCAGTTTACCTACGGTCTCAAAAGACAGACTGGGGCTCCCCAGACTGGCTGCCTTTTTACAGATGCTTGAAAAATATAAGGGAGATAAAATCGCGCAGTAAACAAATGGGATGCAGCTTACTTCCTCACAGAAAAAAGATTATACATCATAACCTGTAAACATAAAAACAAAAAGCTATCTGTGAGACTGATAGCGCTCCCACTTGACAGATGTATAGTGTGTTATACCACACAGTGGATACCACCTTGGAATGACACAATAGGGTGTCTCAATAAAAAGGTGTATTTATTAAATTGACATCAATTATGGAATAAAAATGGAATAAAGACAAATACATATATTGTGAAAAAATAGCAATAGTGATCCTCCTGGTAGGTTACCGTTTTGGGTGGGTGTTGTGAGAACACGATAGATAAAGTCCTGATGAATTGGGCTGGTATTTCTTCACACCACCAAGCATTCAGCCAAAAACTCCAAAGCCTTTCCCAGGGGGTACACCAAAATTATCAGCACAGCAGGCACAACGCGTTTCGGATCGTCCTGATCCTTTTTCAAGTGCAAGGTATAGTAACATCTTCACCCCCGCTATTTAAAGGGCTAAAACGGAAGTTAAACACTTCCTGCTTCCTGTCCATTCTCCCGCGGTTTGCGTTCCACCGCGGGACCGGAAGTCGGAAGTGGTCATCGTTTTGCGTTCCACCGCGTGACTGGAAGTCGGAAGTGGTCATCGTTTTGCGTGTCATTCACCGGAAGTGAGCACGCTTCGCTCATATTCAATACAAAGAAACGGAGAAAAGTTTGTTTACATCTGTATCCTTGGTTACCAATATCTGTTTTCTTCATGTACATGTTTTATTAGTTCCTCCTACTTCTTAAATAGGTGCCATGCATCTCCTAAAAAGCTAATGTGGTACTTTTTGTTCCCACATAGTCCATCCCTATCTTTGAGATGCACGGGGAATACCTCATTATTAGTGGAAATCCGTGGTACATGTAAAAAATGGGAAAACAAAAAGGATTATAAATATATATTAAATAAATAAATACAAATAGAATACACAGAGAAAGTTTTAAAAACTTTAAAAAGCTAAAAATCGATCATACAATAAATTAATCTAAAAACCATTTTAACTCAAAATCTGAGTTCAATCCTGTTGGGCCTAATGAATCAAAAATATATATCCATTGCATTTCTTTTTGTGCAAGTCTTTTATCTAGATCATTAGATCTCCAATTTTCTTTGACCTGCTCAATGCCCATAAAATGTTTTATACTCATCTCAGATTGATTATGGACATTCTTAAAATGCTCTGAAAGAGGGTGTCCCAAAAGTCCCTTACGAATATTATATACATGTTCCGCCATACGTGTCTTAAGGTTTCTAGTGGTTTTACCTACATATATGAAACCGCACGTCAACTCTAATAAATAAACAACATTACGAGAATGACAAGTAATAAAATTGTTAATGTGGAAAATTTTCTTATTGTTAATAATTTGAAATGTTGTAATCTTTCTTTCATTTCCTTTATTGGTTGTAGTTTTACACATTAAGCAGCTTCCACACCTATGAAATCCTTTTGTCCTTTCACTGGTGGGTTTGGTATCTATTAAAGTGCTGTTTACTAATTTATTTTTAAGGGACTTGGACTTCCTATAAATAAATATAGGTTTCTCTGGTAAATGTTCCTTTAGAATTGGATCCTCTTGTAATATTCTCCAATTTCTGGATATACTTTTTTCTAATTGTTTGTAATATGATCCATAATTGCTAATAAAGGCCCATTCATATTTTGGATCTCTTTGTTTTTTCTGTTTCTCTTGTATGAGGTCTTGTCTTGGAATGCTATTCACTTTTTTTTTTGCTTGCCTCAAAATGTTAAGTGGATAACCCTTTTCCATGAATCTTTGATTCATATCCTCCAATTCTTTTTCACAGATATTATTTTCTGTACAGTTTCTTTTTGTTCGCTGGAACTGACCTAAAGGGATATTTTCCAGCCATCTATTATGATGCTCGCTGGATATATCTATATAAGAGTTAGAATCAGTTTCTTTATGGTGAGTCTTAGTGCATATTCTGTTATTGGAGATATAAATATTGAGATCCAAAAAAGTGAGATCTGTACAACTCGTAGTGATCGTTAAAATTATGTTAAAATCATTGGAATTTAATTCATTACACCATTTAGTTAAAAGTACACCATCCCCTTTCCAAATAAAAAAGATGTCATCTATAAAACTGAATAAATTTGCATAGCTAGGGGCAAACCTGGTACCCATAGCGGTTCCTAAAATTTGTAGATAAAACGATCCATTAAAATAAAAATAATTATTTTTTAAAATGAATGAAATAGATTCAACTAGGAAATCTTTCAATTCTCTAGTATAATTACTTTGATCAAGGAAAATTTCAATAGCTTGCTGGCCTTTATTCCAGTCTATTATTGAATATAGGCTGCTAACATCAGCACTACCCAAAATATAATCATTTTCCTATTTTAAACTTTCCAATTTCCTTAGTAGATGTGGTGTATCTTTTAAATAGGACTTGGTTTTGACCACTAATGGTTGTAGATAGTAGTCAACTATAGCTGAGAGATTTGATATTATACTGTTAGACCCCGATATGATTGGTCTTCCTGGGGGTTTGGTACTATGTTTGTGTATTTTTGGTAAAATATACATAGTTGGTACTGTAGGATTACTAATATTAATAAAGTCATTTTCATTTTGAGTTAGTGTACCTGTTTCCATAGCTCTTTTTGTTAATATTTTCAGATTCTCACTGACTTCAGAGGTGGGATCTTTTCTCAACTTTTTGTAAGTGGTTGAGTCATTTAATTGTCGATTGACTTCAGAAATGTAATCCTCCCGATTTAGTATGCAACGCAAACCGCTGGAGAATGGACAGGAAGCAGGAAGTGTTTAACTTCCGTTTTAGCCCTTTAAATAGCGGGAGTGAAGATGTTACTATACCTTGCACTTGAAAAAGGATCAGGACGATCCGAAATCCGTTGTGCCTGCTGTGCTGATAATTTTGGTGTACCCCCTGGGAAAGGCTTTGGAGTTTTTGGCTGAATGCTTGGTGGTGTGAAGAAATACCAGCCCAATTCATCAGGACTTTATCTATCATGTTCTCACACCACCCACCCAAAACTGTAACCTACCAGGAGGATCACTATTGCTATTTTTGCACATTATATGTATTTGTCTTTATTACATTTTTGTGCCTGCTGTGCTGATAATTTTGGTGTACCCCCTGGGAAAGGCTTTGGAGTTTTTGGCTGAATGCTTGGTGGTGTGAAGAAATACCAGCCCAATTCATCAGGACTTTATCGTGTTCTCACACCACCCACCCAAAATGGTAACCTACCAGGAGGATCACTATTGCTATTTTTGCACGATATATGTATTTGTCTTTATTCCATTTTTATTCCATAATTGATGTCAATTTAATAAATACACCTTTTTATTGAGACACCCTATTGTGTCATTCCAAGGTGGTATCCACTGTGTGGTATAACACACTATACATCTGTCAAGTGGGAGCGCTATCAGTCTCACAGATAGCTTTTTGTTTTTACAGATGCTGGCAAAACTTGTGGACCAAGCAGCAGTCCCTGTGGTAGCTCCACCTATGGAATGGCCACAGCAGGTGCCCCCTGCAAATTCTTTGCCTCCCACATGGATAGACGAACTGTCTACCTCAGTACAGAGTTTGGCTAATACCTCTACGGTTTTTCAGCAAATGCTGCAAAAAGATAAACTTTTACCTACCAAGCCTACTAAACATACTATGATATCTTCCCAATCCACACAGTTATCTGATTCTGAAATATCATCTGGGTAGGCAGAAGATGCAGATCTCTCTCACCCTGGGGGTCATTCAGACCCGGTTGCAAGCATTAATAGCTCGCAGCCGGGTCGATGTTCCCCCACTGGGCATGCGCACGTCGGAGCCGGCTCCGACGTGCGCATGCGCGAGACCCGGCTAGCGACGGGCGCTCCTTCGCTAGGGGTCTCGCACCAAAGGGGGCGAGCTGTCAATGGTGAGTGACAGCTCGCCCCGTTTGGGAGGCGGGCAGGGGGCGTGGCGGGCCAAATGGAGGCGTTCCCTAAGGAACGCCTGCCGTTTGGGGGCGGCCCCACTGACATCAGCAGTGATGTCAGTGGGGAGCTTCCTGCTCGATCAGAGCAGGAAGCTCCCTGGGGCTTGCGAGTGCCGAGACCTGACCTTAGGGTCTCGCCGCAAGCCGCGATGGTCTTGACCATTGCAACCATTACCTTGGTCGGTCGCTAG
Organism: Taudactylus pleione; assembly: GCA_031769625.1. Classification (NCBI taxonomy): domain Eukaryota; kingdom Metazoa; phylum Chordata; class Amphibia; order Anura; family Myobatrachidae; genus Taudactylus; species Taudactylus pleione. The sequence continues at coordinate 254,592 of JAUIMM010000389.1, forward strand.
AGCTGTGGGTGGTAACCCACATCTTAGTGATCGACCAAGAGGTGGCACTACAAGATGCAAGCGGCCGCCCTCATTCAGAGCGACCGCTTGCATCTAACAACCGCCTCTGAATGAGGTCCTCTGACTCAGTCTCAGGAGAAGAGGAGCCACCCTCTAAACTAAATATAACTGCTCTTGTTAAAACTATTCTACAAATAGAAGAGGATGAACCCGCTCCTAAGAAAAAAAGTGATTTTTTTTTTTTTAAGCGACAAAAGGTCGTTTTACCAGAGTTTCCTCACTATCTGATCACATGAGAAGTTTGGAATATGCCCGGTAAAATGTTTCAAATTCCAAAACGGTTCAGTTCCTTTTACCCACTTCCAGCTACTGATTGTACTAAATGGGAAGTTCCCCCAACGGTGGATTCTCATGTAACACATCTGGTTAAATATGCCACCTTGCCCATTCATACTGCAACCTCCTTGAAGGAGACCACAGATAGATGTATAGAAGCTTGTCATAAATTTATATACTCTCTTACAGGAGCTATTACTCGTCCTGCTAGGGCTACGGCCTGGGTGGCAAAAGCCATTGAACGTTCCCCCTGATGCTTCGAGGGAACAGCTGTCCTACATATCTCACATTAGAGAGGCAGCCTCCTACTTAGGTGAAGCAGCTATGGATACGACTCACCTGGCCTCCAGGATATCTGCCACTTCGGTAGTGGCCCGCCGTATTCTTTGGCTATGTTCCTGAAAAGCAGATTCAGAATCAAAACAGGCTCTAGAGTCTCTGCCTTATTCAGGAGACATCCTATTTGGTCCAGAATTGGATAAAATTGTAACTACTTTGGAAACTAAAGGTGCCCACACAGATAGCGATATTTTACCTGATCTGGCCGATTCCGACCATTGGAACAACAGATCATGTAAAATATGCCAAAATCGTGAGGAAATCGTGAGTCCCCACTCACGATCACAATGCAAAGCGCGTCCCCGTAGGTCGCACATCGCATCTTCAGATCTGCCGTGCTGTACGCAGGCCCCCATGTGCCTCTGCCTAATTGACAGGCAGGGGTGGTGCTGGGACGGCCTGTGTTCCTGGAAACGGTACAGAATCATGCATGCAGTCAGATGTTCCTTTCTGCAGTGTTTAAATGATGCCGGGCCCAGGTCATATGTACTTACCTCCCAACATGACCCATTCCAGGAGGGACAAACTGCTCTGTCCCTGGACTTCCCTCTTAATTTATGATTGCCGTTGCCTGTGTTGAATTTATTAATTGACCAAAAAAAAATTTTCAACACAGGTGATGGCAATCATAAATTAAGAGGGAAGTCCAGGAGCAGAGCATTTTGTCCCTCCTGGAATGGGTCGTGTTTTGAGGTATGTTGGGTGGCGTGCGGGTGTATTAAGTCCTTTTAAGATACCAGGGACCAGCGCAGGGGGCAAATTTCCCTCCAACCCTCGCCCAGCCTACCTCTGTCTCCCAAACATGCATCTAATGTCTAAACAGGACCTCAGAGACTCCAAATTTTAATTTAACATAGCTCACGCCAACACATAATGTTTTAGCACCCTTTTCCAATGCTTGCTTTTATTTTTAACATGACCACTCTGGGATTCCAATGTTGACTGTTCTGTTTCTTCACACCCCCATTAACTCATTAAATATACACACACATGCACTACCGCAATACTTCTACACATTGCCATAATCAGCATTTCAAGATGATGGGGGTGTAGTTAAAAATTATTAGGGCCTGTACTTCCGTGGGGACTACAAAGTGCAGGGGGGGCTTAACCAAGCCTCACAATGAATATGTTCTATAGCTGTGCCCACTCCCTAGCTCCCGGGTATTGTCAATATGTCAATGGCCATGGAAATACACCCCACATTATAGCAATCACATCACTGCAATACCCCTAGATTACAGCAACACACTCCCTCATTTTACAGCATTATCACCCCACGAATTACAGCAATTTTACCATCCATACATATTATAGCAATCGGCTACACCGCCCAAACATTAGAGACATCCTCCCTACATTGCAGCAATTAATAATGCCCATACTTTACAGCAAAACTCTTACATTACAGAAATTCCCCTACCCCACAATGCAGCAACCCCCCTTATTACACCAATACCACTTATCCCTCCACATTGCAGCAATACCTCCCATGCCCAGATTACAGCAGTTCTCCACATGTCACAGAAATCTCTACACACCACATGACAGCTATCCCCCCTACATTAAAGCAATACTACCTAACACATTACTGTTATACCAGCCATCATGCTACAGCACTACCATCCAGCCTTGCACAGTACAGCAATACCACTCAGCCCCACATTACAGCAATTGGTTATAGTTTCCTTCCACATCACAGTAATATACTCCACCACATTACAACAATACCCCTCCACAACAATACCACTCAGCCCCTCCACATTACAACAATATTACTCAGCACCTCCCCATAAAAACAGGTTGGAAGGTATGTGCCCTCTGTCAAACACCATAGTTTAAACAACACTGGAAGAAAACTATCCTGGGGAAAATAGTTCTGAATTTGAACTAGGGATGTGCGCCGGACCATTTTTGCCGGATTTGGATTTGGTTCTAATTCGTCGTCTGGCTTTGGATTTGGATTTGCCAAACTGCGGGGACTGGCTTTGGATTTGGATTTGGATTTTTTTTTCCAAAAATTGACAAAAAAAGATAAAATCACATAAATTGGTCCTCTTTTTCTTCTTTGAGTATCATTAACCTCAATAATATTAATTTCCAGTCATTTATAGTCAATTTAGACCACCTCACAGCTTATAATATTGTTTTCAACATTATTGGCCAAAGATTGCAGTGAGCTGACTGGTTGCTAAGCGACAAAGCAGCAGCGCAGCGTCACAGACACCACAATTTAAAGCACATCTATGAAATATTGCCACACAGCAGTGGCAGAAATGAAAAGTAGTGCACCCACCCAGTGGGGTACGGCCAGCAGAATCACAGTACTTGTTACATAGTGGGCTACGGCCCAAGGAGTCACAGTGCACACCATAAAGTAGTGTCTATTATTTATGTTACAACACACAGTAGTGTCCCTTTTACACAATGCCCACTGTAGTGCCCCTTTTACACAATGCCCACAGTAGTGACCCTTTTACACACTGCCCACAGTAGTGACCCTTATACACAAAGCCCACAGTAATGCCCCTTATACAATGCCCACAGTAGTAGTGCCACTTATACAATGCCCCCAGCAGTGGTGTGCCTTACACAATGGCCCCAGTAGTGGTGCCCCCTATGCAGTGCCCCCAGTAGTAGTATGCCCCCCAGTAGTGTGCCCCCAGTAGTAATGCCCCCTGTAGCAGTGCCCCCAGTAGTAGTGCCCCCATTAACATGCCCCCAGTAGTAGTATGCCCCCCATTAGCAGGCCCCGAGTAGTAGTATGCCCCCCTTAGCAGGCCTCCAGTAGTAGTAGTAGTATGCCCCCCCTTAGCAGGCCTCCAGTAGTAGTAGTAGTATGCCCCCCCTTAGCAGGCCTCCAGTAGTAGTATGCCCCCCCTTAGCAGGCCTCCAGTAGTAGTAGTATGCCCCCCCTTAGCAGGCCCCCAGTAGTAGTAGTGCCCCCATTAGCAGGCCTCCAGTAGTAGTAGTGCCCCCATTAGCAGGCCCCCAGTAGTAGTAGTGCCCCCATTAGCAGGCCCCCAGTAGTAGTGCCCCCACTTAGCAGGCCCCGAGTAGTAGTATACCCCCCATTAGCAGGCCCCCAGTAGTAATATGCCCCCCACTAGCAGGCCCCCATTAATGCACACACACACATAAAAAAAAAAGAAAACTTACCTGAATCCCTGCTCCCGCCACCGTCCGCTCTGCTCTGCTGTCACGCGCTGAGGTGGGAGCCGGAAGACGGAGCTCATGAGTGAGCTCCAACCGGCTCCCTCCGTGCAGCAGCCAATGAGAGTCTGTGTGACTCTCATTGGCTGCTATTACAAACACACAGCTGCCGCTGGTGGCTGTGTGTTTGATCTGTGTAGGGCAGACCGCTATCACAGCGGTCTGCCCTACACTAGAGGAGCCCTGACGTCGGATTCTCTCGCGAGAATCCGACATCAGGGAGCTGTGGCTCAGCCTCGAACGGGGATCCGAGTCAGGCGGGGAACACCCGAACAGCGTTCGGGTGGACTCGGATCCCCAATGTTTGGAGCGGTTCGGATTCCATAGAATCCGAACCGCTCATCTCTAGTTGAAACACCTATGTAGAATACAATTGATACTCAGGCACTGGAGGAGTGCACTGAGCAGGTTCTTATAGTGGCTGACTGATGGGTGATTTCCCCCGCATGAGTCATCTGTGCTGGAGGTTAGTGGTAACCAGGGCCTCCATCAGGGGGGGACAGCCAGCACTCCTGTACCGGGCCCGGACAGCTGAGGGGCCCGGACGTCGGCAGGCAGAGTTAATTGCTAATTTATTGCCCACATACAGGACAGCTGAGGCTGCTAAGTGCTGGCCGGAGAGTTCTATGAATGAGTCATCACTCACAGCTCAGCAGTGTGTGATGACTCATTCATTAATGAACTCTCCGGGCAGCGCTGCATGATCAGTGTCCTGCTTCTGTTACTGTGATCAGGAGCAGCTGCAGGAGGACCAGCTTATATAATAAAGGTAGGAGCACTGGGCCCCCTCACAGACAGGTTCCCCTCTCAGGACCCTATCAAATTAGTTACTTCAATCACCTCTGCCTCCATAGTTGCTCCACCCTCAGCTCTCCTCCCCCTGCTCTCATTGGCCAGATAATGTGTGCACTGCACTGAGGAAGGAAATGTGAGAGAGCAACTGCGGTGCACACACAGAGGTACCTCTGCCCCATCCCTCCCTCCTATACAATCTGCCCCATTGTCCCCTGTACTATGCCTAAATCCTGCCTCTGCCCTCCCCTCCCCCACCTATACAATCTGTCCCCTGTACTATTGCTGAATCCTGCTCTGTCCCCCTCCTATACAATCTGCCCCACTGTCCCCTGTAATATTCATGAATCCCGCTTCTGTCTCCCCACTACCCAAATTTCTATCTCTGTACTCTCCCCATATGTGTCCATATCTGTGCCCCAGTTCCCTCATAGCTGTGCCTTTGCCCCCTCTCCATCTCTGCCTCTGCCCGCTTCCCATTTTTGACTCTGCTTCTATCCCATCTGTGTCCTTTACTTAAGTGTGCCTCTCTCTATTTGCACCTCTGCCCCCTTGCCATGTCCGTGCTGGGCCTGATTCAGACCCTGTCGCTAAGGAGCGATCACTCACTGCCGGGCGATTGTTGCTCAATGCGCATGCGTCTAATTCGCAGTGCGCGTGTGCAAGCCAGTCTCTGCAATGGGAAATTGTGCACTCGTAGCACACAGACTGCCCGCTGCTTTGAGTGACAGTGCCATTTGTGGGTGGTAACGGGACGGTGCTTGTATCGGGGAGTGTTGTTGCGAACGCAGGCGTGTCAGGCCAACAAAACGCAGTTTAAAGGGTGTGCATAATTAGCAAAGTAGCATCATTGTACAGGTCACCTCCATGTATTTCAGTGCTTGCGGTGGGGTAAATCTACCTCAAGGGCTGCGATCAGCTCCGATGGCTCTTGATGTTACCGATTCATCCAACAATCCCAGGAGATGACGTGTGTTGCAAGGGGAAAGGGGGCGTCTTAACACACTTGCGAGCGCTCAGTGCCGTAGCTCGCTAAGACATAAAGGGCGTCCTTACGCGATGCAGTGCGGTCACATAATTTAAATATCCGCCCCTTTTTTTTTGCAATGAGCGAGCGCATCTTGAGAGCGGGTCTGAATGAGGTCCAGTGTTCCATACCACATACAGTAATTGAACCTCCGGATGGCAGGTTAGTACAGTTCTGTTGTAAATCATTAGGCTTTTCTCAATTTAAGAAACAAAAAATCTGTTTATTCTTTTTTAATATTTAAAGGAAAGAAAAAAAATAAAATATATATATATATATATATATATTCCAGATACCAGAGCTCAACCCCACCCCTTTGCGTCCACCAGACCTTTGGGGGGAAGAACAAAGGGGGTGGGGGGGCCCTGCCTTTTTCATTTGTACCGGGCCCCACGATTTCTGATGGCAGCCCTGGTGGTAACACCTGGGAGATGTGTCATGTCTAGTCTGAGTCCAGCTGGCTTCTATTAAGGATTCTAATTGAGAAGGCCAGCAAACAGTGACCTGCTGGGTGTTGGAAGCAGGTCAGTGGTGTCCATGACTGCTGATACTGAAAATACAGGTGTGATAATTGACAAATAGGCTAAAGCTGTGGGAGGAGCTTACATTTTAAAAGGCTTATGTTTTCTATGGGCGGGGCGATCAACGCCAAACCAACTGGCCAATCTGATAGTCTGTTGTGTGTACTGTATGTTAAATTACTACTAAGGATCACCAAGAAGAAATTATTTTTTATTTTGTGAAACCTGCCGGCCACCCTTATAAGTATAGCAGACTGCTAAAGTTAAATGTGAGCATTATTTTAAAGGTGTCCATATCACAATATACATATAATATAAAAAAGTTTTACAAAGAAACTTAAGTAGCCCTACTGGGCAAACTACAAAAGAGGGAGGGGAATAGAGGGGAAAATTGTCGCACAGGTCATATCTAAGTCAAAAATTATTAAAGAAATAGAAAAAACGATATCAGTCCGCTTATAACTTGATATAAAGCAATTGCTGGATAATTATCTTTATAGCGGTGGTGCTCACTAGAGTAGAGTATTATGGTATTAAGAAAAAGAAAAGAAGAAACTCTGTGATATGAGCACTCTCATATTGTTGTAATAATTATATATTTTCTAAAATTTAACTTTTAATGCGTAATTTTAAAATAAATTCTCTCACAAACAGGCAAAATAAATATAATATATACAAAACACACTTCTCCCATAAATAAATACACAATACTCTCTAATTTAAACAGGGATATAAAAGGAGTGAGCAGTGGTTATCTGACTATATATGTAATGAATAACAATCGTATGTTTCTCAAGAAAAGTAATAATGATCAAGGTACCTCTAACAAGTATCCTTAATAAGAGTAGTACATATTATTATTAGAAAGTATGCATACCCTGTTCTGAACACACAAGGCGAGATATTAGAACAGATATAATTGCACATAAAGCCTACATAGCTAATAATCGTTTGTCCCCATGATCAAGAATAGTTATAGTCAAAAGTATAAGGTAAGGATGGTCAGGGCAGAGAAACTGCTAGATTGGATTCTACTGCTCCCCACCTGTGCATATAGGCTATCTATGAGGAGTGAGAGATCTCTTAAAAAGCAGGTTGCCCTTAGAAACAACAGAGTAACAGTGATGTTGCTCAGGTTTTCGTTTCTGCTGTTGACGGTCTTACAAAACTGCATAGGACCCTCAATGAGAGAATTACTCACCCTGAGATTATCAGCGGTTAATAGAGAGATACACAGACAGTATTGAAAATGTGCTTTGTCAAATAACTACTGGTCTTTACATATTCATTAAACACCCTTATAAGTATAGCAGACTGCTAAAGTTAAATGTGAGCATTTTTTTAAAGGTGTCCATATCACAATATACATATAATATAAAAAAGTTTTACAAAGAAACTTAAGTAGCCCTACTGGACAAACTCCCAGAAAGGCCTACAGTGGTGCTTGAAAGTTTGTGAACCCTTCAGAATTTTCTATATTTCTGCTGAAATTTGGCCTAAAACTACCTCAGATCTTCACACAAATCCTAAAAGTAGATAAAGAGAAACAAATGAGACAAAAAAATAGACATGCTCATTTTTGTTTTGTTTGAGGAAAATTATCCAATATCACATATCTGTGAGTGCCAAAAGTATGTGAACCTTTAGGTTTAGCAGATATTTTGAAGGTGAAATTAGAGTCAGGTATTTTTAATCTATTGGACGACAATCGGGTGTGAATGGACAACCTGTCTTTTTAAAAGAACAGGGATCTATCAAGGTCCGATGCTCACAACACGTTTGTGGAAATGTAACAAAGGAGATTTCTGAGGACCTCAGAAGAAGAGTTGTTGATGCTCATCAGGCTGGAAAAGGTTTTCGACTCCACCAATCAACAGTCAGACAGATTGTGTACAAAGGAGGAACCGAAGGTAACCTCCAAGCAACTGAAGGCCTTTCTCACATTAGCTAATGTTAATGTTCATGAGTCCATGTGCATAGCAAGGTTGCAAGGAGAAAGCCACTGCTCTACAAAAAGAACATTGCTGCCCGTCTGCAGTTTGCTAAAGATCATCTGGACAAACCAGAAGACTATTGGAACAATGTTTTGTGGACAGATGAGTCCAAAATAGAGCTTTTTGGTTTAAATGAGAAGCATTATGTTTGGAGAAAGGAGAACACTGCATTCCAGAATAAAAACTTCATACTATCTGTGGAACACAGAGGTGGTGGTGGTATCATGGTTTGGGCCTGTTTTGCTGTATCTGGCCCAGGACAACTTGCCATCATTGATGGGACAAAGAATTCTGAATTATACCAGAATATTCTACATGAAAATGTGAGGCCATCTGTCCATGAGCTGCATCTCAAGAGAACGTGGGTCATGCAGCAAGTGTTACTAGTTGCCAGCGCGTCTTGTTACCTTCCTCTGCTCCGGTTGCCTCTTCTTCCCTGGTTCATCAACCAATTATTCTAAATCCTGCTCCTAGACTACGTTTATGCCGTACTGGGATGATGCCTTCTGTTGCTGGGAGACTAGAGCACCGGTGGCACGTGATACTGGATAATGTTTCCTCACCTGTGGGATTCATTAATCACCTATCTTGCTACCATTGGTCCTTCATGTTTTTTAAGCCTGCTGGTTCATTGTCACCTTGACGGCTATAGCGTATCCGTACGTGTCCTTCCGGTTCCTGTCAGTGAAGTTCTTGCTCATTTTTGTCTGGGTTTCCAGTTTTCAGCTTGCACCATCTCGGCTCACTAGCTGCACCTCGGTCGTCATAGCCGTATCTCAGCCTGCAAGGCCACATCTCAGCTTGTACCATCTCAGCTCATCAGCTACACCTCGACTGTCATAGGCATACCTCAGCTTACTAGGCCTGCAAGGCCGCATCTCAGCTTGAACTATCTCAGCTCATCAGCTACACCTCGGCTGTCATAGCCGCACCTTGGTCTGCTAGGCCACATCTCAGCCAGTACCATCTCGGCTCACTAGCCGCACCTCGGCTGTCATAGTAGCATCTCGGCCTGCAAGGCCGCATCTCAGCTTGTACCATCTCAGCTCATCAGCTACACCTTGACTGCCATAGGCGTACCTCGGCTTACTAGGCCCCCATCTCAGTCTGTATCATCTCGGCTCATTAGCCGCATCCCGGCTGTCATAGCCACAACGTGGCTTGCAAGGCCGCATCTCAGTCTGTACCATCTCGGCTCACTAGCTACAACTAGGCTGTTGTCGCCGCACCTCAGCTGTCATAGCTGCACATTGGCCAGCAAGGCCACATCGCAGCCTGTCTACATCTCGGCTCTCAAAGCCATAGTCTGGCTATCCTAATAACATCTCAGTCAGCCTAGGCTTTCTAACCATTCTCTAGAACAACCCTGTAGCCAGCACCTTGGCATCAATATATCTCCAATCCATTACCAGTTGCATTGCTTTTTGAGGTCTTAAGATAACTGTGTAAGCCCCTAATATCAGACCAGGGGGCCGCCTAAGTACCAGTGAAAGTACAATGTTCTAAGGCAGGGGTGGGGAACCTTTTTTCTGCTGAGGGCCATTTTGATATATATAACATTATTCGCGGGCCTGGTGCAGGCCACGCCCACTCCATATTATGTCACATTGGGGCGGGGCCAGAATCGCCAGTGATTTCAGCAATACCAGGAGCATCCTGAGGATGCTCCGGGGAGCTGTAAGGGCAGAGGTGTGACCATCTGAAGCGCCGTAAGGATGCTCCAAGTGGCACTTCTGCATAGATTTTGGCTGCAGTGTGACATTCTAGGCACCCTGCTAGGCAGATGTGCCTAGCAGAAAAAAGCTCAGAGGGCCAGACAAAATAATTCCGGGGGCCTTATACGGCCCCCGGGCCTGAGGTTCCCCATCCCTGTTCTAAGGGAACAGCGGGTGGTTGCTATTGGCAGAGGACCTCGCCTGTAGCAGTTCTAGGGGTATTACACGATGATTCCTAAGTGACTGTAACAGCAAGACAATGACCGAAAGCACACAAGTCATTCGACCAAAGAATGGTAAAAGAAGAATAAATTTAAAGTTTTGGAATGGCCAAGTCAAAGTCCTGACCTTAATCCAATCAAAATGTTGTGGAAGGACCTGAAGCGAGAAGTTCATGGGAGGAAACCCACCAACAGTTGAAGCTGTTTTGTATTTAGGAATGGGGTTAAATTCCTCCAAGACGAAGTTCAGGACTAATCAGCAATTACCGAAAAAGTTTAGAAGCAGTTATTGCTGCACAAGGGGGTCATACCAGATACTGAAAGCAAAGGTTCACATACTTTTTGCACTCACAGCTATGTGATATTGGATCATTTTCCTCAATAAAAAAATTAGCAAGTCTCATTTTTTTGTCTCATTTGTTTGATTTGGTTCTCTTTATCTACTTTTAGGACTTGAGTGAAAATCTGAGGTAGTTTTAGGCCAAATTTCAGCAGAAATATAGAAAATTCTGAAGGGCTCACAAACTTTCAAGCACCACTGTATGTACAATCTGCCATTACTGTACTCCACATGCCCGATTCTCACTTACTGTACTCGTGCCCCACATGACTTCCTTCTCACCTTAATCTCTCTAGGCATAAAAAGTCGTGAGTGTATAAAGCAATTACACCTGGAAATTTGTGTTTTACTCAAAAAGAATATGCAGAAGTCCAACTATACTTGGAAAAAAAGAAGGATTTCTGGATTTTACTTAATTTTAATGGCTAAATATACCATTAACTATGCTCAATGCATCCATTGACTACATCTCAAATGTGTTTGAACACTAGTGGAACCTAAAAGTGATAGCAGTTAAATATTTGCCTTTTTATGTTTCATGTTTTAAAATGAGTGAAGTCATAGCAATGATTAACATTAATCTGTTATTGTTGGGTGGAACTATCTTAACAAAGGAATCATATTGCATATGAGTCAGCTTTGATAAAGATACTGATATTAGTATGTTTTTCTCTTGAAAGTCGCAGTAAAATGTAATACGTCAGCAACGACAGCAAAACTGAGGAGCACAGGTCATGGTCGTCTATTTTCAAAGTATATACAAATGTCTTGAACCAGTAAAGACAAAAGACACATTGGCCTAGTCTTATGTCTTTATACATTTCAATAAATCAGCGTTTTATTTGAAAAAAAGGATGTTTTTAGACCCAAATGAGAAATAGCTCTGCCTCTTATGTAGGTGTGGGGCTCCCAACTAGGTAAGTCTACTAACACTTTCCTCCACAGCCACACCCTAACTCTACCCCCTGCAGCCTAAGCCTAACCCTCCCCCCAGCAGCCTAACCCTAACCCCCCATGGAGCCTAACCCTCCCCCTAGCATGTAACCCTAATTCTTACCGTGGGGATGCCAGCGGTCTGTATTCTGGCGCCAGATTCAGACTGCTGTCGGGATTCTAAGCACTGGCATCCCGACTGCCAGGATGGTAACCACATCCCATCTCCGCATAGAGGCTACTTGGTTGGAATTATTGACAGTCTAGTCTGCCCTAAATGTCTCTCTGCATATCATTATCTGTGGGCCTGCCCCCTCATTAAAGGCCTCTGGATTCGAGTCTGGATATTTGCTACTAATGAAATATTTAATTATGTTCACATTATCCATGAATGGGCTACCCAATGGATTCTGCTAAGGAGCATTAAAGTAGCTAAATGTAATCAAAAATTGCTGTTAATAATTCCAGCAGCAATGCGTAAGAGCATTTTCCACATGTTGATCCAGACAGTTCCTCCCTTTTTTAGATTTTTGTAAAGATACATTGTATTTTGCATTTTGAATATATTGGCATCATCGGACCCCCTACCCAAATTTTGCTATGGGGACTTCTGAATAAACCTATGGTCTCTCAGACTGAGTGGTTCTCCTAAGATGCTAAGGCCTCTGCAGCTGTGAACGAAATCACAGGTGCTCCATAGAGATCTCCCAGAAAATGGCCCCGACAAGCCTGCGTTTTTCTATCCACCCAAATATTACTTCCTCTAAACACATACTTGCCTACCCTCCCGGCTGGAAAATCGGGTGCCGCTCCCAGACCCCCTCAAAGGCAGGCAAGCCTCCCGGCGGCCTCTGACCCCCCAGCGATTACTTGAGAAACCCCCACATCAGGGGAAGGCCGGTGACGCGATTCACGCTGAATCGCATTATTTTGGCCCCGCCCCCTGCTTCACAATGCCAGTAATATCGACATTGTGTAGCGGGGCCAAAATGACGCGATTGCGTGGCTCCACCCACAAATGGCATCAATCTACCTGGCCCTGCCCCCCAGTAATACCGATCTGGCTGCTCCCTCCCGGAAGGGGCAGCCAGAAAGCCAGCAGCCCTGTATAAACACTGACTACCTGTCTCACTTTGCAATACATCCTCGCTGCAACCGCTATCACCAAGCCATCACCGCGTGTGCGCAGTGCAGCTGTGGTGCATGTGTAGTGTGCGTGCAACATTGACATTGTGTCCACCCCTGAATCAGGCCCCTAGTATTGTAGTAACTCACTGACCATGCATTCCCTCTCACTGTGCATCTGTACTTTTATCTAATTTATTATTCAACATTGTTCTACAATTCTCCAGTGGCTACTTCTAACAATACGTTAAGTTACTTTTTTTGAAAAAAAGCTAAGGGAAAAATCAGGGAAAGTAGCATTTTTTATTTATGAGTAATTTCTCTTAAAATAATGCAAGTTGTTATATAACTGGCTTGAAAGCTCAACTCAAAAAAATATTATATTTGTTTATTTTTGATGGCAAAGTAAAATAACAATGACAGATAGAATAATTGCATAAAAGGTGTGGGGTAACAATAGTTCAAAATATTCAGTGATGAACAGTAGTTTTGCAGCGCAGCTGCTGCGTCAAATCATGCAAATGCTGCATGAGATGTCTTAAGTAAAAAGTTCCCATTTTCAGGAAAGCTCCCTGTGGCCCCCCCAAATGCCAGCAGCATGGTAATCATGCTGAGGCTTTTGGGGCACAGCGCCCGAGGTCGCAGGACCAGATCGGCACATGTGCAGATCATTAGGCATTGGAGAGTAACGTAAATATTGGATTTGTGTAAATCTTGAATCAGGCCCTGAGAACGAGTAATATAAAATATAATATAAAAATATACGTATACATAGTCTAAACATTGGTCCGCCTATAGTGTTTTAATGACTGCCTTTATTTTATATTTTTCTGATATAGTAGAAGAGAAGAAGAAGAAGGGTGGCATAGTAAAGAAAGAAGGGAAATGGTCAGGTGTTAAGGGGAAGGTGTACTAGTACTTAATAATACATCATATTGAAGTAGCTACCAGATGTATTTGTGTTATGATCAGTGGTGGAACTATAGTATTTGGAGCCCAGGGCAAGTTAAAAAATGGAGCAAAGCATGTGCGCACGCCGGTGGTGTGCGCTGAAAAGGTGGGCCACAATAGGTGTGGTCACTGGAAAATGGGGGCGTGTCAACATGACACCATCGTTTCTCGTCACTTTGGGAACATTCCTTTCCATTCCACTGACAGTACTGACAGTCTGGACCTGGGAACCAAGCCAGGAATTGGAGTCTTATGTAACCAGGGAAGAACTAATGAAGCTATATCCCTGGTACAGCTCTGGCACAAGACCTGGACCACAATCCGGAAGGGCAACTCAGGATAGAGAGACACTTCAGCCATACACAATACTGAACTCCTTGATGCTAAAAGACTGTGACCCGATCATGCCCTCCAGACCTGGAACCCCAACGCTGACTGTCAGCCCAAGACAAGAGAACACAGTACAGGATAACCAATATAGTCAAACTAGATTATGCAGTAACCCACTAAAGCGTTTGATACTTGCAACATAGTCAAGATGATGCCCGCACAACGCATAGTGGAATCCACGCAGGTGATGAGATGTGTGGCAACAGCAGATGGTATGCACCGCAGGTACTCTGGCAGACCTGGAGCTGGAGTTGAAAGCGGTCTGTGTGCAGCATGGGAGCTGCAGCGCTGATAGATGGTACACAGCTGTAGATGGAATGCAGACAATGATGATCAGACTGTGTGCGGCTTGGAAGCCGCAGCGCTGAGAGATGGTACACAGCGGTAAATGGAATGCAGACAACGATGATCAGTCTGTGAGCGGTGTGGAAGACACGGCGCTGAGAGATGATACACAGCGGTAGATGGAATGCAGACAACAGCAAGCGGTCTGTGTGCGGCATGGAATGCAGACAACAGCAAGTGGTCTGGGTGCGGCATGGAAGCCGCGGCGCTGAGATGGTATACAGCGGTGATGTTAAACAGTCCCGGTGGTTATCTGTATGTGTTGTGAAAGCCGCAGCGCTGAGAGGCAAAATGCGATGGTACAAGTGGGTAATGGTTGAGTTGCAGCAAGGAGAGTATACACAGGAGAAAGCTCTGGAAACACAGGAGACACTGAGCCTGGAACGAACCTCAGGAAGAAACACAGGCCCTGATTCAGAGCCGGACGCTCTTTCAGAGCTCTCGCTCTGAATCAGGGCGGTTTTTTTTTTTTTTTTATTGGAGCCGGACTCCTGGCCGCTCACTAAGCTGTGAGTGACCACCCACAGCTTTTGCGAGCAGCCAGGTGATGGTCGCGATGGCAAGCGACGAGACCCTCGTGGTAGGGTCTCGTTCCCGCAAGCCCCAGTGAGCTTCCTGCCCACAAACGGTCCCTCTCTGTCAATCACTTTGTGAGCGACAAAAGTTATGAAACTTGGCGCTTGCACAGTGCGACTCAGACGCATGCACAGATCACTGATAATCGCTCAACTGCGTAAACATCTGCATTACGCCCATCTCTGAATCAGGCCTAAAGGTATGTAGTCAGCATTCCGGCATGCGGGATGCTGACAGTCTAATTACAGGTACCAAAATCCTGACAGCATCGGGATCCCGGCACCATTATCCTGACCGATGGCATCCCGGAGATAAGTATCGCCAGTAAGGGGAAGGTTAGGATTAGGGTGTGGGGAGGGGGAGGTTAGAATTAGGCATTAGGGGGGGGAGGTTAGGTTTAGGCACTGGGGAGGGAGTGTTAGGATTAGGGTGCGGGGAGGGAGAGGTTAGGCATAGGCACTACCTGGGAGGTTAGGGTTAGGCACCGGGGAGGTTAGGGTTAGGCACCGGGGAGGGAGGGATAGGGTAGGGCTTGTTTCCTTATGGGTGTCGGGACTCTGGCTGTTGGGATGCCACTGTCGCTATTCTGACCAGCGGCATCCCGATCGCTGGCAATTCCATATCCAACTCCGCCTAAAGACAGAAAACACTATCATAGTGGCACTAAACAGGAAAGACAAACTATAACAATGATAACAAACAAAAAACTACACCATACTCATTCCAGATCTAAAGGTCCTACTCGGAAGAAGTGCTGAGAAAGGTAATTGCTTCAGTACATAGGCCCTCATTCAGAGCCGTTCGCTATTTGCGGTCGTTCGTTCAAAAACAAGGGGTGGCTATTCAAATGATCCCTTTGCACATTGCAGTCTGTTCACACCTCTAAGTCTGAACGAGCGAGCAAAACATACGCTCGTTTATTTGATAAAAACGCCCCCTGGCCGCTCGCACCATACGTCATGTCCGCTATTTATTAGATTAATCGAGTACATCGTACAGCGTATGAACTGCTCGCTGTTCTTGTGGTTGGTTTTTTCAACCGCTATTTTGCGAGCAGTTCTGAGTTTAAAAAAACCAAGTGACGTGGTCAATGACGCTGCTGGATTAATTATGCACACCCTTAAAACGCCCATTTTGACCTTTAAGCACGCCTGCGTTCGAATTCCACTCCCCCGTTTTCAAGCACCTTTCCCTGTTACCACCCACATACGCCTCATTCTGTCACTCAAAATAGCAGGCACTCGCTATATAGCGTACAAACGATTTTCGGCCGCACTGACTGGTTCGCGCATGTGTACTAAAAACCGTACGCATGCGCAGATGTGCGAACATCGCTCGGAACGAGCGTACTGCCGCTAACGAGCGTCTCTGAATGAGGGCCATAGTGCAGGCTGGGAAATGTGTTCCCTGTGTCGACAAGTGACATTCAATTCTGATTTTCTGATCAAACAGGATTCAATAATGCTCAGTGGACAATGGGAAACCAGCGCTCAACAATAAATCAGACTATGCATTACTGGGAAGACATACGGATGCAAGATTATTATGTAAACTCCAGAAAAAGACATTGTAAAGGGACTCGTTATATCCTGTGGGGAGTGAGGGAACTAGAAAAAGCAGAATATAAATCACAGGACAATGTTAATTCAGATAACATAAAAGCAAGGATTCACTGTAGTATGTTTAGTTAACTTGGTATTAATGTATTTTTTATATATATTTCAAGTAAATAAGAGGAGACTCAAATAACTCATAAAGACAGAGAGTAAGAACAGATCATGTTAATCACGTCAGATATACAAAATGGGAATTACACTGTAAAATTAACAATGATTGGAAAAAGGGACATACTGCATACTTAGGGCTTCACTACCAACGTATAGATTCAATTGTACTAACTTCCTTTTTTCAGGGTATTAGAGTTAATATTTTCATGCAAATTTACTAAAATCCTCTTGCCAGGAGACAAGCTCCGATAAGAGCCCATTCTGGCGAAGAGCTGGAAACTATCACACTGCTTCCTAGTACGGGTCCCGGGCAGCCAATGTGCATGCGTGGCTGGCGCATGCGTCACTGTTCACCGACAGACTTGAGCCGAATGCTCCCTCTCCAAAAAAAATATGCAAATTAGTAGCCCATAGGCTACTATATGGTGACATACACAGGAAAAAGAAGTTTGCAGATGCACTATGTCTATGCGATCATTACTGTTCACATTTAAATGTATATTGTAATTAAATATAATTTCAGAGGTAGTTAGCATATCAGTGGCCAATGATACGGGCCTGCCCACCAGCGTCAAGGTCACCTCATACTACCAGGGCCGGTCTGTGGGGGGCCCCTGGGCAACAAACTTGTGGGGCCCCTTATGCAATGTCCAGAGTAGCAGTGCCCCTTATGCAGTGCCCCCAGTAATGGTCCCCCTTCTGCAGTGCCCACTGTAGTAATGCCCCTTATGCAGTGCCCCCAGTAGTGGTCCCCCTATGCAGTGCTTATATAATGCCCCCAGTAGTGGTCCCCCTATACAGTGCCCCCAGTAGTGCCCCTTATATAGTGCCCCCAGACCCAGTAGTTGTCCCCCCCTATGCAGTGCCCCTTATATAGTGCCCCCAGTAGTAGTCCTGCCCTATGCATTGCCCCCAGTGGGGCCAGTAGTTGTCCCCCCTATGCATTGACCCTAGTAGCACCCCCCCAGTGCCCCCATGAAGCGGACCCCCTATACAGTGACCCCTGTAGCAGCCCCCCTATGCAGTGCCCCCTGTACCGGCCTCCCCTATGCAGTGTCCCCTGTAGTGGTCCCCCTATGCAGTGCCCCCTGTACCGGCCTCCCCTATGCAGTGTCCCCTGTAGTGGTCCCCCTATGCAGTGCTTATATAATGCCCCGCAGTAGCAGTCCCCCTATGCAGTGCCCCCTGTAGCGGCCCCCCTATGCAGTGCCCCCTGTAGCAGCCCCCCTATGCAGTGCCCCTTGTAGCGGCCCCCCTATGCAGTGCCCCTTGTAGCAACCCCCCCTATGCAGTGTCCCCTGTAGCAGCCCGCCCAATACAGTGACCCCTGTAGCAGCCCCCCTATGCAGTGCCCCCTGTAGCGGCCCCCCCTATGCAGTGCCCCCTGTAGTGGGCCCCCTATGCAATGTCCCCTGTAGTGGTCCCCCTATGCAGTGCTTATATAATGCCTCCAGTAGTGGTCCCCCTATACAGTGCCCCCAGTAGTGCTCTTTATACAGTGCCCCCAGACCCAGTAGTGGTCCCCCCTATGCAGTGCCCCTTATATAGTGCCCCCAGTAGTAGTCCCCCCCTATGCATTGCCCCCCAGTAGTAGTGTCCCACCTATACAGTGGATCCAGTAGTTTTCCCCCACTATGCATTGACCCTAGTAGCGCCTCCCCAGTGCCCCCATGAAGCGGACCCCCTATACAGTGACCCCTGTAGCAGTCCCCCTATGCAGTGCCCCCTGTAGCAACGCCCCCTATGCAGTGCCCCCTGTAGCAACCCCCCTATGCAGTGTCCCCTGTAGCAGCCCCCCTATACAGTGACCCCTGTAGCAGCCCCCCTATGCAGTGTCCCCTGTAGGGGCCCCCCCATGCAGTGCCCCCTGTAGCAACCCCCCTTATGCAGTGTCCCCTGTAGTGGCCCCCCTATGCAGTGCCCCCTGTAGCAGCCCCCCCTATGCAGTGCCCCCTGAAGCGGCCCCCCTATGCAGTGCCCTCTGTAGCAGCCCCCCTATGCAGTGCCCTTTACACACACACACACAAAATCACAACTTACCTGAATCCCCGCTCCTGACGCGACCGCCACTGCCCGCTCCGAGTCCCGGCTCTTCCACTGCACTATGGGAGAGAGACGTCAGCGTCATGACGTCTCTCCCATCATCACATGCTGCGGGGGGAGCCAGAAGGCGGAGCTCATGAGTAAGCTCCAGCCGGCTCCCTCCGTCGACGCAGCAGCCAATGACAGTCTGTTTGACTCTCATCTGCTGCTCTAACAAACACACAGCTGCCGGCGGCAGCTGTGTGTTTGTAACTGTAGTGTGGACCGCGCTCACTGCGGTCTACACTACACTAGCGGGGGGGACACTAGCGGCGGGTGCAGGCTGCATCGCTACTAATGGGGGCCCATCTGTGTGTGGGGGCCCAGGGACGACCGCCCCTGTCACCCCCCCCTTAATCCGGCCCTGCATACTACTATATGGTGACACTGGGCCTAATTCAGAGCCGGTCGCTATTTGCACTCGCTCGTTCAGAAAATAGGGGTGGCTATTCAAATGAACCATTCGCTGTTTGCGGTCTGTTCACGCCTCTAGGTCTGAACGAGCGAACAAAACTTGCGTTCGTTTTTTGGGAAACTACGCCCCCTGGCCGCTCGCATCCTACGTCATGTCCACTATTTATTAGATTAATCAAGTACATCGAACAGGGTATGAGCTGCTCGCTATTCTTGTGGTTGGTTTTTGCTACCACAATTTTGCGAGCAGTTCTGACTCTAAAATAACCCAGTGACGTGGTCAATGACGCTGCTGTTTTAAATATGCACACCCATAAAACGCCCGTTTTGACCTTTAAGCACGCCTGCGATCGGATCTCCACTCCCCGTTTTCAAGCACCTTCCCCTGTTACCACCCACATACGCCTCATCCTGTCACTCAAATTAGCAGGCATTCGCTATTTTGCGAGCACATGAATTTCGGCCGCACTGACTGGTTCGCGCATGCGTATAACGATCCGTACGCATGCGCAGTTGGGCAAACATCGCTCGGAGCGAACGAGCTGCCGCTTACGAGTGGCTCTGAATCAGGCCCCCTATCTGGATATGCAGTAATCCTGTCTAGTCCAAGCTCTGGAATTCGGCAGCACAGCAGCCCCCATAGAAACATATGAAGAATGCGATTGCTGTCAGAAATGGAGGGGCCTCATCAGATCTCTCCAATATCCCTCCATGGTACATTCAGGGGATACTTAATATTGGCGGATATCCTGCAAATATTATTTGATAAATAGGCTGCATGGAGATATTACTTGTGCTATTTTCTGCTGGTTTCCTCTAGATATATGACTTTGAATATGTTACCCTATGTCTATCGACAGGATATCTAAAATGAGTAATTCTTCCAGTTTTGGGAAATTTATAAAGGCAAGATGTGAAAATGTGTAGAATATTTTTTTTTTTACTTTATTTTTATCTCTATTTTTAATTGTTATTATTTTTTATTAGCATATCTAAAGTTAGGTCCAAATGGACATTAAGGGAGCAATTCAATTCCACATGATGCTGGAGATGTGCTTTCTGAATGGTTTGGGAATGCTCATAGGAGCTGATTCAGAGCCGCTCGCTAGATGCGATCGCTCGCACGATGTGTATGCAAATTGCGTAGGCAGTGCTATCGTACAGCAATGCATTAGCACGCCCAGTATTTCAGTGTAAAAACAAGCCAGGTGACGTGTACTATGATGCTGTCTATTAATTATGCACACCTCTAAAAGTAAAACACCGTTGAGATGCTTAGGCATGCCTGCGTTTGCACCTCCACTCCCCCGTTTTTATTGGCCAGCCCCTGTTACCACCTACAAACAGCTTCCCCTGTCACTCACTCAAAAATGTAGCAGTAATTGGAGAGTGAAGAAGGGTAGATATATGGTTTCTTGACAGGAGGGATAAGTGCATGTTTGAAGCTGGAAGGGAAGGGTAGGTTGCAGAGGAGAGCTAGGTCCTGGCAAGCATTGGGGGAAGGTGTGGAGGAGTTAAGATGAAACAGGATAGAGGGGACTGTATGAAAGGGAAAAGAAGAGTAACAGGGTAGAAAGAACTGAGCATAAGAAGATGAGTAGAGGGTGTAAAGCTGGCCATACACTAGACTAACCATCCAACTAGTTGGCTGGTTGGAATGAAAATCTGGTAAGGAATGGGAGCAAATGACAATCAGCGATTTGCTCCCAAATGCCGGAAAACTTACAAAAATGGTCGTTAAGACAAGTATTTAAATATTTGATTTAAACAACAGTTTTTGTCCGTTTCCGGGGTTTGGGAGCAAATGGTTTTGTCATTTGCTTCCATAGTTTACCAGATTTTCATTCCAACCAACTAGGGATGTGCAGGCTCGGATAGGTTCGAGTTTGCAAGCCGAGTTCGGATTTTTCTCTCCAAAAAAACGGAACTCAGAAAGAGACAAAACGTCATCTTGCATGGACAAACATCATCATTCCTGGACTTTCAGGAATGATGATGTTTGTCCATGCAAGATGACGTTTTGCCTCTTTTTGAGTTCCGTTTTTTTGGAGGGAAAAATCCGAACTCGGCGTGCAAACTCAAACCTATCCGAGCCTTCACATCCCTACAACCAACCAACTAGTTGGATGGTTGGATCTTGGATGTAAGTTGGTCTAGTGTATGGCCAGCTTAAGGTGATGGATCTGATCACAGGACATTTCTTGATGGATTAAGTTGATCTTGCCTTTGATGTAGGCTGCAAATTCATAAGCATGGAGGGAAGAAGTGGAGTGGACGGAGAAGCAAATTGACCATAGTAAAGAGTTGACCGGGATTGGGTGTTTGGGTGGATATTAGGGATATAATTTAGTAAAGCAATAATTATAGCTGCCCTGTGGGTTACACTGAATCTGTTTTGGCAGTAGGGTAAGCCCATTTCAGTCTGGGCTGGTGCTGTGTCCATCTGGGCCCTAGTTCTGGACTCCCAAAAAAAAAAAAATAATGTAAAAAAATAAAAAATAAAAGTGTTTTTTAGTGTAATATTTTTCTGTGTGTGTGTGTGTGTGCATGTTAGGCTTAACCGCATAAGACCCAGCCAGCAATGCAACTTGCAACCTAGTGCTGCCTGACTCCAGTCGTGATCAATCTGTGCTCTGGGCCCAAGTTATGGAGCTGAAAAAAAATAAAAATCAAATGTCTTTTTTTCTAATAATTGTCTGTGTGTCTGTGCGTGTTAGGCTTAGCTGCACAAGATCTAGCAAGTCGGCAACGCAACCTAGTGCTGCCCGACTTCAGTCGTGATCAATCTGTGCTCTGGGCCCAAGTTCTGGAACTGAAAAAAATAAAAATCAATTGTCTTTTTTTCTAATAATTGTCTGTGTGTCTGTGCGTGTTAGGCTTAGCCGCACAAGATCCAGCCAGCAACACAAGTTGCAACCTAGTGCTGCTCAACTGAGGTCATGATCAATCGGTGCTCTGGGCCCAAGTTCTGGAGCTGAAAAAAAATGAAAATCAATTGTCTTTTTTTTTATCTTTTGCTGTCTGTGTGTGTGCGTACGTGTTAGGCTTAACCACACAAGATCCAGCCAGCAACGCAAGTTGCAACCTAGTGCTGCCCAACTCCAGTAGTGATCAATCGGCGGTCTAGGCCCAAGTTCTGGAGCTGAAAAAAAATATTAAAAAAAAGGCTTTTTTTAAAATCTTTTACTGTCTGTGTGTGTGCATACGTGTTAGGCTTAACTGCACAAGATCCAGCCAGCAACGCAAGTTGCAACCTAGTGCTGCTCGACTGAGGTCGTGATCGGTGCTCTGGGCCCAAGTTCTGGAGCTGAAAAAAAATAAAAATCAATTGTCTTTGTTTTTATCTTTTACTGTCTGTGTGTGTGTGCGTACGTGTTAGGCTTAACCACACAAGATCCAGCCAGCAACGCAAGTTGTAACCTAGTGCTGCTCAACTGAGGTCGTGATCGGTGCTCTGGGCCCAAGTTCTGGAGCTGAAAAAAAATAAAAATCAATTGTATTTTTTTTGTCTAATATTTTTATGTGTGCGCACGACTGCATGTTTGTGAATTTTGTAACCGGACCTTGGCTACACTTTTGGTGCTTGTGACACTGCTTCAAGACCGCAGAAAATATGGAGGGCTGTCACATGACAGGAGAGCAAGGCCAAGAACCTCATGTTATAGCTGCCGCCAGCAGTGCAAGGCCGTCAACTTCCTCATCCTCTATAAAGGCCCATGCCCCAGGGCTTAAGTCACGCCATCGATATGGTAAAGCAAGTTTTACTGAAGTTAATAAAAAATTTTTTAAAGGATATTTGCCTTTAGATAAACAAAAAATTGGCAATATGCCATTCACTACTCGAAGTGGCAAGGAAAGGATAAGGCCTTGGCCTTTCTTTATGAAGACTGCTGATTCTGATAGCCCTTCTGCTTGTAGTAGTAGTGGTGGTGATCCAATTAAAAATGTGAAAGTTGTTAAGACAGCTCATGAAAAACCAACTGTGTGCCCTGAGAAATTTAAATCACAAATCCCAGAGGAGAGTGCAAGTGTGTCCGCGGTTGCCATGTGTGAGCCAGACCTAAATACTAGTGTACTGGAGGATCCTCCAAGTTCCAACATTTGTGTGCCCTCTGTAAATGTGGGGAAGGGCAGTCAACATCTTGCAGACGTAGTCATTGAGGATGCTTCTGTGGCATTGCACATGGAGGAGGAGGATATTTTGGTAGTTGAAGGCGCTAAGGATGATGAGGATGTTGATGATGAAGATCTTGGTGATGAGGATGTTGATACCGAGGATGTCCTTTGTGTAAGTAAGGCAAAAGCTGTTGCCCATGGATTGAAAAAGCCAAAGCACATTGTTGTCATGCCGGGGCAAAAGACAAAAAAATCTACTTCTCACGTGTGGAATTACTTCCACCCCGATCCGGACAACAGTTGTCAAGCCATATATGACCATTGCCATGCAAGAGTAGAGGGAGGGACCTAAACCACCTAGGAACCTCCTCCTTGTTACGTCACTTGGAGCGCATTCATCAAATATCAAAGTGTTTGGCGCCAGGTTTCAAAACTCAAAAAGTAACAAGTCCTGTATCACCTACCTGCTCGCTCTCTGTGAGATCCAAGCACCTCGATCTCCAACACCAACACCTGCATCATCAACATCCTCATTCGTCATCGAGAGTAGTCCTGCTGCATCCAATGTTGATATTCGAAGCATGATTGACTCCTCTCCTACCCGTGATTCCTCAGAAGGATCCTTGATGACTACGCCTGTTGCTGCTGCTGTGAGTGGATCTTCATCCCAGAAGGGGACCAGGAGGAAGACTACTTGTAGTGTATCCTCCAAAAAACAATTAACTGTCAATCGTTTGCAAGGGCAAACAAGTATGACAGCAATCACACAGTTGCACAGCGGATTACTGACGCAATAACAGCTATTCTGGTATTAGATGTGCGCCCAGTATCCGCCATTACCACAGTGGGGTTTCAACAGTTAATTGAGGTCATGTGTCCTCGCTACCAGATCCCTTCTAGATTCCACTTCGCTAGAACAGCAATTCCAAATCTGTACAAGGACATTAAAAAAAACCTTATTAATGTCCTCAGAAATGCCGTTGTACCCACTGTCCACTTGACCACTGATAAGTGGGACAGGGCAAACTAAGGATTACATGACTGTGACAGCCCACTGGGTAGGTGTATTGCCTATAACAGCAGCAGCAACATCTACCAAAAGACAGCTGATACAGAGGCAGGCTACTCTTTGTATAACTGGTTTCACTAAGAGGCATACCGCTGAGAACCTCTTAGAAAAACTCAGGGAAATCATTGCTAAATTGCTTACCCCACTTGGACTCTCCTCGGGATTTGTGATTTCGGACAATGCCACTAATATTGTGAGAGCAATACATTTGGGCGAATTCCAACACGTCCCATGTTTTGCTCACACAATTAATTTGGTGGTGCATCGTTTTTTAAAAACTGACACGGTCGTGCAGGAGATTTTCTCGGTGGCTCGCAAAATATCCGGACATTTTAGACATTCGGTAACCGCTTGTCGAAGATTGCATGACCAGCAGGTACTGTTAAATTTGCCCTTCCATCAGCTAAAGCAAGAGGTAGTAACTCGGTGGAATTCTACTATCTATATGCTTCAGCGGATGGAGGAACAGCAAAAGGCCATCCAGGCCTATACAATGGACTATGACATAGGCCGTGGAGGGGAATGCACCTTACTCAAGCGCATTGGAGAATTATTTCCGTGTTGTGCAAGGTTCTCAAACCCTTTGAACTTGCCACACATGAAGTTAGTTCAGACACTGCCAGCTTGAGTCAGGTCATTCCCCTCATCAGACTTTTGCAAAAACAGCTGGAGAAACTGAAGGAGGAGGTGAAACAGAGCGATTGCGCAAAGTATGTCGGACTGGTGGATCAAGCACTTGATTCACTTCACCAGGATCCAAGAGTCGTCAATCTATTGAAATCTGAAAAATATATTTTGGCGACCATTCTGGATCCTAGGTTTAAGTCCTACCTTGTGAGTTTTTTTCCAACAGACCGAAATCTAAAACTGTTGGTAAAAAAATTGTCAGCTGCAGTAGCACGTAAAACGCGATCATCTCCTCCTTCAGTTTCTGCAGCTGCCAGGAAAAGACTCAATTTTCCTTACAGAATGCCTGCTGGTCATGCAGATCGTTCACCAAAAAATTATATCTGGTCGGGCCTGAGAGAACTGCCTACTAGTGACAGGTCTTCTACCGTGACTATGTATGATACGGTCTCCATTCACAGAATGGTGGAGGACTATTTCAGAGATAACATCCTAATAGGCATGTCAGACAGTCCCTTTCAGTACTGGCAGGAAAAAGAGGCAATTTGGAGGCTCATACACAAATTGGCTTTGCATTACTTAAGTTGCCCACCCTCCAGTGTGTAGTCCGAAAGAATTTTCAGTGCAGCTGGCAACCTTGTCAGTGATCGGCGTAGGAGGTTACTTCCTCAAAATGTTGAAAAGATGATGTTCATTAAAATGAATTACAAATTCCACGAGGAAGACCTCTACCAACAATTACATAAAAAAATTACAAAGGCGCCTATTGTGGATTCCAGCGGGGACAAATTAATATTGTGTGAAGAAGAGGATGTACATACTGATGGGGATGACGAGGATGACGACAGCTAGCAATGTAAAGCCAGTTTGTGTATGTGATCATTTTCATTTCCATATCACATTGGCAGCTTGTTTTATGGGAGTCCAAACAAACCAATCATTTGAGCCACAATTGACAGTCCTTGTCGCTGAAATGATTGGTTTGTTAAACTGACCTGTTTCGTATTCAACATAAGCGTGGGTGGGAGGGCTCAAGGACTATTCCATCTTGCACCTTTTTCCATTCCATTATGTGCTGGTTGGGGCATTGCTGCCTGACATTTTAAATTAATGTTATGGTTGGTTTAGGAACAAATGATTTGTTTTTAAATTCATTTATCAATTTTACAGCCAGGGGTTAAACCAATGAATTTCTTTTTATTAATTATTCAGCCAGGGGCTGCACCCAATGAATTGTTTTTTACTTTTTTAATTAAATTATTAATTATTCAGCCCGGGGCTGCACCAATTAATTGTTTTTTAATTAATTTATTATCAATTTTACAGCCAGGGGCTGCACCAATTAATTTCTTTTTATTATTAATTATTCAGCCAGGGGCTACACCACTGAATTTTGTTTAAATTAATTTATTATCAATTTTACAGCCAGGGGCTGCACCAACTATCAATTCTTCAATCCTCAAGGGTATCCCAACCATCATCTTTGCACAGTCCTCAACTCTATTAATAATTATATCAATCAGTTTTGAGCCAGCAAGCTGGATGCAACTTTTTAACCCTTTAACTAGATGAAAAAAATCATTATTGTGAGCTGGTCAAAATTGACTGGACACGAGTGGAAATAAATGTTATTGAGGTTATTTATACTGTAGGAACAAAAAAATGCCACTTTTATGTGATTTTAGCTGTTTTTTTTATTTTTTTAGAAAAAATCCAGATCCACAACCAAAACCAGAGAACCCTTAAAGAATGTAAGCTCTTTCGAGCAGGGCCCTCTACCCTCTTGTGCTTCTCCCAACTGTAATTTAATTTATGTCTTACTAGCCACTAGGGCAACCAACACTTGGCTGCTTATGCGGGCGTTAATGTCACTAATATAGCAATGTTTATCCATGTCCTGTATTGTATTGTAAGTCAATGGTTACTTTTTTGTCTATGTACTTTGTAAGGCGCTGCGGAACACTTGTGGCGCCATATAAATAAATGATAATAATAATAATAACAAAACATGGTGGTGAGGTTTTGGCAAAACCAATCCAGATCCAAAACCAGGGGAGATCCAGATCCAAAACCAAAACACGGGGTCGGCCAACACCTTTAGTAAGGATGGGTTGATAGTCGTCAACAACAAACACTAGAGGAAACCATAGTTAATACAATTTTAAAAGTAAAACCATTTTATTTAAAAATGACAGAAAACTAAGATGAGGAGTTGCCTGGAACACTGACAGTGGATGCAGGAGGTATAGCTTACATTATATATTGCATTCTAGCCAGTATCTTTTATCTATGTAGTTACTAGTATCCAAACTCCCCCTGCCGTATCTGTCTCTTTGGTGCAGCAGCCGCCGCACATGTGGGAGATTTGGATGCAGGCATCTACGCGGGCAGCCCTGCCTGTGCTATATTGCGGGGTCCTAAGAGCCTAGCCGCTTCGGCTGCGGAGAGGAGACAGCAGCAATGGCGGACTATGAAACCTTCGACGATCGGGCCTACAGCAGTTTCGGAGGCGGCAGAGGGTGAGGAATGTCCGGGTGATGTAGAGGCAAGGGGATGGGATATACTGAAGCAGAGGGGGCAGGAGACGGCGCCGGGTGAGAAGGGTAGGGGGAGAGGGGCCCGGGCAGCGCTGCCGCCATGCAGTTGCATGTTCGCGGGGCTGTCCCACCCTGTACCCGCCTACTGCCTCACAGCGTATGCCTGTGCCGGCTGCCCGCTCCCCCATCACCGGGTGTAGCCTGATCTATCTGCCCTGTCCGTGTGATGCTGACATGTCCCATACATGGCCTGCTGCCTGGACGGGAACAGCGCCTCACAGTGCCATGCTGCTGTGCCTATCCGTGTGTACATGCCTAGCTGTCCCCGATTACACTGCCAGGCACATGTGTGCTCGGATGGTGTACCCTGTAATGTGCCCTGTCCGTGTACCCGGGGAGACCGTGCTGTTTGGGCAATATGTTCTTTTACAGAAAACAATGAATTTCACGAACATTTGTTTAATAACAGTGAAAAGCTCTTGTTATCAATACAGTATGTGTCCAGGCACGGTGACTGCTGCCTGCAGGGGCTGTGTGAGATAGTATTATGGGAGGGACATTGCTAAGGACACCCTCTTGCTTGTCCCATCGTATATGCATCAGTTGAGGGACATTGCTAAGGACACCCTCTTGCTTGTCCCATCGTATCTGCATCAGTTGACTGTTCACTGCAGCTGGTACAGATGTGTCCTTAGATCTATCCTCAGTATGCCATGCAGTGCGACATGCCTGATGTGAATGACCTGCCAGGTCCTGTGCAACTCAGTCGTGTCTTTTTTTTTTTTTTGCCGAAAATGCGTTTCTCGCAATACGATGCAAGTAGGACGCACCAGGAGACACTGCTGATTAATGACTCTCACACATCTTTGTGCGACTGAGACTAAATGGACCTTGCCATGGCCGTTGCATTGTAGCACTTTGTATGTGGTTTCAGATACTCAGTCACACACAGATATACAAGTCTCATATCAAATCAATCAGCAGTGTCTCTCAGTATGTCCTAGTTGCATCTTATTGTTACTAAAGGTGCCCATACACTGTGCGATAAAGCAGCCGATCCGACGGATTGGTACGATTTGGCTGCTCTATCGTACCATGTATGGGCATGATATCGGACAAAGCGCGCACCTGTGTGGTCGTACATCGAACCCCCAGATCTTACTGCAGGTTCAGTCGATCAGGGGATGTGATGTGCGATCCCATGCAGCGCTATGAGGGTCGGGGAGGTGTGTGCCGGCATATCGAGCGGTCGGCCATCCGATCTCACCATGTGTGGCGACCGACCGATATGTCAGACAGCGATGCATTTTTATGGCCAGCTTTAGATGCATTTTTGGTGATCTATACCTTGCGCTATCACAGTCTCACGGAACCTGGCACACTGTTTGGTGCGACTGCAGCAAAGATTTACAAGGAAACATCTGTACACCCATCCTCAAAGCATGGCAAATAGACCTAGTTGCTGCGCATGCAACTTTATTTTAATGAGTATTAATGTGCTACTGTAAACAAAATCTTTTGCAATAAAATACTATTCTGTAGTACTTGGTACACTAATAGCAAATTAAGATGCAAAATTCAGGAAAAATACATAATCTGGGTAAAAAAAATATTCATGAGACTGAGCATAACAATCTGGTGCGAGTTACTTGTATAGGACTTCAATTTGTTACTTTTCAGCCCCAAAATATTAAACTTAATTACTTGGTACTCTATTAGCCACTTTGTACACTATCAGCGAATTAAGAAGAAAAATTAGTGAAGCACAGGAATCTATCTGTACCTGTGGCGGAGCATTAAAGTCGCGAGAGGCATCTAGCACACTATGGTGCAGAAAGGATAGACCTATGAGGACACCTCTGTACCATCAGAAGTTTCTAAATCTTGTGAACGAAACGTTCTGCTGGAAAGGTGCCTACACACATAGCGATGTGCGCACAATCCCACGATGTGTACGACTTCCCCCTGAACTCTCCCCGGGAGCTCCCCGGCAGTCGTGGGCACGATTTGGTCTGAACAAGCTGCCAATTTTGATACTCGATCTATCGTGCCTCCTAAACTATCCAGTGGATCTTGACTTGAGATTGTCAGATCTGCCCTACAGCAGCACGGCAGATCTGAAGATGCGATGCGCGACCTGCGGGGACGCGCATCGAGATCGTGAGTGGGGACTCACGATTTGGGCATATTTTCGTTCCGATGCGTCAGAATCGGCCAGATCAGGTAATGTATCGCTGTGTGTAGGCACCTTTAGACCTGTGTGATGAAGTGGGTCTCTAAATATTATTATCACTATATGGGCATGTCATAAGCATTGTGTGCTCCTTTGAGGACAAGCATTGCATGTTTATTAACAAGTTTGATGGGACACATTTCATCATTTTGACCTGTTAATTATTTTTTTCCTGTCCTTGCACAGTATTCTGACTGCATGTGATTCATTATTTGTGTACCCTTAGTGCATTATAAAGTAGGTGTATGAAAATGTTATACCAACATTTTAAATAAACTGATGATTGATTTGACCAAATAACTGCTGCTGTTCAATATTAAGATTTTTGCTGTAATTAAAAAAAATAAATTGCTTTGTTATAGAAAATGGTCAAACCATAGTCTGGAAAATAGTATGGTGTAATCCCCCGTTGCATATAAGAACTTGCATATCCGCTCACTATTTGTAGTCAGAGTGCCGGCGTCATTCTTAACTTAAGAATACAAATACATGGTCATATGAATGTACTGCTTAACCACATATGGTGGATTTATTTACATGTTAATTAAGGTATTATGACAAATGTCCACTGGCAATGGAAGGCTGGCCACAGCTGTCCATTATCTACCAGTCTGTGAGGACATTATGGCACTCTGAGTCGCAGGGATCTCGCAGACTTCAGCATATCGCACATGTGCCTCAGAAAGAAATCTGCATTTGTTCATGCACCAGATCAGGCATCTGCTCCCGGAGAGAAATCACTAGTGCGTTTGGAAAGATCAGTCTGTCAACGACCACCCTTTCCATTAAATGGGCAGTAACGGCGACCATGCGGACACACAGTGGGAGCGTCGAGGGTGTGTAAGCCGACATTCTTGCTCGATTGTAGCGTGTGGACAGAGATGGAACATCTATTTCAGCTGCATATTTTGCACACAGTATGGGGCTGATGTAAGAACAGTGGGCCTGATTCAGACCCGCTCGCGAACGCTGAGCGCTCACAAGCGGGTCGATGTTGGCCCAGTGCGCATGCGCGAGACCTGGCCGTCGCTCCGGGTCTCGCTACAAAGGGGGCGTGCTGTCGGTGAGTGACAGCACGCCCCATTTGGTGGGCGTGCCGGGGGCGTGGCTGGCCAGACGGAGGCGTTCCCATGGGAACGCCTACCGTCTGGGGCTGGCCCCACTGACATCACAAGAGATGTCAGTGGAAGTGCTCTCGGCTCTGATAGAGCCGAAAGCACTCCAGGGCTGCAGACGAGACCCTACCACAAGGATCTTGTAGCAAGCGCGATGGTCGCGATGGTCTTGACCATCGCGACCATCTTTTTGGCCGCTCGCTATAGCTGTGGGTGGTAACCCACAGCTATGCGAGCGGCCAGGAGGCCGCTCAAAAAAAAAACAGGGACGGCCCTGATTCAGAGCGAGCACTTTGTCAGAGCGTCCGGCTCTGAATCAGGGTCAGTGGGCGGTGTAGGTGTCCACATGCTGTTGCACTGGTTTTTAGTATGTAAAAGTGGATACTTGCATTAGCATAAACTAGTAAGCACTCTGCACAGAATAGTGTCCGTAGATAAGCCCAACACGGGTCAGTGCCTATATATGCATTAATGGTTCTTGTTTGTTTGTATCCAAAACAAATTAGCCGCAAATGTTGCTCCTGGGTTTTTTCTAATTTGGTCCAAATCTGAAGCTTTAGTAAATTATTAGACCCGTTTTCCATCTTTTATAGTGGAAAATACCTCATTTTTATAATGTAAGGGTTTTGTGTCCATTTGAAAGTGTAACTAATGAGTTGTACTATTCATCTTAAAGGCTGCCAAAGTAACCTAGTTCTCGACACATGTCCCATCTGCCCTCTGCAGCACGCAGGGATGCCAGGCTGGAGTATTTGGCGTTTCAGCAGGGCGCAGTGCTCTGCCCGGTTTTGAAAGGCTAAAATGTTCCCTGCCCTTGTAGAGGCGCCATGCTGATCACAAACTGAGGCCGGCATGCCTCAGTGCCCTGCCTCCTAGTGCGCCACTCGCTCTCACGGAGACAGGTAAGAGAAGCAGTGAGCAGATGGTGAATAGATACATTGTGAGTGTCTATTCAATGTGGGGAAAGATTGGGGGCAGCTCAACATCTTCATGACTGCTGGACATGTCCCCTAGAATGATAGAAAGATGGTGTGCCGTGAGGTAACCTTCCCTTTTCGGACATATGCGCTAGAATAAACACTAAGCACTGTGTGTCAAACCAGACTTGTCTATCTTTGCTTTTGACTGCTTTATTTTAAACACCTTACACTTTTTTTGGCTCGGATGCGAGCTGAAATGGGCGAAAAAGGAACCTGTTGGTGCGATTCCAAAAAGTCCTATTTTGGCGCCCAAAGTAATTTGGTTGGGGGTAGCAGTTTTACGCGGCTAAAACCGACCACTATAGGCACGATCAGCGTAAAAATGGGCATCAATTGAATAGCGCCCTGTGAGTTCCTGCCACTTTAGACTGGGGAACGGGCGCTTAAACAATTGAATACTGCCCTATGTGTGAATGAATGTGTAGCATGCTATCTATGCTACCATGAACAGAGCTGATGACTACCCCTAGTGAATCTGAGAAGGTAGCGGAAACAATTTTGAGCATATTACTTATGCTTGCTGTTCAGATTGGTGGCTGCAATGTCGTCACAAAGATATCTGCCAGAGTGGGGGGTACGCAGTAAATGCAGGATGTGTGTATGTGTGTGTGTGTGTGTGTGTGTGTGTATATATATATATATATATATATATATATATATATATATATATATAATGTGTGTGTATATATGTGTGTGTGTGTATATATATAATATAATATATTAGGAATCCCACCTATCTGCCATTCCTATTATAGAACTAAAATTGGATTAAGTAGGAGTACTTAAGATGAAAGAGCTAGCGATTGACATACAATGTAACGATATCATGTCTGCGTACGCACTGCGCAAACTGCTGTACAATGACACAATATATTGCAGAGACAATGTTACCGCACCGCATCATATGTCGCATTGTGTAGAGTGTCAATGGAAAGATGCAACCAGACAATTGATCAAGAGATCAATTGGGGATTCACACTATACCAGGGCTTGACACATTTTTGTAGAATCTAAGATTAAAAGTTTGAGAGCCAAAACGTCATCTGCGACCAAAATATATGAAAACTTGTATAGACCACCACTCATGCCATCAGATTACTACATATTCCGCTTCAATGGTCATGAGATTCTGGCACATGCCCCCTACTCAAAATGTCACAGTAGTTCTCTAAATTAATTTAGTGCCGCAGCGTAGGGCCCATATTTATATTGTGCCACACAGTGCAGCTTCCCACCCAAAGAAGAAACTGCAGAAGAGAGTAGTACCCTAGCCATGGTTATAACACTAAACATGGGTGTCTGTGTAGAAAATCATGCAGACGAGTGCCGACAGAACAATGGCAGCCAGACTGTTTGCTTATTAGAGTAGTTGGGCACACCTCACCTTATTTATTGATTTAGTAATGGTGCGTATACACGGTCAGATATAACATGACGATAAGAATAATGATATCAATCATATCGTCCTGTTTTCGGGCCCTTCCAACCCCCAAACGATGGTCGATGCGCGAGCACGGATGGTTGATATCGACCATCACCCGTGCATGCAGGCCAACCTGATAGATGTTGGAAGCGACCAGCGTGCACGCGCATCGCTGGCTGCTTCTGACCAAAATATGCCAGATGCATGCGCGATTTGCAAGCAATTGCAGTTCTTCCATTCCTGACTGTCGTCTCTGTGCTACCGGTGACTACATCCAGGATACAGCTTGGTTCCAGGGGTACATACAGGCAGAGTTCCAATCTGCATATCCTATAGATTTACAACCCCCTGTGAGTGAGCAAGTTGTTTTTACTGTCAGTGGTCAATCAGGGAGAAGAAATGTATGTGTGCTGGATCAGTTTGTGAAATTGGTTATCAATTACAGATTTAAACAATTGTGTGGTTTATGTGAAGGCATGAATAATCTGTTTTCTGGGAACTTGATTTAAAAAAAAAAAAAAAAAAGAGTATGCATGTATGGACTAAAAATTACTGCCAGTCCTGATCACCTCCAAAGGTTTTTATAACTTTTGGTCAGAACCAGCGATGACAAAACATAAAACCAAATACGTAAGAAACAAAGCAACGTTTCTGTGTAATATTTGTTTTTAACTTTGGCTATATACTACAGTAATCTTCAATTAGATATTCCAATGAATTGTATAGCAGTGGTTCCCAAACTTTCTTGGCACCATTGTTTCCATGGCACCCCTAGGCCAAAAGTTTCTTACTGAGAACTTGAACAAAAATTATTAAGCAAATTGAGCTCTCATGTCTTCCTTAAGATCAGTTTTGTTGTGGTGGACAAAGTTGTGTTTCTGTTTGCCCACATATATTATAATTGGCAGCTGCTATCGCTTATTTTGTCTATTGCATTGACCATAAATAATTTCATTTGGTCCTGGACCGCCAACCTGTGGCACCCTTGCAAGTGCCTCGCGGTTTCTAGTTTGGAAACCGCTGTTATATACAGGAGTATTCAATATCAAACGTAAACTTCGCCGTCTATGCGCGTCAAACTTTTTCGCCGGCGAAAACTATCGCGCGTGCCCCCGATTATACCCATATTCAATATGAAATCGTTGAAAACTGCACCCGGCGAAAGTGAAATCAGCAAAAACTTCGCAGTTTTTTTGGGAAATCACCCTAACACCCCCCAAAAGATGCTCTGACATGGGGGATCACTCTGGATACCCCGATTAGCCCTGCTGAAGGTTTTTGGGGTCTTTAAACGGGCTCGATAGCTGCTATTTTGGGGATTTGGGAAGGTGTTGAAGAATAGTATTTAGAAGTTTTTTTGTTTGTTTGTTTTTTTGTTTTGTTTTTTGCAGAAAATAAGTAGTCCCAGCAAATTTTGGGTACTTGAAAATGGGGGGTGAGCATATTTAAAAGTTGCTAAAGTGAAGCTTTAAAAAACTTGAAAAATACACCTGCAATGAAAAAACACCTGGGGCATATTTGGGGACCCTCCTAGATTGTAGTTCGCTAGTTTTTAACTTTGTACCCCCCAATTTTTTTTTTTGCTCCCAAAATGAAAGTACTTTTTTTGGGGTCTTCAGAGGAATTTTTTTTAAAAATGTTGACAGTTTACTTTTGGGGGACTGTCTGAAGGTTGCAGGGTGGTTTCCGAAATATTGCACCCCAAAATTCCAATTCTGCACTTTTTTTCGCCACTTGGTGATACTTTTTCACAGGGTCGAATGCAATATACTTTTCGCACCGGCGAAATGTTTTCAAATTGAATACGGTGTAAAAGTAAAAGCGGCGAAAATGACGTCATCCGAGCGAAAACCTCGCAGAAATGGCGTTTTCGCTCCATATTGAATACCCCTAATGGTGTTCATCATCAGTATAAAAGTACTTTCTCACAAAACAAAAGAAACATTGCCTATATATATTAATAAGCATGCTTATTTGTTATAAATAGAACAATGTTAGAGCTTCGGCCCAAAATATACATGCACAGTTTATTAAATCACTTATTTCAGGGTTTGACAAACTTATCGCCCAATTAAGGAGCTGGATCAGCATTCCCAGCCGAAATATTTGAAAACTTGTATTAACCATCACACATGCCTTTTCAATGCCCTCTTACCACTGCACATTCTACTTTCATTCCCATCACACCATCACTCATGCCCCTTCAATGCTCATCAGACCACCCCAAATGCACCAGCTGGTATTCAATCCAGTTATGCCACAGAGTAGGGTCCCGAATTCAGTGTGTGCCACACAGTAATGTCTCTAATTAATATTATAGTGGTAACATGTTTAAAATTAAACCAAATAGGGGAGCATGGCTTGGGTGCCAAATGGAATATTGGAGAGCTCCATTTTTAGACTGTGTAATCTATACACATTGCTGCTAAATTCAGATTCTTGGCATAAAACGAACGCCACAAAATTCCCATAACTGCTCACCTTTAGTTGTGCCGTTGGGTAGGGAGCAGACTCTTGCCTGCACAATACCCAACGTATAGTTACAACCCTCTAATTGCCTTCAAGTATGGAGGTATCCACAGCGAGACATTACACTAACTTCTTACACTCAGCGAGTCCGTGAACTACAATCTAGTACCACACCTGACAGGCCGCGAATAACTGCTAGTGAAAGGCATCCTGTTACATACCAGGATCTCTCCAGTAATACCAGACACTGAGTGCAAGCCAACTGTACCCTTGATCCAGCTACATAATCTGCCCTGGAGCTCTTCCCTCCCCAACATAGGTGACTTACCTGACCGCAAATGTCGTGCAGTGTGCATCTCCTGGTGGCTCACCAGCTGCAGACACTGATAGCCTTGCAGCTTGATCATCAGACTAGGTGACAGAATCTTCTACTCTAGCAGCCTCTTCAGTGACAACTGGGATCAGGCAGCCATGGTACCGGCCCGGCATCAGCGGAGTTTATTACCTTGTTTATCTCCACATGCTACTACAAGAGGACTGAATCTATAAATCTGTGTATTGACTTGAAGTCCCATAACTGCACTTACTTAATTTTCATTTTGGTTACTTGGTGCTATATATTCTTGCCGCTTATTGGTGCAATATATATATGTTGCAGATTTTGTGTACAAAACAGCCAGTTCAAGAACTTGCGCTAACATTGGGTGGTACTTGCCTGCAGCTGCGTTTTCAGGGGTTGGGTATGAAATCCTGGCTATCGGGATGCCGCTGGTCAGAATACCAACAGCAGCATCCCGACACCCATAGGTAAGACAGGTAAGTGTTTTTCTAACCCTTTCCCCGCCCCCTCCCCCTAGTGCCTAAACCTAATCTCCCACACCCTAAACCTACCACCCCCAACTCTGTGCCTAACCTCCCCCTAACACCCAAATACTTACCTTTGGGGTGCAGTCGGTCGAGAAACTGGTGCCGAGATCCCGACCTGTCAGGATTTCGGCGCCGGTATTCAGACCGTCTGCATCCCACACGCCGGGATGCTGACTACATTCTGTGTTCTGTCTAGTATTATCCATTCAGTATTTGTTTCTCCACACTTATGGAAAAACGGAATATGCAGCCAACATATTGCTCCCAGAAGTAACTTTCTAACAACCATTTTCTAGGTGCTGAACTGCTTTGATTTGCACCTTCTGTCATACAGAACTGGCAGAGCCATGAGAAACTGCTGTTTGAGCAGCACCCGGGGCTTTGGTTAAGGTGAGGGGCAGATTAGAAAACACTCCATTGGATGAAGCAGTTCTTTAAATATTTTTTTCCGTCAACTAGTGAATGTTAAGCCTTGTTTGGGAAGAGAAGTATTGGTTGGTCACACATGCAGTAGAGCTGTGTAGTTCTCCGCACTTGTTGAGATAGTTCTGAAAAAAAATCCTTACCCTTAATTTTGAAGAAATTAGATGAATATTACTTTAAACAGAAACCCCTGTATAGGAGAAATCCCTTCATGTAGCCTAAAAATAAGAATTCAGCTCCCACGTCAACGAGCTTGTCGAAAGAATTTAAAAGTAAAGTTGTTGGACAGCTCATGTAATTGTCTAGTCAGAAACATTCATTTGTAAATGTCATTACTGATGAAGAGTGAAATGCAAATGGTTTTGCACTGAAAAAATATGCAGAGAATAATCTATTCAGGCAAATGATAAATCATATTGCAAAATGTGTTCTGTGTTTTTCAGATATATATAATTTTTGTGTATGGGGGTTGATTTACCCTTCTTTGTTAAAAGCCATACTGTCTAGTGTATGTAGGTCATTGCTCAATCTGGCAATTAGATCCTTGTACAATTGTCACTGGTTGGACATTTGAATATAAAATATTTTTGCACTAAAGTGTGGAGCACATTCGTCGTGCTGTTCTATTCGAGGCTAAAAAGACCAGCTATTTTCTTTAAGATACTATATACATGTTTTGATTACTAACCTATTACCGAAGCACTGTATATTTCAAGTTTTTAACATTTTAACCATTATAGGGGTAGTTCAATTAAATGCAAAGCTGTATAGCGCAGGGAATGAGTCCCCAGAGCTGTTCAATTGGCAGCACTCTTAACCCGCAACTCGAAGACTTCTGCTCACACCCTCTTGAGGTGCAAGCAGGAATCCTACTAAAATGCTAGTACTGAGTGCGCTAACAGCATCGTGGCCGGCACTTAATATAGAGAATGCAGTTTGCTTCGACTAAACACCCGGCATTCGGCACCGTAAACTGCTTCTCCCGACTTAAGTGCAGGGCGTGATATGGACAATTGAATTGCATCGGGCACTCCCTTCCCATCGATATTCAGCATGGCATTTATTTTAGTTTCCCCTATTCTGCCTTTCTCTAAAGGTATAGAGACACCCCTTTTCGTGTACTGTATGAATGATATTGGTGAAAGATTTCTCTTGAACTTTCTATAGTGCAGGCCAAATGATATTGGATGTACACACTGAAAGATATCTTTGAAGGATGTCTTTCAGTGAAGTCATCCTGTCACATCTCTGAACAGGCAATTCTTGACTATCGTCCAAATTGGCCCGCATGTACGGACAACCAAAGATAACGTTATCGTCCAGCGGGAGCGTGCATCGTTGATCGTTTACTGCATACACACTGAACGATATATATCTTAACATTATCGTTCAAAGATATTGTCTCGTGTGTATGCCCCTTAAGGCAGGCTGAGGACCTACTGATGTGATACTTCCTTCTTGCTTTATCTGAGGGGCTACACAAAAATATACTGCGCCGGTATGTCTCAGTTAAAACACAGCAAGTATATAAAATAGAAAATTACTTATGAGAATAAGAATAGTAGATTATCTCATGCTGTAGATAATTAGTAGCAGCTTGATGAGTTCACATGCAACATATATTAATTGATTACACAATATTGCAGCAATGGTCTATCGGATGCACAATATCCTAAAGAGTATCTATATTAGCAAACACATACGCAATAAAGCGGTTATATAAATACCGCAGACAGTCAATTTTCCTTATTCCAGTACATGAAAAAGATAGTCCAATAAAGTAGATGGTTGAACAGCCCAGATAATGACCGTAGCTTTTAAGTCCTGGATCATAATGGTTAGATAGAAAGTATCTATCTGGCTGTAAAGCAATATAGGGCAGGTAGCATCTAGCCCAATAGAGGCAACTTATACCCCTTTTCCACCTAAATTCCGGGTCTGACCCGGAGTTGGAATAAAGTTCCTATACGGATCAGACCCGGAATTTTGCCGGCGCTGACTCGGGATATTCCCGAGTCAGCGTCGCTAACACCGCAGTCGGGTCTGCATAGACCCGGCTTTTGCGGAGTGAAAGTGGACGCTTGGAGATGACGTCATCTCCAAGCGCCACTGAAGCCGGACCAATCGGCCGGCTAGCAGCGCACTCCAGGTCACCGTGACCCGGAGTGCGCTGTTCCCATAGCAGGGTTTCACGGGCTACGGCCGTGTTAAACCCTGCTAGTTACCTGGGTTGGATTGCCGGGTCACTCGACCCGGCGATCCAACCCTCTGCCCTTTTACACCAGGGAGCTGCCCGGGTTAACCCTTCAAAAACCCGGGTTTTAGCTCCGGTGTAAAAGGGGTATTACTGTGTTCGTTTTAAGAGTTCACTCAGCCGAGTAGTAACCCTTGTTTGGGTCCCAATCTGCGGCAGGTGTCGCTCCCAGTGGACTGCGGCTGCGCCGTGCAACTCATACAGTATCTCAACTCCTCGAGATGGAAGACTGTGGTAGTGACGAGCCGCAGCCACTGCAGGTAAGGTCCACTGGCCGGATGGCTCAATATTGCAGGCGCTGTTTCAGCCTCAGCCGTGACCAAGTCTGTAGGGGGTGAATGGCTCCTCTTCCTTCGGACAAAGCAGGCTGAAGTAATGCAAGTTCCTCAATTGTTTGTTTAAATCAAAGTGCTGGATACAATAAACAGGAGGAGCAGCAGCAACGCGTTTCTGCAATGGCCTTTATCAAGCTGAATCTCTGAGGGACTGTCACTGTGGAGGGCAACCGGTGACTCTTAATGCAGATTGTGACAACGCCATCAGGGGATTGTGGTAGGAGTGCACTGGAGGAATGATATAGAGTTAAGCGGTACTGCACCCACTTTTCCAGTGCAGACCCCAGAACCACTTTCTTTGTATCATGCCTCCAGTGAGTGGTGTCATGTGGGTGCGCCGTACAGTAGGCACAGGAAATGCTGTAAGTTTGTATCATCCCATTTGGTGCTGGGTCTTTGTGTTAATTGCTGTCTCTGTCTACCACATCATCCTTGGTGGGCTTCCCTTACAGACAAAAAGGCAGCTTTCATTATCTACCACTGCTGCAGGGAAGTGCTGTGAGAGGTGGGTGGTAAAATTGGGTCTCTGGAGTCTCTGTTTTGCAGATGCACATTGCAGCTTGTCATCATGCACTGCAGCACTTTTTCCACTCACTAGTTGTTATCACTCCAGGTTGCCTAGAGGCCAATCAGGTACTGATACATATGCATGTGGGTAGTTGCTTTGCTTGCCTGGTGAGTAAACACTGAGCCCTGCTAATCTTTCCTCTTCCTTGAAAAGTATGATAGAATCCACCTGCAGGAGGATCTGACTTGCTGCACTTCATTATGCGTAGTCTCTGAATATTCCTTACAGACAAAAGGCAAAGTGGCTTACATTTTGTGCTTTTCACAATTCCGATAGGAAACTGGGTGTAGGAGATGTAGGATATGCTGTCTGACTCTAGCTGAGCCACTCTATACTACAGTGTTCCAATTAACTCCCAATACATTTTATTTTTTGCTTAGCTTCTGGTCTCCTTATGTAGTTCTGTCAGTTTCATTCCTGTATGTATGCATCAGGAATATATATATATATATATTTATTTTAAGATTCCAAACAGAATTTATTTTTTAGTTTTTTTAAATGTTTATATGCTAGGCAGACTATTTGCAAAGCTCCACTGCACTGGTCTGCCTTGTACAGGGAGTTTCCTAGTCGGTATTGTGTTTGATGATGACAAAGCCATTTTTACTGATAACGTCAAACAGATCTCTAAAGCAATTTAATAACTGGAAACTAATAACGGCATTATTCCAACAGAGTATATTGCCTTTTATCATGCAGATTTGGGTTGCATAAAACTTCAGATTTCTACTAATACCCCATACACACTGAAAATCCCAGGTAATTCACTTTTACCTGGTAATTTGCTAAACAACCCGGGATTTTTCCCTGTGTAAAAAGGTCATCCCGGGACTAAATTCCCAGGTCTCCGACCGTGGTTTTTTGCAGGGTTGTAGACCCAGGAATTAAGTCCCGGGTTGACCCTTTTACACAGGAAAAAACCCGGGTTGTTTAGCAAATTACAGGGTGAAAGGGAATTACCCAGGATTTTCATTTTCCTGTGTGAAAGGGGTGTCAGACAGAAAATGGCGAAAAACCTGACATGCAAAATGCAGGGAAAAAGCCGGGTTTTTTGCCTTTTTCTGTCTGAAAGTGGTATAAGTGGCTTGTAACTATAACATTTTGTTCTGTCAGTTAGCACTATTTAATCATGATCTTTTAAATAGTTGAATTTAATAAAAATCTGTTTTCATCATCATTTGTGCTCATGTTTATTGCATACTTGCCTACTCCCCAGCCATCCGGGAGAATGTTAAACAAAATTATCATCCAAATAGTGGGAAAATCGTAACATGATGCACTATTGAAACTTAACCGTTCTTAAACACTCATAAATAGTTTAAAGAATTTATTAAAACCCACTGAATAATAAAACTTGATGTGTCCAAAGAATAGAAAGATGTACCATTCAATCATGCTTACAACAATAGTTGCAAATTGAAGTCAAGAGATACAAAAAAAAAACCATTGCCTGTCTAAAGGCGGGTATCCACATGCCGATATTAATGGACGACTGAATGATAACTTTATCGTGCAGTGATCTGGCAGTAAAATGTTGGAAACGACCAGCAATGCGCGCTCCCGCTGGTCGTTTCCAACATCAATCATCGCCTGAACATGTCTGTCAATCTGCCAATAACGACAGATTGGCCGTTTTCAGGGATGATGGAGGGTGCCTGCACTGAAAGACATATCATTCACTGTAGGCACTACAGGGGATGAGGAACGACTGTACAATTACAATGTTGTAATCGTACTGTCGTTACCCCATCGCCTAATGGATACGCACCTTTAGTAGGGTGACTACTTGCCAGATTTTCTGGTCTTAAGTCTTTTATCTATTGGGAGGATTGTGGGGTTCATCTCTATATATCCATTCAGTTCTGATTTTAAATGCATGATCAATTAAGTGTGTTTTTAATAAAGGTTAAGTTTTAATAGTGCATAACTCAATATGATTTTTTATTTATTTTTTACTTTGATACTTAAAGTGTAATGTAGGTTCCGTGATTACGGAACCAGCAGGATTTTGTTTTGCGTTTGCGGCTAAATTTTAAAGTGGCATTCAGTTATAAGGCTGATTTTACATTATAACTGATTGGCGCTTTAAATGTAGTAACAAGCCCTCCGAAATCCTGCTGACTCCGTTATCTCGCAACCTGTTACGTAACACCCTATTGTTATGGTTGAAATTAAATGTGGTGCTGTAAACACAAATACACAAATGGTCTCCTCCTTTTTTTTAAAAAAATTTTTTATTTACAATTTGCTGTTTAATTTAGTGTTACAAATATGCCATGGTTCCTTTTAGAAATGACACAAGGTGTAATTATGTGAATCTATGGCTTACCTGTAAATGCATAAGCTCGCGCAATAAACTGTCCTCAAACTGTTGGTGTAGATGTTACTATAGTCTTGCCAAAGTTCCTGTTAAAATAATGTTGGCTTATTATTCTTAGGCCCCGACGTGGTGATGCAGGCCCTGGTCCTCGCAAACAGAAAGAGCTTCCTACAGACCCTCCGTTTACAGCATATGTGGGTAACCTTCCATTCAATACTGTACAAGGAGACATAGATACCATCTTTAAAGAACTGAATGTGAGGAGTGTGCGGCTAGTCAGAGACAAGGAGACAGACAAGTTTAAAGGTAAGAATAACTGATTGCTTGTTACAAGATTCTCCTCCTTCATAAATGTCATGAATCTCCTCTAAATTCTTTGTCTAAAATAAATATGTTGATCCTTTTGGAATAGCTATGGAAACTGTGGCAGTTCATATTTTGTCTGAAATTTTAACCAGAAAGAAGGGAAAAAATTGAGTTTTGATTATTTATTACCAGTTATTTATGTAGCGCACACATATTCCGCAGCACTTTACAGAGAATATTTGGCCATTCCACATGTCCCTGCCCCAGTGGAGCTTACAATCTATATTCCCTATCACACACTATGGTCAATTTTGTGGGGAGCCAATTAACATACTAGTATATTTTTGGAGTGGGAGGAAACCGGAGTACCTGGAGGAAACCCACGCAAGCACAGGGAGAATATACAAACGCCACAGTTAGGGCCGTAGTGTTTGATAACCTGTTTACTTGATTCAGGTGTGGGAAAAGCTTTTGCAGTAAAGCTTACACGCCAAAAATACCATAAAACATTTAAATTCTGAAGAGGTAATTTGTTACGTGAGTATTTATTACTTCTTTAACATTGAAGAACGAAGTATTTTAATTTGCCCTAACAATCCAAAAACATATTTGTAGGTTAATTGGCAGCTTACCAAAAAATTAGCGTGTTGTAAGTGCCACCAGGGCAGTGACTGATATGAGTGACTAAATTTTCTTTTTAAAGCATGTGGAATGAGATGTATGTATCAGAGGACATCCCAATTTAATGCATCAATAGGGGTGCTCCTCTCAAGAACCAAGCAGGGATTCCAAATAGTCACAGGTTGGCTTAACTTGAAAGCACTGTGTGCACTCAGTCCATATAAAGTGGTGTTTATTAAACAACTTCAAGTCCATAGCATCATCTCAGGAGTTGACGTTTCAATCCTCAAGGGGCCCTTGTCAAGACACCTCAAAAGGATAGAAACTGCACCAGTTGGCAGCACAGGAACACCATTCTCATTTTTAAGCTTGAATAACCATGGGCTTTAATATGGACCTATTTCACAGCTTAATAGCCCTGTATTGGTAAGGACTTATTCATGTATTTATAACTTTGTTTAATTCATACCGTTTGCGTTTCATGCCAAAACACACATTATTACCTTAATATAGCACAGCATCCTTTGTAAACTGATCTTTTCTGAATAGTTTCAAGGTTAGCCCATGTACCCGCCTCCACAATATATGGCTCAAAACTTTATCCCAGCTGGATTCCAAGACCAAATTTAGGATTAATAGAGTCTGGAGGAGGTTACTACAATATGGGTATGTGGAGGAGGCTGACCCCGAGAAGCCATTTGGACTCTACAGACATCCCCCGCTGCAGAAAATAAGGACAAAGAAGCTTGAGGAAACATGGGCATATAACTGTGATCCAGTAGAGATGGATGAGAGTTCTTTTTGTACTGAATAGGGCTGATGTAGGATCTTTTGTTTTTAGTACCGCACATGTAGCAGCTGAATGCATGTAACTGCGCAGTAACCTGCCATTCATACATTGGCAAAGTTTGATTGCGTGTAGACATCTTTTCTGGGTATGCTCAGTTGTCCTTTTCAGGCAGATCTTTATCCAAGAATAGTACTGGGACATATGCCCATCCCTAATGATGGGTATGAAGCCAAGCCTATTGATATGTGCAATGCGGGTGCATAAATTCATACAATAAATATCTGAATGTTCCTTGCATGCAGTGTAACTGTTGTGTGCAACTCTGAATCAACCCCCATGGGTATATAGCAAAATCAATTAAGACACTTAAGGGTTTATTTACTAAAGTGAGACTTTTAGAAGTGGAGATGTTGCCCATAGCAACCAATCAAATTCTAGCTATTAGCTTCCAGAAGGTGCTAGTTAAATGTTAAGTAAAATCTGATTGGTTGGTATGGGTAACATCTCCAATTTTAAAAACTCTCCCTTTAGTAAATGTACTCCTTAAACTGTACACTGATTATGTCTAAGCAATTATATTTAATGAGGACATCTGATTGCATCAAG
Organism: Taudactylus pleione; assembly: GCA_031769625.1. Taxonomy (NCBI): domain Eukaryota; kingdom Metazoa; phylum Chordata; class Amphibia; order Anura; family Myobatrachidae; genus Taudactylus; species Taudactylus pleione. The sequence goes on from JAUIMM010000389.1 coordinate 299,292, forward strand.
ATTTATTTAGGTGTTTGTATTTAATGAATTCCTGAGAAAATCCATGGTGTAATGTGTGAAAAGTACAGATTGTAAAACTGCATTAGGAGGAGAGGCAATAAGTTTTTCTTTAGTTTAGTGGGCTCCCAGCAAGAGTCTGCTCAAAGTAAGTAAATTAAGCCCAACACTGCTTCCTTTGTCCATATACTGGGAGGAAAAGTAAAAATGGAGCCAAAATGTTTCATTTGCAAAAGCCGCCTTTCTGCTTCGAGGGATCACTTTTGTCATTTACAGCTTTTATAGTGACACAGTTGAAATCTATATTCACATTGTTTGCTTTATGGGTCTGCATAAGGTGAGGTTACACAGTACAGCTTAGGGAAACAAATAATATTTAGGCACAATTTCATGATGCAGTGAAATTAAAAAAAATTTTTTTTGTGGGTTTTTATTATTTTACACCTTTTTTTTTTATATATTTTTTTTATTCTTCTCTTTTTGCAGGCTTTTGTTATGTAGAATTTGATGATATAGAGTCCCTTAAAGAAGCCTTGACTTATGATGGTGCAGTAAGTTTTCTCTTCCTTAACTTATGCTAATGGTTTCTCTGTTTCTAATATTCCTTACCTAGTTCTGTTTCCCTTTCTCCCCAATAGCTTTTAAATGACCGTTCATTGCGAGTGGATATAGCCGAGGGCAGAAAGCAAGATAAAGGTGGCTTTGGTTTCAGGAAAGGCGGGACGGATGACAGAGGTGATTGTTTTTACAAACTACTCTTCAGCACTTTGACTACTATTCCTTTCACCCTTTCAAGCTTCCTTGTTTAAATCTACAAATTAATCCTATAGTTAGTTTTTTTGCTATTATTTGACTTTGTTCACTCTTAACCATTGGCAGCCTTCTCTTCAGTAGAAGTCCAATCAAAATATTTCACAGTATACATTTTTTTTTTTTTTTTTTTTAATTAGATATAACTTTGTAGGTGACACAAACAAACATTTATTTTGTTTTGTAGTCCATTATTTCTGCACTACAGCTGGTTGTTTCTACTTGCAACGTTCTCTGACTAAATGGATGTTTTGGTTTTTTTTTTAAAGCTTTGATTGGGAAGTAAATCTATTTGGTAAAAATGTTCTTGACCGCTTAAGGATTCCTTTTTAATATGCACAAAGTTGGTTGAGTTATGCAGATGAAGAATGTATATTGTATGAAATAAAATGTTTGTATTCGACATGTGTATTATTGTACACCCTCACAGTCTGTGTAGAAGGGACCTTTAAAAATGTATCGCAGTAGTTCCCTTACACACACAAATCTATATGCACCTATCCAGATTTCTTGGGGCCTGTTGGAAATAAAAACATACTTAAAGCATTATTATCGCTCAAATATTTTTTAGGATAGTTTTCAAATTCTAATGTTTCAAACATTTGGAGGTCGATGTAGTAAGCCATGAGGGAGACGAGTTGCCATTGCAACAGCACTTCATCTCACCCCCTCATGTCCCTAGAGATATTTTGTACACTGCCCTACAGGGCTTGGAACAAATATCTGTGAGTATGGAGCTACGGTAAGTGCAGCCTATCGCATAGGCTCTCAGAGCAAAACTAATTGAACAAAAAATGTGGAGTCCAGTAACACAGGATTAGATTATAAATACTTCTAATATCACAAGCTCCCTGTATATACTTTTAGGTCAAAATTGTATAGGGGGGTGCTACTACTAACACATGAAATATAAGCAAACCATGAAAGGACAGTGTCAACTGTGGTGCACTAATAGTTAAAATATAACTTATTAACAACATTTTAATATGTATATGTAAATAAAAAAAAATAAAAAAATTGTGGCAAAATTTAGAAAGTGAAAGAAGGAAATATTAGATAACACGCTGTGTGATTTTCTTTACTCAATATCTAAATATATGATTAAACGATCTTCAGAAAAAGTGTGTATATGTATATATAATATATATTAGTGCTTTCAATATTAACCCTTGTTCAATCTAAATCGTGTTATTTATAAATAAATACAGATATATGTAGGATGCCTGTTAGTCACATGGCACGGTGTGTTCTTGAGTTAAACTGCAATCTCTCAAAATATTTAAATGTAGTATAATTCCACATATAAGGTGTCTATTACTCAAGATTTACATGACATAGTATGTTCTTATTTAAGATCCAATCCGGGTGTGAGACACGCATGTTATTGGATTTATTGTATAGACAAAATAATAGTAAGGAGGTAGGTATTCCATTTTATAAATTGTGTCAGTTAGTGAACCAGAGTGCTTTAAAAAAAATGTATAAACATAAGGGTATATTTTTTTTATGTCTAAGGATGTCTTTTTTTATTTATCGGGACGAGTGCTGCACTTATATTTGCATATATATATTATATTATATAATATATCAAAAAGAGTGCCATTTAGCTGACAATCGCTAAGTGGCGGACAATGTTAAAATATATTTTAAAATGATTTTAATCTGTCCTTTATACGCCAGATGCTATGTATCAAATAGGTGTCACTTCTCCCCACACGTCTGTGAGGTGAAAGTTAATACTAATATATGTATGTAAATGGGGTATATATATTATAGGGTTAATAGTTATTCACAAATATATGGCAACAGGCATACTACATGTGGGATTGCACTATGATTATTTAAATACTAAGGAATATTTCCACCATTCTATCTGTATATATTTAGAAGTGTGATTTTTAGATTGAACAAGGAAGGTTTAATATTGAAAGACATGAGAAAAAAAAGTGTGTGTGTGTGTATATATATATATATATATATATATATATATATATATATATATATATATATATATAAAATAATTTTTTGACATTGCGTAAAGGCATCAGAGTATTTTAATTTATCTAATATTTCCTTTTTTCACTTTCTAACTTTTACCTACATTTTTGCTTTTATTTACATATACATATTAAATATTGTTATATATTAACTATTAGTGCACCACAGTTGACACTTCCAATCCTGTCCTTTCATTGTTTGCAAAACTAATTGAATGAACCCCTTAGTTAGTATATTAACTTTTTTTTTTTTGGTTCTAAGAATCATATGGTCTTATGTTGCTAATTAAAGCTAAAAGCATGTAAGTGTCTTATTTTACATAGTCTCACTAGTTTTCAGAGTGACTGGTAATAGTGAAGGTCTATTCTCTGTTCCTCTGACAGAAGAACAATGACTGTCATTGTGACTCTGGCTGAGAGTCGATGTGGCATTTGCATGCTTAGTGATGAACTCATGGGATTGGGGTTAGTCTTCCATTTCAGCCTTGAAGATTTGGTAAGATTTCATGCTGCTGTTACCTTGTTTTTCAGGAAGCGATAGTTACGGCTCTAGAGGAGGTTCAAGAGATGACTTCAATACTGGTAAAGGATACATTTGTTCTTACTGAAGGCTTTCACTGGTTTGTCAAGGTGTGGGGACATGCCTTGAACCGGTTCATATCTTTATACTGCAAAACTTTATTTCTGAGCACTGACATACTCCTATATATGAACATTCACTCTGCTTTGGTTAACGTTTTTAAGCCTACATGTCTCCGTATATATCAATGTTGTAATGAGCACAGCGGATCAACATGCATAGACAAAAAAATGAGGTGCACTCACCAGACTTGTAGTAAAATCGCAGGTTTTCTTCACATGATAATTAGGAACAGCATTGACATTTCAAGGACAAAGGTGAGTGGACAGAAACGTCGATGCTGTTTCTATTTGCCATGTGAAGAAAAAAAACCTGCTCTTTTACTACAAGTCTGGCGAGTGCACCTCATTTTTATATATTTAAGAGTGTGCAAGGAAATTTAGTTTTAGGTAGATATATAAAATTAATTTTTTTTATAAAAAGAACTCTATCTCACACACAGAAATGCCCTTAATCTGCGCAAAATTTTTGTTAGTATACAATAAATGGCTGCATTTCTTCCAGAAATAACCCCCCTGTTAGTAGGAGCTAAAACACCATATTTTCTATAGTAGTATAGAAGAAGTGCCTCCAAAGAACACCAATAACAAACTGTTCACTTCAATTAGATATATTCTAAAAGTCCAATATATAATTAGCTCATAATCCAATTTACAGTATTAGAAATTCTTGGAAGAGTTGAATCCTATGGCCGACTTGTCCACTTTCTGAATGTTAAAGACTTTTTAGTGTGGCTTTTCTCCCATATGATTGATTTCCTTAATAGGAAAATAAAACTCCTTATCTTCTTTAGGAGATCTATATCTCGGTATGTATATCACCCATATTTAGGGTAGATAAAACACAACCAACGCGTTTTGTCCTCCGCCAGGCCTTCGTCGGGTGTATAACACAATTTTGAAAGTGGGCAAACACATCTTATTAGGTGCAATTTTGACCGTGGCTCTATTAAAAAATAAATAAATAAATTTTTTTCCTTGGTTGTCCAAAAAAAACTGCAAAAGCAACAACCCAGCAAGTAGCTCCTTACTCTGATATGCGCCGTCCATGGACTTGCATTATTCAGGACCAGCATTATATAGCACGAGCACACGAAGTTGTACCACAGCAAATGAGTGCAGGATTGTTGTAATATTTTATTTATATATAATCCTAAAACTAAAATTTCCTTGCACATTCTTAAATTAATGCAGAAGCCATGTCTTGCTACTGTGTTGCTTTTATTCTAGTAGGATCAGTAGAATAGTTGAGACTCCACACTTTTCTCCCATCCCCATGCACTTCTAGCTTTTGGTGCGGTCAGCTTCAGGTGAATAGGTAATGAAAATGGTATCCATTTTATTGTGAATGTTTATCCTCTAGTGCAGGGTAATTAGTTTACTTTAAGGGATGAGATCATCAGGCTGTGATTGTTTTATCTTTCTGTAGGTTCTTCCGTAATGTTATTGAATTTTGGCATTTATTAGTTCGAACTCAGGTTCTCAAACTCTGATAAATGTACTCAGAGTGCCGTACACAGATTCAAGAAGTAGAGATGGATTATAGATAGGTCTATCTATTCTATATCCCTCTCATTAACACCATCTTTCAAGTAGACACCTTGATAATGAAACTGAAGTCACAGGTGTGTTAAGGATTGTAAATGTTAAGCCTCTGCCACACAGTCATTCCCACTCCATTGCGGAGAAATTTCACATGGGTAACCAGTTGTGCTGTGCTTTACATCACTGTGTTGAAACTACAGTATAAGAAACAGTTACTCAGAAAGTAGTATTTGCCCAGTGCCTATTCCACAGGACAGTACAGCTGTTTTTTTTTTTTTTTTTTCCTACTGAAAAAACTAGACAGTTGTAATAAAATGGTGCTGGCAAGGTATCCCGTGTGTCATTGCTGTCTTTCATGTAGAGGCCCATCCTTAGTGGCTGTGTACTGCTGGGCAGCAGACTGTATTATGAAGTAGTAAACCACCATGCAGTACATAGAAAAATCTTGTATGAAATGCAGTATAGATACAAATGATCTGGTTAAAAAGATCTCATCACACAATACAATGTAGCTAAAGAAGACACTACAAAACAGCCCCAAACCTAACATATTTAATTCCTCATCCTGTGTATTGGCCTAATGTCCACCACACTTGCAGCCCTATGTATATCTAGCTCTGTGCCTTGCCTCACAGGCTTATGACAGCACAATGTTTAGAGCTGAAAGGGCCCATATATCTGCCACAGATTTTTAACATGTTGAATTTCCCAAATCCGCTGTCCATCGATATCGGCAGAACGGGGATTTGCAGCTCAGGTATATGGGGCCCTAAACATTACAGTGCTGTGGCAAACATAACAATCTCATGGCTACTATATGTTTATCCAGCATAAATCTACTGTGTACCACTGTCTGTTGAAACACTGTCCAATATGATGGCCTTGGCTGCATCAGGGATACATTTTGACTAGGGGCGCCCCAAGTTCCAGTACTCAATTCTGGCAGCAAAATTTGTGACTTTCAATTCCTTATGCTAGCTGTAACAAACAAAAGGTGATGGCAAAGTGGTTATGAAAATCCCTTATGGTTTTCTGTGAAACTAGCACTCAACTGGATTTGGTTCTTTTATTTAAACTTCAAATTAAGCCACAATTTAACATTTTTTATTTTCCAGAGATGCTTTTATCACTGGTATTCAGTGATGACTGCTCTACCTCAGTCTTCTGAGAGGGTATTAGACCGACCTATAACCAGATGAGATGCCCCAACCAGAATAAGACGCCAATAGCTCACATTTTTAATGGATTGGTCTTCACTAGTAGTGTTTTAGAAATAAATTTTGATGGTGGAAGGGAGTAATCAGTCATGTTTTTACTTATCTTTTCTACCAATGACTAGAGTTTGGTGTAGTCAGTGGTTCTATTGTATATTAACAGCAAATTTGTCTCGTCTGATTACTTTCCTGTACACTCATATATAATATCCTATAGGCTTGCTATTAACATTGTAGGCCACTGTATTATGAACTTAATAGTATACAGGAAAAAACCTGAAGTATTAATGCAAAACTAATTGTCTGCCTCGCGTTCACTCCTGTGCTACAGGCTGCCATGCAAAGAGGTGCTTCTACCTAAGCTGGCAGGCCAAGTGACAAGTTTGTGGGCTTGCTATTCATAAATGTAATATGTGTATTCCAGGGGTATGGCCAATGGTATCCTAGTAACTAACTCGATGTAGCTGTCTGTAGAGAATACTTTTATGTTGTAAAAAAGCTGCAGGATAGTGTCTGCTGAACAGTACAGTTTTTACCCCTTTTTATGTATTTTTTTTTTTTGTGTTCAGAACTGCAAAATGTCATGGCTAGCTCAGTGCTACGTATTTGCATCTTATTTCCCTAATATCAGAGCACAACTAATAAAAGGTGCTATTGGTTTCTTTGCCTTTGTTACATAGAAGGGAACTAGAAAGGTGTGAGTCACAGTATGGTAGTCACCCCCTACTTGTACTTGGATGTGTTAACTAACTCAGTCCTGCAAATCGGCCTTTCAGAAGATGAATCACTTTAAAACGCCTTCTGGTATTCCTTGCTCCCCCTCCCCATAGTGCTTTTAATGTCTGGTGAGATAGATAAACCAGCTTTAAAGTAAATAACTCTGGGAAGGGTTTACTAGTTTTGGGCTTCCTGTATGTGCTTTGCTTATGTAAAGCTCAGTGAATACATTCATAGTACTCCAAGCAGTACAACTGGTAGATGGGTAATGCTGAGCTCATTGTTCCCATGTAGCGCTGGGTGTAGGTCTTTGGATGTCTCTTGTGCATTGCCAGGTTGGAGTTGATCTGATGTTGGTCTTATTTCTATGGTGCTGGTCTGGTAGTATGTCCTGGGCATTGCAGTATCTGAATGTGTTCTAGATGTAGTGAATACTGTTGGAGAAAAAATGTGGGAAATATAGTTTCAGATAACAATAAGACTGGTTTATAATCCATGTTTTAAAACTCGTTGCATATGATAAATGGTGCTCCAGCCAATCCGCTCCTAGCTGTCATCTGTTTGAAAAATGACAGTTGGGAGCTGATTGGAGCACCATTTATCATATGCAGCGAGTTTTAAAACTCATTGCGTATGAGAAAACTCGGTGATTAAATGGGCCAATAAGTGGGTTGGGCAGGAATTTTTTAGTCTTGGATGTCTGTCAGTGGAATAAAGGGACAAAAATAATAAAAGGTGTGGGGTGTAAAAATGAGAAATGTTTGAAAGGTTGTGGCTGATGGCTAAAGCTACATACACACGTAAAGATTTTCTGTCCAACCATCCAACTAGTTGATTGGTTGGAATGAAAATCTGGTAACGTATGGGAGTAAATGATGATCAGCAATTTGCTCCTAAATGCCAGAAAACAGATGAAAATGGTCGTCAGACAAGTTTGTTAAATGTTTGATCTAAACAATTTGTTCAACCAGTTTTTGTCCATTTTCAGGCGTTTGGGAGCAAATTGCTGATTGTCATTTGCTTTCATACCTTACCAGATTTTCATTCCAACCAATCAACTAGTTGGATGGTTGGACAGAAAATCTTTACGTGTGTACCCAACTTTAGGCTAGAGCATGTAAGTAGTGTTGAGTAAAAAGCAGGTGGTCAAAAGAAAATGATTTTCAGAAAACACAGAATTATATATAAAATACACGAAAAATTTAAGAATAAAAAGATGGAAAAGTAAATATTCAAAAATAAACTTTTGTAACAGGAATGCTGCAATTGTCCAAACTCCTTTACACACATGGCTTTGTCAATGATCTCTAAAAGCAAATTGTCAGAAGCCACATGTGGCAAAATTGACCCACTGCAACAAGATCAGGCTTTACAAGTCTGTGTACACATTTAGCACACATCGGTTATTTCGCCAACTGTTAGTATGTTTTAAATCTTATTGAATCCCATGTTTTTCTGCTCATTGAGCAACTTTATAGACTTGTGTTACTGAACAATGCTAGTTAAGCAGCAGTCCATGCAGCAAGTGTATTGGCTGTCCGGCGGGTCACCCATACGCAGATTCACCTATATACAGTGGTGGGCAAAATTGCAGACACTTTTTTTTTTTTTTTTTTTTTAATTGAATGTTTTTCAACTACGAATGCTTATAAACACTGTTACACTTCATGCAGTGCTATGATTCATACATAAAATGAAAGGAAATTAATGCTGAATTATAAACAATAAATAGGTCAAATATTTGCATTACAAGGGAAGTTGTGCAGTGAAAACACTTAAGGTAAAAATCCCTGTGTACTTATGAAGTTACTGTCCTATCAGTATTTCGTTGGGTATCCTTTATTTTTCAAGACATAAGCACAGCGACGTGGCATTGAGCCAACCAATGTTTGGAGCTCTTCCTCCTTTATTATGTGGTGCCATGAGACAATTATAGCCTCAATTAATTGTCTTTTATTAAATGGATGCCTCGAATGTACCAGTTTTTTCAAACCGAACCACAAATGTTCTATGGGGTTCAGGCCTGGGCTGTTTCCTGGCCATCCCAGCACCTGTTTGTCATTCTCCGTGAACCCATTTTTGTATGTCCGTGCAGTGTGGCAGGGAGCTGAATCTTGCTGGGAAAAAAATAAGACATTATCTGGAAAAAGATCCCTGATAGAAGGTAGAAGTTTTGGTTGTAGGATGGTGCCAATGTACTTTCTGCTGTTCAGTGTGCCATCTATGACATAAGGGCAGCCTACAGCATCTGCTGTCATACATGCCCAGATCATAACACTTGTAGGATTCTTTGTTGTCGCTTGAATGCAATATGGATGTACCTCTTCCCCTGATGCGACGTCTCGCATCACTGTCTAATATCGATATCTTAGTTTCGTCACTCCATATCACTTGTTTCCACTGACCTTCTGTCCATGCAATGTGTTCTTTTGCCCACTGTATTTGTTTCTGCCGCTGCTTTTTTTTTTTTTCCGGGGAATCCTACCTTTTAGGCCAACCTCCATTAGTCTTCTCCGTACCGTTCTTGCACTGACAAAAACATCAGTTGCACTCAGTTCACTGCTAATGGCTGCAGATGACATCCATCTGTCCCTGACACAAATTTGTTTTATTCTCCTATCATCAACAGCTGTTTTTCCGGCATTTTCCTTCTTTGTTTTGTATAGATTGTGTTTCCTGATGGTGTAAACAAAACTTTCGTACTCCTGATGTCACATTCCCACCAATTTCACTAGCAATTGCTGCATACGAAAGACCATTTTCACGTAACACCACAATCCTGGATCTCTTCCTGGGTGACTAGTCACCACTTTACCTGGACGACATTGTTGTATTTATTTTTTACACCGTCAATAGCACTAAACAATACACACAAACATCCAACCGTAATTGCACTTCAGTAACCAACTTTATTCTGCAAAATGAAACAGCCAAACTTACCTTTCTCACTTTTGAACATGACCTTACACCTGCTCATAAACAAATACGTAGCTGATTTGGTCCTCAGAATGACTATTCCGATTGGCTGGTAGTAGATGTTACTACAATACACTTCTTGAATCTCACACATCTGTGCTTCTTTGTCTGACTGAAAGTAGCCTAATTTCCCTTGTAATGCAAATATTTGACCTCTGTTTATGTGCTGAATTCAGCACTAAATTTCCTGTCATTTGATATAAGAATCATTGCACTGCGTGAAGTGAAACAGTTTTTATAAGCATTCAAAGTTGAAAAACATTCAAATTTCAAAATGTGTCCGCAATTTTGGCCAACAGTGTATATCTTTCATATATATATCTGCATCAGCTGCAGGGCCGCCCTGATGTCTGAACAGCATCATTTAGACATACACACACGCTGATGCGCTCATGATATATCATTCGTCTATTGAACAAACTATTTATCGACAGGTGTGTACCCAAAATGATTTTTTTATTATTATTTTTTATGTGTTGTAGTTTTCAGTGACTTAAGGTCTAGTCATGATTCCCTCTGACAGAAGAACAATGACTGTCATTGTGACTTTGGCTGAGAGTGGATGTGGCCTTTGCATGCTTAGTGGGTAACTGATGGAATTGGGGTTGGTCTTCCATTTTCAGGCTTGGAAGATATGGCATACTTGGCATTAGATTTCATGCTGCTGTTACCTTGTTTTTCAGGAAGCGATAGTTTCGGCTCTAGAGGAGGTTCAAGCGATGACTTCAATGCTGGTAAAGGATACATTTGTTCTTACTGAAGGCTTTCACTGGTTTGTTAAGGTGTTTGGGTCGTGCCGGTGAACCTGTTCAGAAAACTTACTATTTGAGCACTGACTTTCTCACTTCAACATTAACTTTGCTTTGGTGAACTTTATTATGCAAACCTTTTTCATGTTTTCTCTATTGATTTGTGTTTAATATATATTTAAAGAACGCCGCCCAGAGCCATATGTTTTTAGAGAGGTTCACTTAAATTAAATAAAAGTCTGTTTTAATTCTGCAATGCATTTAACCCGCCAAGCTCCCATTATTCAGTTTGCTGCAACCATTGTAATCTGGCTCTTCATCAACATGCAGCATACAGGATCTGTAGGAGAGATTACTCCATGTGTGGCTCACTCTGAAACAGGTGAAAGGGGGAGGGTTAACTTCCCTCTATTACTAGAGTCTGCATTGGTACTGTACTTTCTACTGAATGTATATGCAGGAAATTTGTTTACATTAAAGGAAACAAATCATATGTCAATTACTTTTAAATATGACAAAATGCTAAATGATTGAACCGTGTAATTTATTTAATTAGAAACTAGTTTCTCAACCTGTGGTACTTACTATACACAAGGAGTACCTTACACATATATTTAAGGGGGTACATAATTCACATTTTAAAATGAAAAGAATGAAGGTTTTATTGGTTAACTGTAACTTACACATTAACATATACTTAAGGTGGCATTAACATTGTACATACTTGTAACAAAGCAAGTATGTGCTAATATAAATTGAGAAACCATGCATTACAGTATATACTAGCAGTACTTGCTTTTGGCCTGAAGATGTCACTGCCACTATTGTATAGCTTACTGATTCTGTAAGAAATTATACATTTAGACTGCAAAATAAGAGAACAGATACTAATGGTATCTTTCAAATTACAGGCCTCTTATTTTTGAGGAAATTAAGCAGGCAATTATATGTCGAGGTAAGGCTTATGCCACGAAGGCATTGGCACTTTCAGTTGCAGACTACTTTAGATAATTAACCAGTTTGGGCGTTTTTTTTATTTTTTTACATGGTTGTGCTGAAATCTAAACTACAGCATGAGTAACTGTTACTCAGAAAGTATCATTAATCCAATGCCCGTGCTACAGGTTCCATGTCAACTACATGTAACGCTGGACCCAGCATTTTGCCCTAATGCCCACCACATACACCTCAATGCACAGCTCTGACATTAAAGAACTTTGGCCAACATAATATGACCATATATAGCTATGTGCCCAAGTTTTTTTTTTTTTTTTTCCTACCACAGTCAATGTTTAATGCCTTCCATTACAGCAGTATGCGCAACATAACTGAATAATGCTTACTGAAATTGCATGATCACCATGTACAGTCTTATGCCCACATCCTTAAAAGGCAGGTTTATTAAAGTATCTAATTGCCTCACATTGATCCTTTAATCCTTCACACCCACCATTCCTTGTATTGAGCAGATTATTGCTGCTGACATAGCTGGGCTCTCTGCTGCTTATTTTCAATGCTGCTCTGGTCTCTGTGTAGTATGAGACTTGCAGGGCAGAACAGTGGCTTTAAGCAACATCTGTCTGTTGATTGGATTAGTTCCTGATAGTGTAACAGTTATGATTTTGTATCTTTTTAACATACACAAATAGTATCCACCGCTCTTCTTTCTGTGTGTAAACAATATGTATCAATCCAACTAGTGAACACTGAGGATCTCCAATGGCAGTGTTAGGCCTGTTAATTAGTTCCTATTTATATCTGGAGATAGGAAAAACCACAAATGTGTAGCAAGTTCTGGGTAGTCGTATTTCCAATGGATCGTTGTTAAAACATGGCTTTATAAGTTGAAAAGTAGCCCAAACTTAATTTGCACATATGCCAGTTTAAATACGAATCCCACAATTATTTGTATCACTTACAGCAGTGATTCCCAACCATGGTCCTCAAGGCACACTAACAGTCCTGGTTTTAGTGATATTCATGATTGTGCACAGATGGTTAAATCAAAATAACAGAGGTACTAATTAAGTCACCTGTGCCCAAGTATGGCTATCCTTAAAACCTGGACTGTTAGTGTGCCTTGAGGACCGTGGTTGGGAACCCCTGACAGGGAGCTACCACTTATTGTGAGTGGTAAGTATGATGGACCTCCGCAGGGTATTTATATACAGTGGTGGCTATTTTAAAAGTAAATTATCTCACCGCTGTTGGTAATCTCACAGGGAGTCCAAGTCTTTCTCAGCGCGGGGTAGCGATGTCTTCTCCTGCCGCCGTGCTCAGCTGTCTTCAGCCGCCGCCGTGCTCAGCCTGTGGTAGCCGGTTGATTGCCGACCTGTGTGTAGTTGGTGTGTTGACCGGTCAGCACTTGATAAGTAGGAAGAATAAGAAAAAAAAGTCTAATTTCTCCGCCTCCAATCCTCCCAGCGGCTTCCTCAGGAGACAAAAATAGCCACCACTGTTTACACACAGAAAGAAAAGCGGTGGATACTATTTGTGCATGTTAAAAAGATACAAAATCATAACTTATACCCCTTTTCCACCTAAATTCCGGGTCTGACTCGGAGTTGGAACAAAGTTCCTATCCGGATCAGACCTGGAATTTTGCCAGCGCTGACTCGGGATATTCCCGAGTCAGCGCCGCTCACACCGCAGTCGGGTCTGCATAGACCCGGCTTTTGCGGAGTGAAAGTGGACGCTTGGAGATGATGTCATCTCCAAGCGCCACTGAAGCCGGACCAATCGGCCGGCTAGCAGCGCACTCCAGGTCTTCGTGACCCGGAGTGCGCTGTTCCCATAGCAGGGTTTCACGGGCTACGCCCGTGTTAAACCCTGCTAGTTACCTGGGTTGGATTGCCGGGTCACTCGACCCGGTGATCCAACCCTCTGCCCTTTTACACCAGGGAGCTGCCCGGGTTAACCTTTCTAAAACCCGGGTTTTAGCTCCGGTGTAAAAGGGGTATAACTATAAAGTGGATACAAAATTAAAATTGCATTGATTCCTAACAAGACACTACCTTTGAACCAACAGAATATACACTGGCTTCCTGTCCTTGTATTTTTATTGGTTAATCAAACTGAATGTCTGTGTCAAATTGTTATGTGATAATTGAATTTAACTGATCATATAGATCAATACGCTGCACTCGCATGTCAGAGTGAAATATTTCAAGGTGCTCCAATAAAGACAGCAAGGTCCAAATGTATGTTTGACATATAATGGGCACTCACCAAGTAGTAGAAAAAATCCAATTTTATTAATCACATACCACGAGTCGACGTTTCGGTCCCGTAAGGACCTTTGTCAAGACAGACAGACCGCCACAGAGCTTCCCACCAAAGAAGCCCATAAACCAGTAATCCTCTAACCACCTAAATAACCACTCTAATCAGGCAAGCTCCACCCCCAACACAAAACCAGGTAATGGAAGCAATATATCATAGATTTCAACTTCATTAACACTGTTGCTGATACAAGATAAAGTAAGGTACATGACCCCCTCATATATGTATCAACGACCGCTCTCCAGCGTGTGGTATCATACAAACCTGTTGCATGTAGTAAAGCAACAAATACAGCGCCGCTAACCGGAATTGCCGTGCGTTCCATCAGCTGAAACGCACCCACAAACTGGAAGTGACACGTTGAACCAAGTCAAGTTGCTAAGCAGCGCTCCAAACAAACGCTGTCCGCACTGACTTGTAAAGTATATTCAGCCAACGAGCATAATGTTATATCATAATAAGACCAATACTAATTGGAGGGCCAATGAATATAATAGATAGAGTGACCAAGTACCAATACGACTGCTCATATAATAGAGCGCAGCCACAAATAGGTGATGGAGGATATAAACACACCCACCTATACAATCTATTGCTAAACATATAAACTACAATTTGTTACTATGTGATGGGTCCATGTGTATAATTACACATGTCCACAATTCAAAAAACACTTCTAAGTTTATAGGACAGATCTATCAGGCATCCTATTCCACCATCTTTACAGGGTTTTGCTGAACTGAGGTTGTGGAGATGCCCCACTCATTCCTTCAAGTTTTTTGTTAATATTTTTTTGTGGGTGGAGGGAAATTTTTACAGGCTATGCTTGTAAAATGATAGTGAAGAGAGAGTACCAATCGGCTCCTATCTCTTCACTTTCTCTCTCATGCTTCGATGAATCTTCCCCAGTGTACTAATTAATCAGCTCCTGACTGTCATTTTGCAGGCTGTTTTTGAAAAATGACAGTTAAGCTGGGTACACACTATACGATGTATTATGCACCTCGTATAGGGTGGACACAAGGGTCGTTCGTACCATCTGCTGTTCTGCACCGTAGATGGGACGATTGAATGAATGACAGTGCTGTTACATGCAGTATGAAACAATACATTGCGCATTCATTCACCAGTTCGTGCAGTGTGTATCGCTGGGTCGCACCATCATATGGTGTGTAACCCAGTTTAAAAAGCTGGTTGGTTCTTTGATCTCTCAACAAGATTTGATAAATCTCCCCCATAGTATCAGCAGTCTGTTATCTACCTGGATTTGAGCACCTGGGCATGAGTGCTGTCACCTTTGTTGAAAACCATTAGTCATATGATCCTGCTATTTCTTATATGTATTTTAACACTTGAATTTCTTATTTGAAGTTTTGCTTTTACAATCTGACTGCTCTTGTTAACTGTGTCTTTGAGGTTGCTTCTTACCTGGAGTTTATAATGAATAAAGCACTTCACTTCAGCTGCTTTCTAAAACAAAAGTTTGCCTTTGGTTGTGAACAGTAGGTAAAGTAGTCAGTATGACCTAGTAAAATTGTGGTGAGTTCTTTCTGTTCCTCACACATGCAAAAGGCATCACTTTTAGACAATGGTAACAAGTACTGTGGTGATTTTTACTTTTTGATATAGCTACTGTGCATCCAATGTGACTAAATATTGCAGGGGCACTAATGAATGGCAGCTCCCTTCTACTCATACAGCAGTGCATTTTGCTTCCTGCATTTTCCACCAACATAGATCTCCCCAGTGTTCACCTGTCACACGGCAACTTGGTAATGACACCTGATGCTTTACTGTGAGGTTAAAGCATTTACCCCACACATACCCAAATTGGCAGACCTTTAGCCATTCCACCCCATTAGATGAGCAGCTGCGAGCACTTCCAGCATGTCCGGGGCCTATTAGTGTGTCATTGGAAGAGGACTTCACACACATTCGGCTGCTGTCCCTTTTCCTTATGATTTGATCAAAATGCCAATTATGAGCCAATCTAGATTGACTGACTGGATTATCGTTTGATATCTCTAGTCTTTTTAGGCTAAACACAGTCATTGGGGATATATCTGAAATCTGCTGTGACGCTGCAGCATGTTTCTAGCATTGTAATCCATCAATTCTGTATTTTTTTGTAATTCTGTGAAATGTATATACAGTATATAAAATATTTTTTAGTGTCTGTGACTGGCATTGTGTGCATAAATATGTATGAGTGATGTATTTTTTGTTGCAGATGTCATGCTTTTAATTTAGATGTAAATTCTTGATTTACGTGCTTTCACCTACACTTTTTTAAGTAAAATCTTAGATTTCTATGATTTTATTTATTTATTTTTTGTATAATCATTTTGAGATTGTAGTCCTTCATCTAAGATGCTGTTTACTCTGATAAGAGACTGATAAGTATATGCAAGCTACAAATCTATTAATGTCACCTAGCACTGTATGGTCCTTTTTTGACAAGCACCTACACTATATAGTGTTTAAATACGTAACCTGTTGCATAAATGTGTTGCCTGTTCAAACCAATAAGTTAACTAGGCAGTTTAATATCTTCCAAAACTAAACTAAATAAAGTAATGCTTTGTTTGATCTGTTAACACAACTGTGATTCATATTACTTGAAAAGCTTGTGTTACTTTTGAATAAGTTTCTGCTGCTAATAACGTGAATATTTCCCTGCAGAGACCGGCAATGGTATGTGTTTTTTAGGACCCAATCAGACCTATTGTACAAACAAATGTAAATAAAGCTAAGACGAGCCTTAATGCAAAATATGGTGACCTCAAGGTTAAGTCTACAAGCTGGTGCTTTGCCTCAAAATGGCAGTAAGGTAAACCAGTTGCAACTTGATATTTTTATTTCTTGTTTTATTTAGGCTTTAGGGATGATGATTTTTTAGGAGGCCGAGGTAGAGGTCGCAGTGGTCCTAGTGATCGGCGAGGACCTCCTCCAGCTTCAGCGGGGCCAGGTCGTTACAGAGAAGGACCACGTGGTGCTTCTGTGGACTTCAGAGAGCCTACCGAAGGTTGGAAAGAGACTTTTATGGGATATGAATGTATAATACATTTTAATGTTTGGCATAAATTCTTAGTGTATTTGTTGCATTTTTTTCCGTTGTCTTACTATACCACCCTCTCTCACCAAGAAATCCTACTTCAGCTCCCCATTAGCCACCCAGTTGAGCAAATACAGTCGCTTCTTTGCCACAGTCAACTCTCTTCCCTGCTCTCGTTCTCCTCATTCCTTCACCACTCATGACTTTGCCACCTACTTGGAATGCAATAGCCGCACCTTCTTTCAGGAAATCTTTTGCTGCATCTGTTAACTCACATCCACCTTCTCCAATAACATACCTGAATTTGAGATTTTCACATTTCTCCCTTCCTCTTGCCTCCTCCCATCTCAACTCCTCCAAGCACCTTTAAAATCTGTACCCCATTCCATTATACCTCTCTCCAGCTACAGGCCACTTCCCCTCTCCACCCTATTTGCTTTCTGACCACACTATTTATCCAAAAGTGATTGGACACCCCCGCACAAGTGAAATGGTGTGCTCCTGCAGCAGACGTGTTCGTGAAGGTATAAAAGAGATGTTCTCGATAACTCTGTGCTCCCTACATTGTGGCAGATCTACGGAAACAACACATGTTAACAGGACATCAATGCCACCTGTTATGTTTCCAGGGTTGCGCTGGACTGGTCTACAGAAAATTCGGTAACTTGGATGGACTGGCCAGCTCAGAGTCCAAATCTTAACCCCACTGAGAACCTCTGGGACAAATTGGAGCAACGGGTGTGTCCTAGGCTGACTCAACCACCTTGGGTGTCACAGTTGGTCACTGTACTAAATTGTATAACATACAGCCTGCTGTTGTCCAGGAACTTGTGGACAGTTTGCCAAGAAGGGTGTCTGTAGGTCTAGCACGTGCAGTGATCACTGCAAAGTACTGCCGTCAATAAAATCTTTATATACTGTAGTGCAACTTTGGTTCATTTTTGGGGCGTGGGTCCCCCTGGATTGCCTTGGTTGATCTGTTTCAGGGCACCGCATTATAACACATTTTTCTTTTATAACACATTTTAACCCTTCACGGTTTGTTTATTATACATGTACCTCACTTTTTTATTTTCATTCTTTATATGCAGCTGTGGCTGCTCTTAACTATCTCTTTCACACTGCACTTTTCTTACTATGGTGGTGCCCTGGGGCAGCTTGGCTGGGCCAGTTTGGGGGTGTCCTGCGCTCTGGATTTGAATCCTAGTATGTTAGGGACCTACCCTAAAGAGGTTACCTGGATGTGGTGGGTAGGCCCATAACCTTGGCCAAGATTATGCTAAAAATATTTGATTGCAAAATTCTATTGCATTTATATATTAATAATTTGGAGTTGTGCACCTGAGATTTCTGTTTTTCTGCCTGCAATTAGTCTCATCAGGTAGCACCTCCCATTATGTGTGTGTGTGTGTGTGTATGTGTATGTATATATGTGTGTGTGTGTATATATTTTACAGGGTGTGCAGTCCAGGAATATTTCCCGTCAATAAAATCTCATTGATCTATTTGCTGTCAGTGTCCAATCACTTTTGTCTACATAGTGTACTTTTCTTTTATAGCCTGCATGACACGCACATTCTCCACTCTTCTGGACCCTCTATATTCATGCTTCCTCCCTCCACTGAGACTGCACTCACTAAAGTTACCAGTTGAAGCGTCACTTCTCCCTAATCATTTTTATATGATTACTACTGCTTTTGATAGTCAAGCACTAAATGCTATTCGTTCATTTGGCAGCACTGTTAAGTCCTGATTCACCTCCTAGATTTCTGAAAGCTCCCTCGTGGTCTCTTTTGCGAATACAACTGATCCACCACTCCCTATGTTGGGTTTTTGTTTTGTTTTTTTTCTCGTTCCTCAGCTCTTTTATCTTTGTATCTTACTCTGAACTTATTCTCTTTCATATTCCACTATCCCCTCCATGTTGATAAGAAAAATATACCTCTTCTGTGACCAATGCTCTGTTATCCCTTGTGTCCAGTGGCCCTCTCTGTCATCTCTAACTGGATACACAGTGCTACCTGTAGCTCTACATGTTCAAAATCTTATGATCTCCCCTGTTCATCTGTGACTCCTGAGCTTAAGTCCACACATCTAATCTTCCAGCCTACTTCACATTGCTATAATACGCCACTTGTGATGTTACCATAACACTTATCCTTTTTCTGATTTATTTCCTGCCTTAACTGCCACACTCTACTATCTGGCGTTCCAATGTACAATATGTATTTAATGCTGTGCCAATTCTGCTCATCCTCTCTCACTGCTGGATATCCCTGGTGTTACTCTGCAGATCTCTGCACTGGCTGTCCATTCCTGCCATAACTTTTGAAGTTTCTTCCCCTTTTATACAGCTGAGCTAGTTACAAGATGCGCTCACTTTCACCTTCTGACCTTGCCTTTCCTGCACTCTGGTAACCACCTTCTCTGTCCTGCTCCCTACTTATGAAATTCCCACTATTTCAAAACACACCTCTTCACTGTAGCTTATCCTCCCTCCACCTGAACCTATCATCTCTGCATGTTTCAGCTTTAGTCCCATGTCCACGGACTCCCACTAGCTCCCGTGGCCTTTCTTTAGACCAATGGTGGGCAATAAGCTGCCCTCCAGCTACTGTTGAACTACAAATCCCACCATGCCTTGCACCAGCTTTAGCATGGCCAAATGGCAAAACTGTCAGGGCATGCTGGGATGTATAGTTCTACAACAGCTGGTGGACACCTTATTGCCCACCCCTTCTTTAGACTACTTTCATGAGCAGGGCATGTTTAAACATCCTTCATTGACCTAGTCTGTATTGCCATTCTTTATATTGTGTATTGTATGATTTGTAATGCACTGTCTGTTGCTGCAGTGTTTGTAGTGCCTTACAAATAATTGGTAATTTCAACTAAAGTATTTGAAAACAAACATACCGTATTTTATTAAGCAATGAATCATACATATGACCTTAAAGCCTTCAGGGAAATGTCGGCATCTCTTAATGTGTTTAACCGCTTTCTATTTATTTTTTATTTTTTTTGCTTATGCAGAAGAGAGAGCACAGAGACCACGACTTCAGCTTAAACCCCGGACGGTTGCAACCCCACTGAATCAAGTAGCCAATCCACACTCTGCAATCTTTGGTGGAGCCAAACCCAGAGAGGAAAGTGGAGCAAAAGAAAAGGAATGAGCCAAAGGTTGGGAGGGACAGAGGAGAGAGTAAGCTGGTCTCTCTGGAACATCAATCCTGCAGTTACTATTCCTGCCTCCTGACATTCACTCCTTTCCCTCCTGTCTGAAACTGAACACCGAGCTTGTGAATGCATGTCAGCTGTTAACAAGTGGTTTTTAGTACGTTCTCTGCTTTTCTGTATCTAGTAACCTGCATTGTGCTGTTGCCACCTCTTTTTCTCGTCCTGCAGTGATGCCTCTTCTAAGAAACGGAATTAGTTTTGGACTTGGGAGATGAATTGCAATACCTTCAATTTTCCTTTTCTATTTTTTTGGGGGGGGGCACACGTGTTGCCATTGAGTTACCATTTTGTTTCCCTTGAATTTCGTGCTGTCCTTCACCTCTGACCTGCATGTTCTGTATTGCCAAGACTGAGATGGTCAAGCCTGGCATGTGCCATGGATGTAAAGAGATGGCACCTGGTAATATGTAAATTTCACATGACTAGGTATCTTTTGGCTTTAGCCTGTAACACCCATGTGTCTAGTTTTACTTTGAAATGTTTCTCAAAACCTGAAAAGACAACCTTGCTGTACCGTGCACGTAATGTACACTACAGAAGGTGATTTACATTTAAAAATAAAGAAATAAAAAGTTAGTTCCAGCCAGTAAGCTCACACTAACTAATTTTCCTAGTGAAGATTTTATGTTGCAGAATATTTTAAACATGCATGCATAAGTCTGTTTTTTTTTTTTTTTCCAATTTCTCCAGATAAATTCAGCCTTAAATATACTGCTTTTTCTGCAGTTGGTCAGTGTACATTTGAAACACATTCAGCACTATTACAGTCCTTCACTGGCAGTACTAATTGCTCCATGAGTATTTGTTCTGTTCTTCTTTTTTTTTTTTTTTTTTTTTTTGTGGTGGTTTTGTGTTTTTTAGATCTTTTTAGAACAGTGGTTCTCAAACTCTGTCCTTGGGACCCCACAGAGTTCACTTGTTCCAGGTCGCCTAGCAGGTGCACAGGTGTATTTGTTACTCACTAACACATTTTAGAAGATCAACAGGTGCAGCTAACTATTTCACTTGTAATTATGTGAGGAGACCTGCAAAACGTGCACTGTTTGGGGTCCGGAGGACCGAGTTTGAGAACCTGTGCTTTAGAACATCGTGCTAGTGGCTCTGCTTGCTTGGATAACAGAGCTTTATGCACTTATGGCTTCAGGTTCATTCCTCGCCAAATCCGTTCCTATGTTTTGGTCTCAAGTGATTTGTGGCAGCTCCCCACCATCCCCTTCCCCTAGAATAGAAGGTAGATTCAGAAATTGGCACAGAGCTAATGCTTAGGTTTTAATATGTTGGCCTCTTTCACTGCAATTGATGGCCGTGACAGCATGTTGCAGGCAATCCTTGCAGTCAAAGGAGAAACTAGTATAACAGAATTGAGAAAAAAAAATCTGGCAATTACTTTTTACCTCCAGTGTCTCAGCATATCACCTCTTTTCACTTGCCTTCCTTTTTTCTCCATTCATTCTCAGCATTGATAAGAACCATTTGTCTAACACTAGTATATAAAATAGGACATGCTTTGTGTGGTAATATAAAGATGGAAAAACCATCCCTTCAGATTATTCTAGATCTATTTACATCTTCTGTGTGGGAAAATATAAGACAGAACAAAGAACTCCACAACTGGTCTAAACATTTTGACTTTACAATGGTATTTCCACACACTACACGTTCTGCTTAATGACAGAAAGTACATATATGGACATGGTATTTTGTGGAAGATCTTTTAAATAAAAGTAAAAACTCAATTAAATGGTGTTTCATTTTGTGATTTTTCTCTAGCATATATGCAATAGCCTGTAATCCATTATGGTTTATGGGAATTTGCACAGGATTTTTTCTTCAGGGTGCATAGGGTTCCACAGGGAGGCATTGGGGTGTAGGTGGGACCTGGAAGACTGGACACCGCAACAGCAAAGCTTTTCAATCCCAGGATGCTCCGGTCCTTCCTCCTATACCCCGCACACAGCCTGAGGGCACTTCAGTTTTTTGTTGGTGTCCGGCAGGAGCTGGATCACCATTATAACGGGGCTGCATTAAGCAGCCCATTCTTTTATTTCACAAATTTAATTTTTTTTCTGTTTTTACTGTAACGGGCGAGCAGCACCAGACTGTTCTCCAGACGTCTGTGCTGCCGCCCCATCACCCCTCCGCAGCGCCGTGACACCAAGCCTGTGCTAGGTACTCCCCGTGGGACTCCGAGGAGAGCTAGCTAGCGGGCTCCCAGGACCCCAGACTGCAGCCCGGAATTCAGGGGACATGTAAGGTGGAACCCCGTTTGTGCAGACCCGTATTATTGCGCAGTCTTACCCCTCCGGTCTCAGGAGACAAACCGGAGGAGCTGATGTGGCTCTCCTGGACTCCAGGATATCTGCCGTATTGTTTAGCTACGTTTCTGGAAAGCAGATTCAGACTCAAAATGGGCTGTGGAGTCTGCCTTATTCTGGAGACATCCTATTTGGTCCAGAATTAGATACAATTGTGACTACTTTGGCAGCTTCCAAGATGGCGTCCCTGCCTCTGCATATAATACAAAGCCTGGGACTTCATCCTTTCGCCCTCAAGGAAAAGCCAAGGGTCAGTTCTTTCCATGACAGCAGACATCAGCCAAGGCCTCCAAGCCTAGGGCCAAACAGGCCTTTGCTACTAGTCATCCACCAGCCAGGTCTGGGTTAAGCCTGCAGCCTGACGAGGAGGGCCTCTCAGGCTGACTTCTTTAATTTGCCCAGTTTTGACATCAAAGTAGTAGTCTTCCACGGATATGCCCTCTCATTCCTGAGGCGACCCTCCCCATCAGTTCTTTTGCACAGGACCTCCATCTGACCCAACCAAGTCCCTGCTGCCCCAAAAAGCCATTCAGTCTTTACTGAGTTCAGGAGTAATAATTTGGGTCCCCTCCTCACAATGGGGCAAGGGCTATTATTCTACCCTTGGTTCAGAAGCCCAATGGGTCTCATCAGCCTAACCTCAAATCTCAGAACAGGTTTATCGGGGTGCCCAGGTTTTGTATGGAAACCCTCCATTCCATTATCCTAGCTATGGAACTGGGGATTTTATGGTATCTCTAGACAATTCAGGACGCTTGCCTACATGTACCTATAGTACCTTCTCATCAAAAATATCTCCAGTTTGCTGTACTACAGCAATATTACTAATTTCAGACTGACGTTCAGCCTTTCAACGGCCCCCCGAGTCTTTACCAAGATCATGGCAGTTATGGTGGCCTCTCTTCTTCGTCAAGGGATCAGACTGCTCCCGTACTTGGGTGATCTCTTGCTGTTCGCAGCTCGCCAAAGGCTCTTCACCGCCATCTACAGGTAAGCATTGCTTTTCTTCAAATGCACGGTTGGCTGAGCAACTGGAAAAAAAAAATCTTCCCCCCCCAACACCCTCTCAAAGGATGGTACATTTGGGAGCCCTCCTGGACTCTTAAATTCAGAGAATCTTCCTAACGGCGGACAAGATTTCAGCAATCCAGCACAGACTACGCAGACTGCTCCACAATCAGAGTGTCAATTCACTCTGCAATGCAGGCCTTGGGATCAATGGTGTCCTCCTTTTGACATGGTGGAGTTTGCCCAGTTTCACTCCAGGCCTCTACAACACCTGATCCTCTCCAGGTGGAACGGGCTACCACATCTGCTCAAATCCCGACTGAGTCTCCCCCCAGAGGTTCGCCTGTCCCTAGCCTGGTGGCTACAGACTTCACATTTGAGCAAGGGTTGTCCCTTTTGGATCCTGGACTCTGCTCTCCTCACCATGGACGCCCGGCTAGCACTCCTTCCAGGGCCGATGGTTCCCAGTCGAGGCAGTGTTACCAATCAACATCCTGGAACTTCAAGCCATCTACAGAGCTCTCACTCTAGCTCAGAATATTCTGAAAAACAGGCCAGTACAAGTACCATCTGACAACGCCACAGCCGGGAATTCTCAATTGGGAAGTGGATTTCCTCAGCCGTCACGACATGCATGCAGGAGACTGGTCTCTACATCCAGAAGTCTTCAGTTTCTAGTGGACAAATGAGGTCTTCTGGAAGTGGATCTCATGGCCGCAAGACACAACAACAAACTTCCAAGTTATGGAGCCAGAACATAGGACCTCGACGCGACCTTCATAGACGCATTGACTGTAAACTGGAATGTCCATTTAAAATATCTTCCCTCCAATATCCCTACTTCCTCGAGTGCTTTGAAAGTTCAGACAGGAGGGGGACACAGTCCTGTTCATAGCTCCAGCTTGGCCCAGATGGCATTGGTACTCCGATCTTCAAAGGATCTCCATAGATGTTCCTCTTCAACTTCCTCTACGAGTAGACCTGTTATCTCAGGATCCATGTCTACATCCAGGCCCAGCCCGTCTGTCTTTAACAGCTTGGTTCTTGAGACATCCCTGCCAATGGCTAAGGGTTTCTCCAGCTCTGTGTGGAGAATTTTGCATACATATTTCCAATGGTATGCTCCAAGAAACTATGACCTGCAAGTCTTTTAAGGTTTCTCGAATTCTTGCCTTCAGGCTGGACTGGATCTCTGCCTATCATCTCTGAAAGTGCAGGTCTCTGCTTTTGTCTCTGGTTTCAGCACAGAATTGCTACTATACTGGATGTTAACACCTTCATTCAAGGTGTTCTACATATACAACCTCCCTTTGTCCCTCCTCTGACTCTATGGGATTAGTCAGTGGTGCTCCAAGCACCTCAGGAACCTCCATTGAAATCCATGGAATCGGTGGATGTCATGTGGCTCACTGAGAACTTCTTTTTTTTTTTTTTTCTGGCTATAGCATCTGCCTGTAGGGATTTAGGGGTGCTTTCATGTTGCTCCCCCTTTTTTTTTTTTATATTTAATCAGGACAGGGTGGTGGTTGTTTGTACATGCCCAGCTTTCCTGCCCAAGGTGGTTTCTCTCTTCCACCTGAATGAGGAAATTGTGGTGCCGGCATTTAATTCACCAGACCTCTCGGCAGAAGAGGCCTCTCTGAATGTGGTCTGTGCTCTGAAGATCTATGTGGACCGCCCTACTTTCATCAGGAAATCTGACTCCCTCTTTGTCCTATATAGATTCCACAAGAAGGGATGGCCAGCTAACAAACCGGCTCTGGCCAGATCGATTAGCATGACTAGCTCACAGGCTTACACGCAGACCTTGTCTGCTTCAGTATCTGCTCATTCTACTCGCTCTGTGGGTCCCTTGTGGGCAGCCTGTCGTGGCGTATCAGCTATGCAAGGTGGCCACCTGGTCTTCTGTCCACACCTTTCTTAGGTTTTATACCTTTGATACATTTGCCTCAGGATGCTTCCTTCGGGTGCAGAGTTCTATCTGCTCAGGAATATTCTTGCCCCTCAACAACTGCTTTGAGACATCCCCCCCCCCCCCCCCCCCCCAAAAAAAAAAAAAAAAATATCTCCCTGTGGAGCCCTATGGACCCTGAAGAAGAAAATGAGTTAAGGTAAGTTTTACCATAACTTTCTTTGGGGTCCACAAGGCACCCACCCTGACTCTCCTAGCATCTATGGATTTCTTCTCCTAGTCACTTTTTTCCTTCTGTGTGAGAGTGTGATTCCTCAGTGTACCAGTCTGCCTTCTCTCCTATTATGCTCCTGCCATGGGCTTGTTAACCAAACTGAAGTTCCCTGAGGCTGTGGGTGGGGTTTAGGGGGAAGGACCAGAGCATCCTGGGATTCAAAAGCTTTGCTGTTGGTGTCCGGTCCTCCAGGTCCCACTTACACCCCAATGCCTCCCTCTGGACCCTATGGACTTTGAAGAAAGAGTTAACCAAGGTAAGTTTTACCATAACTCTCATTTTGATGTGCAGTTTCCCCAAAGGTGGATTGGCCATAGAGGCCCAGTCAGGCGTCCACCAAGATCTCCAGATTTAACTCTGTTGGATTTCTATCCGTGGGGTTGCCTGAAGGAATGTGTTTATGCTGTGAAGATTCAAAATTGTTATAATCTGCAACAACAAATTGCTGATGCTTTGCGCTCAGATTCAGCCAGACATGTTGTTCAAGGTTCATCAGGAATAGGAAAAGAGTACAGCTATAACACTGCAACATGGTGGACAGCACTTGAGAGAGAGCCTATAAACTGTCAAGTTTTAACAATGAATAAAGATGTTAAAACTAAGGACACCATTGGTTTTTGTTAAAATTCTTCATCTGTTTGATCTGTTATACAACTACCTTCCAAATTAAATAATTAGTGTTGCATCCATCATGTCTGACTTAAAGATGGCCCCCATGACATACTCTAAAATGTTTCCCCCCCCCCCCCCCCCACTCCCATAGCATATGTGTAGACACTGGATTAATATATTATTTCCTTACTACTTTACTTTTCTAAAAATAATATATGCTGCCACACATATGGGCCACCCTGTGCTGCCTTCTTTGGAGCAATTGATAAATTAGGAGCTGAGGAGATTTCACCAGCCAGGATTTGGGGCTCCGCTATTTGAATTTTGGTCTGTCACACACTTGGCACATGGGTAGACTTACTAAACCATAGAGAGAGATAACGTACCAACCCCTCCGTGTATAACTGCCAGTTTATAGGCTGTTTGAAAAAATGATGGGATCTCATTGGTTGTTACTTTTATCCCTCCACTTTCTTTCTCCATGGCTTAGTACATCTTGTCCACAGTCACTGTGGAGGGACCGTCCAAACTCCTTGTATATGTGTGTCTTCAATAAATACATTTTATTGCCATATCTTGTGCAACAAATAGTATTTTTAATTTATAATACTGATAGCGCATTTACCACCAGTCTTTTACCTTGTTTTTTTTTTTGCTAGTTACATTTTAATTAACACATTTATTAAGACAACAGTTATAGGTGATCTTACATCGCCTTTGATTAGTGTCCTATGTCCTTCTTTTTTTTTTTATATATATATATATATATATTATTACTGGGCAAGTAGCAGTTCACGTTTGTGCAATAATGTGACATTGAACAGAACTAATTGTACAGCTAGAGACCAACTCTATAGTATTTGACACTTTTTGTACAGCTGTTTTGTGCTTTGTGCAGACCCTGATGCACTTGCTCTGTCACTTGGTACACCTTGCAGTGACAAACGCCCTTATAATTGGCAGACACACCCCAGTATTTCAGGTAGACTTCATGGTACAATTGCAAAGTTCTATACATGTCATTGCACATGGGTCATATTGCACATAATATATGGGTCCAGGCAATGACTTTTGGAAGCTACAGAACAGACTCCTGCTATTCCTCACACACCATACATGACAGACTAAGCCTCATGGTACATATGCTGCAGTACTTTCTAAATTCCTTTAGACAGTTCAATTGTGAGCCATTATTTTTTATGATGTGGGGGTGTTTGGTTTTAATGAGCAGCATCACAAGCTGGCAGTTCAACTGAGGTGGTGGTGTAAATTAGACAGCATCTTCGTCCTAGTGTTTCCATGGAGCTGTTGACAGTTGGCTTAATAATAGGCATGTCGTATCTGGATGCTTTGATTCACTTTATTTGCGTTAACAGTAGTAAGTAAGCAAAGTCTGCCCTGCTTGCAGGAGGAAGCAGCATTGTGAATGAATGAATAGTGATCAGAGCTCTTTGTCAGGCCCATAGTAATTAGCTGCATTGTGCTTGGTGAGCATATTATTTTCTTCAGGGTCCATAGGGCTTCACAGAGAGACCTTGGGGTGTTGGTGGTGAGTTGAGGACCGGGCATCACACAGTTAAAGCTTTTAGCTCACAGGATGCACTGGTCCAACCCCCTATACCTTGAGCCAGAGGCACCTCAGTTTCAGCTGTGCCTGGCTGGAGTCGGGTCACCATTATGCAGGTGGGCTGCTTAGGCAGCCCAAACCGCTTTTTACATTTATTTAATTTATGTATAGTTTAATAGCTTGAGTGCGCAGCAGCAGACTGTCCACAGGACGTCTGTGCTGCCGCTCCATCACCCCTCCGGGTGCCCCAACGCCAGTTTCGGCTGGGGATTTCGGCAGGCATCCTGGGGTCCTCGCAGGACGGACCCAGACTGCAACCCGGACGCAAGGGGACAGGTAAATCCGGTCATCGCTAGCTGTGACCTGCGCATTGGCAGTCATACCTTCGGTCTCTGGCCAGACTGGAGGTGCTGAGTGTGAACACAGGCTCCGTCCATTATGATCCACTAGACCACCAGGGTACATATGAAGTGGGAAGCATGGGGAGGTCTGCTTTCCCCATTAAAGCAGCCCCTAAGCTCAGGGTGCCATTCCTGTGAGGTCTCTTCCCTGAGCTGCTTTCCTACTCTGACCACACCCCCTCAGCGGTCTCTGGCGGCCATTTTCTCCAGGCACAGCCGCTGCTATCAGAGAATCGCAGGGCCCGTTCCACCTACATACCTCTCCCTGGAGTCAGTGTATGTAGTGCTATAAACCAAATGCAGTGATGCGCTTAATCAGGGAGCTAAAGTGAATCCACAGCAGCTGACATACAGAGGAGACTGCCACAAATCCTCTCACAAAAGGCACAATGGAAATATAAGTATGTCTGCGCTTGGGATCACTAAAGCAGAATAAAGCAATATAGCTATAGCCTACAAGACACTGAGTCTGTGTAGTTGATTGTAGTGCCATTCTGCAGTTATGTTATTTCTGCATTGTATGTGACTTATGCTAGCGCTGCCTGTCTGTTTATCTCTCTATATTGTCAGCATATATCTTTCCCTTTTTTTCTGACTTGACCCTAGCATACAGGTGTATTCAGGGTTTTTCCTGTGCCTCACATCTATAAAACTAAGTATTTGTGAGGCTTGACACATACAGTTGGTTACTGCACTGTGCCATATTTGTGCTGTGTGCTCCTGCAGCTTGCCCAAGAATAAGACAGGACCAGTATATTACATTCCTACTAGTATCCTACATACACAGTGGTTGCATTATACCCAGTGCCATATTGTGTGCTATACTACTCTACAGCTATGTCTAGCAAAGGCAAGAGTAGCAAGCAAGCATCTGCACCCATACTGCTATCATGCAAATTATGTGCTGCAGGTTTAAATGAGGAGGATTTGATTAAAGATGGGTTATGTATTAAGTGTTATACTCCACCAGGCCCATCAGACACCCCAGCGCCTGAACAAGAGCCTCCCTGGGCTTCTTTTTCTCGGGTGCTGACTACTATTGCGGACTGCCTAGCGGTTCCGGCTGTGATTCCCCCTATGGGGTTACTGCAGCAAGAAATATTTCCCCATCTGGGGTTCCCACAACAGATTCAGGTGATGCAGGTACCTCCTGTACCCCCTCCATAGACGTACTCTCTATCTCAGTATAGAGTCTGGTTGCTACATCTACTGCCTTTGAAACTATGTTGCAAGGTGAGAAGCCTCAGATTCTGAAGTATCATCTGAGGAGACAGAAGATGATCTCTCTAACACAGACTCCCCTCTGGAGGAGGATAAGTTGGTCAAAAATTTATATTCCTGCCTTGGTGCGAGCTGTCAGATGTATCTTATTAATAGAAGATGATGAGCCAGCCTCTAAATCCAAGCACCCTCTGTTTAAACAACAGATTGTGGCTTCAGCAGAATTCCCTCTATTGGATCAACTAGCTGAACACATGGCTGCCGACTGGCAGACGCCTGGTAAGAGGTTTCAGCCACAGAAACGTCTGACCTTCTTTCACCCATTTCCTGTGGCTCATTGTTCCAAATGGGAACCCCCCCCCCCCCTGTGGTGAATTCATATGTTACGCGTTTAATTAAAAGAGCTACGGCGCCTATCCCTACAGTAACCTCTTTGAAGGACCCTACGGATAGAAAGGTGGATCTTGCCTGAAATCTATATACTCTCTTTCAGGGGCAGTTGCCTGTCCGACCATGACTATTGCATGGGTGGCTAAAGCTATAGAGAGCTGTGCTGACGCACTTGAAGACACACTTCCCTCAGATGCTTCTAGGGATCAGATGTCTTTTGTATATGGCAGAAGCGACATTGGATGCCAGTCTCCTAACCTCCAGAGTCTCGGCTGTGTGCCCGCCGCACCCTGTGGCTATTTTCATGGAAAGCGAATGCGGATTCCAAGAAATGCCTAGATGGGTTACCCTACAATGAGGAGATCTTCTTTGGCCCAGACCTTGACAAGCTTGTAACCATGTTGGCAGCATCAAAAGCTGCATTTCTGCCTTCAGCAACTACTACTACAAAGCCCCGGACTACGTCCTTTAAGTCCTTTTTGTCCTCAGGGAAAGCCTAAAGGTCAGTCCTTTCCTAGGCAGTTGGCCTCCACTAGGGCTGCCAAACCTAGGACCAAGCAGACCTGGAACACCAGACTCCCTGCTTCAAAACCCGAGGATAAACCCTCAGCCTGATGGGACGGGCCTCCCTCTGGGAGATCCCAGAGTGAGAGGCCGACTTCTTCAGTCCGTCCATTGCTGGTGTCAAACCACCATGGATGCTTGGGTAAGGGAAGTATCTCACGGGTACGCCCTCATAATTCTTTGACTGCCTCCCCACCAGTTTTTATACAGAGGCCCTCCTTCAGACCTGAACAAGGCCCTACATTTCCAGAAAGCCATACAGTCCTTGCTGCAAGCAGGGGTAATTGCGCCAGTCCTGCTATCTCAGCGAGGAACTGGTTATTATTCTACTCTTTCTGGTTTAGAAGCCGAATAGGTCTCATCTGTCTATCCTCCACCTCAAATCCCTGAACAAATTCCCCAGGGTACCCAGGTTCAGGATGGAAACCCTGCGCTCAATCATCCTAGCTATGGAGCCTGGGGACTTTATGGTATCTCATAGCGCCCTCTCATCAGCGATATCTCCAATTTGCTATACAACAGCAACACTTTCAATTTCAGGCTCTGCCCTTTGGACTATAGACAGCCCAACAGGTGTTTACCAAAATTATGGCTATCGTGGCGGCCCACTTGCATGATCAGGGTTGTCCGACTGCTACCATATCTGGACGACCTCCTGCTCTTAGCAGGTTCCCCAGAGGTGCTTCACCGCCACCTGCAGCTAACCATTGCTTTCCTGAACAAGAACGGATGGTTAATCAACTGGAAAAAGTCCTCCCTGAATCCCTCACAGAATGATTAATCTGGGAGCCCTGCTGGATTACAGAAAAAAGGAATATTCCCTCCAGCACACTGCAGCAATATCGACAAAAATACTTAAATCCTACATGATAATAGAAATTCAGAGGTATTAGTAGCATACATTTGCAAATATATGATTAAGCGCCGGGCCAACGTCAAGGCTCCTCTATACCGGCGTCCCTAACATTAAGGGATTCACGTCCGAGGCGCAAGTCACCCCAAAATAAACCAGCCAAGGACCATCCCCAGGGCATCACATGAAAAGGGAATAAAGGTGATGGTGAAGTGTAAAGTATAGATGTGTAAAGATAATCAATAAGTGTTAATATAATGAGAGAGAATTAAAATGACATAAATAATGAGCAAACAAATAGAAAGGTGGTGAAAAAGTATCTATGTGAATTAAGTGCAACTCTGGAGGCCCCACGCCCAAACGCTCACCCAAAATAATTATTGCTACCTAATAATAGTAGCACTCACTCTTGGTCATTTAATTACAAATTAATGTACTGCATAATAACAGCACATGTATAATGGTGGATTATGGTCAGTTCCATTCCAGGCCTTTGCAAAGGCTGATCCTCTCCAGGTGGAACGGGTCACCCCATCAGATCAAAGCTCAGACGATGATGCTCGCTCCAGAGCTGCGTCTGTTTCTATCTTTGTGGCTACAGACATCTCATCTAACCAAGGGTCGCCCTTTTGGATGCCGGACTGGGTAATCGTAACAACGGATGCCAGTCTCCGGGCCTGGGGCGCAGTGACCGGTTTGCACTCCTTTCAGGGCCGTTGGACATCGGCTGAATAACCCTGCCAATCAACATATTGGAACTTCGAGCTGTCTACAGGGCCCTGAAACTGGCCCAGCACATACTTCACGGAAAACCTGTACAGGTTCTGTCCGACAATTCCACAACATTTGCTTACATCAATCATCAAGGAGGCATTCAAAAAGCAATGACTAAAGTGTCACACATTCTGACATGAGCCGAGGGTCACCTCCTGGCCATTTCTGCGATGTTCATTCCGGGAGTTTTCAATTGGGAAGCAGACTTCCTCAGCCATCACGACGTGCATCCTGGGGAATGGTCTCTCACCACGAGGTGTTTCAACTCCTAGTGAGCAGATGGGGCCTCCCAGAGGTGGACCTCATGGCCTCCCAACACAATCACAAACTACCGGTGTACAGGTCCAGAACGTGATGTTGAAGCAACCTTCCTAGACGCATTGTCAGTGAAGTGGACCTTCCAGTTTGCCTACCTGTTTCCTCCTGTCTCCCTTCTTCCTCGAGTTCTTCGGAAGTTCAAACAAAACTGAGTTACTGTCCTGCTGGTGGCGCCAGCTTGGCCCAGACGTCACTGGTACTCAGATCTTTGGAGTAGTTCCTGCTGCCTCAACGTCCGGACCTGTTGTCTCAGGGTCCTTGCCTTTACCCGGATTTGGGTCGTCTGTCTTTGACAGCGTGGCTCTAGAGACATCCCTCCTGAGGTACAAAGGATTCTCTTGCTCTGTAGTTAACACTATGCTCAGAGCACGTAAGCCAGACTCTGCTCGGATCTACCACAGAGTGTGGCATACATATTTCCAATGAGTATC
Organism: Taudactylus pleione; assembly: GCA_031769625.1. Taxonomy (NCBI): domain Eukaryota; kingdom Metazoa; phylum Chordata; class Amphibia; order Anura; family Myobatrachidae; genus Taudactylus; species Taudactylus pleione. The sequence continues at coordinate 332,150 of JAUIMM010000389.1, forward strand.
GTTGCTTCTGGTACAACATCAAGTGTTTAGGATTTCCAGAGTCCTGGCATTTCTTCAAGCTGGATCAGACCTTGGACTCCATCTGGCCTCACTGAAAGTGCATGTCTCTGCTCTATCCATTTGGTTCCAGTGTAGACTTGCTCCACTACCAGATGTCCATACATTCAGCCAGGGTGTCCTCCGGATTCAACCTCCCTTTGTTCCTCCAGTGGCTCCATGGGATTTGTCAGTAGTTCTTTATGTCCTCCAGGGTCCTCCATTTGTACCCCTGGATTCTGTGAAACTCAAGTGGCTCACCCTGGTTTCCTTCCAAAAGTTGTTACTAGTTTCCACATTAATGAGGAAATTGTA